>CM044016.1:54271090-54497793 GCA_024085815.1 Flaveria linearis
ATATTCTTCGACAAGTATTTTACGAATGTGGATAAAGCAGCATACAGGCGGGAGTATGATAACATCCGTCAACGAAACGATGAATCACTCACTGATTTTACAGACCGGTTTTATCGACTGTTGGGATTTCTAGGTTCTTCTGCTGGACCACCTGAGGAACGGGCTGAAAAGTATCAATGGGCAGTATGTGATCGGATTCGTAAGGCTATTATTCACTCGACTTTCAACAATGTTGAGGAAGCAGTTAGGGCTGCAAAAAGGGTGGACCTGGAGAGAAAAGAATTTTTGTTGAAATTTGAGGATAATAAGAAGCGCAGTAGAGATGGGACTCGTATTCAGGCTGGCGGTGAGTCATCTCAAGGATCTGACCGAAATGGAAATGATCGTCAGAAAAATCAAGGATCGGGGAAGAACACTAAGCCATGGCATGGTAAGACTCGAAGTCAAGGTCAAATGATACCCTATCAACAACCAATTGCAGCTCAACCGGTGAATCAAAAAGGCAATCCTCCCAGACATCCGATGTGTACTCATTGTGGAAAGCATCATCCCGGAACTTGTCGTCGACTTACAGGAGCTTGTCTTGGTTGTGGAGATATGGGGCATAGGGTTAGTCAATGCCCAAAGGCGAGGAACCGACCAGAGAATGATGCTAAAGGAGCCAATGTGCCACCCACTACTGGAGGTCGAGTATTCGCACTAACTGCAGGGGAAGCTGCTAATGCTCCAGGTACGATTTGTGGTATACTTCGTTATGGTGACTATGATATTTCTGTATTGTTTGATACTGGCTCCACCCACTCGATAGTGTCTCATCTATTCACAAAGCACCTTACGATCATGCCTACCGCTCTAGAGCCTTCATTAGTGATTTCTACTCCTGTTGGAGAATCGATTGTTATTTCACAAGTATACCAAAACTGTCCTATTCAGATCGAATTAATCATTAGAGAGGCTGACCTATTTCCTATGCACATGGGTGATTTCGATATTATTCTTGGCATGGATTGGTTAACACGACACCATGTTACCATAGAATGTCAAACTCGTCGTGTGCTATTTGGTGATCCTATGAATCCTGACTTAGTTTACCAAGGGAGCCTACCTCGGAAACCTCTCAAAATTATCTCTGCTCTGAAAGCCCAAAGCTTATATTCCGTGGATGTGAGGGATTCTTAGCTTCTATAAAAGATACATCAGTGGATACTCCTCGTATTGAAGACTTTCCTATTGTTCGAGAATTCCCTGATGTCTTTCCTGAAGAACTTCCAGGGTTACCACCTGAGCGTGAAGTCGAGTTTACTATTGATTTAATCCCCGGGGCGGAACCTATTTCTAAGGCACCTTATCGGATGGCCCCAGTAGAGTTACAGGAATTGAAAGAACAACTGCAGGAGCTATTACAACTTGGATTCATTAGACCAAGTGTTTCACCATGGGGGGCACCGGTATTATTTGTGAAGAAGAAAGATGTATGCGTCTATGCATCGACTACCGAGAGCTTAATAAGATTACTATCCGGAACGCTATCCGTTACCGCGTATTGACGATCTCTCGATCAACTACAAGGGGCAAAGTTCTTCTCTAAGATCGACCTCAGATCAGGATACCATCAATTGAGGATCCGAGATCAAGATGTTCCTAAGACAGCATTCCGCACCCGTTACGGTCACTATGAGTTCCTAGTTATGCCTTTTGGCTTGACCAATGCTCCAGCTGTCTTTATGGACCTCATGAACAGAGTGTTCCATGAGTATTTGGACCGCTTTGTAATTGTTTTTATCGATGACATCTTAGTATTCTCTAAAAATAGAGAGGAGCATGAAGACCACCTTCGCACGATTTTGGAGACCTTACGCCAAAAGAAGTTATATGCTAAATTTTCTAAGTGTGACTTTTGGCTTGAACAAGTGGCATTTTTAGGCCATGTTGTATCAGCTAAAGGTATCACTATGGATCCGGCAAAGGTGGAAGCTATTACTAAATGGCCTCGACCGACATCCGTCACTGAAGTTCGTAGTTTTCTTGGTTTAGCAGGCTATTACCGACGTTTTGTGGAAGGTTTCTCTCGTGTAGCATTACCTTTAACTCAACTATTGAGAAAGGGTGTAAAATTTACGTGGAACGAGGATAGAGAAAAGAGTTTTGAGGAACTGAAGAAAAGACTGGTATCTGCCCCTATTCTTACGTTACCTTCAGGTTCTGGCGGATACCAAATTTATAGTGATGCATCAAAGAAGGGACTCGGTTGTGTTCTTATGCAGCATGGTAAAGTTATTGCTTATGCTTCCCGACAACTTAAACCGTACGAAGTAAACTACCCAACACATGATTTAGAACTTGCAGCTGTAGTGTTTGCATTAAAGATTTGGAGACATTATTTGTATGAAGAGACATGTGACATCTTTACTGATCATAAGAGCCTTAAGTATATTTTCACTCAAAAAGAACTCAATATGAGGCAGAGGAGATGGTTAGAACTACTCAAGGATTACGATGCCAACATCCAGTATCATCCGGGCAAGGCGAACGTGTGGCAGATGCTCTCATTCGAAAGAGTGCAGGTGGAGTAGCATGTCTTCAAATCCAACCACAGATTATCTCAGATCTGAATAGAATGGAAGTTGGGTTACAGCTTGGTGAGTCTAACGGTTATCTAGCCAAGATGAGGATAGAATCTGATCTTATTACACGGATCAAGGAAGCTCAGAATCAAGATGGAGAACTTTGGGCGATATTACAAAATTTGAAGATAGGGAAACAATCTGAGTTTCGAGTTGATGAACAAGGAGTTATCTGGTGTGGAAATAGATTATGTGTGCCAAATGATTCAACCCTTCGTGACTCCTTATTAGCAGAGGCACACAGTTCACCATTCTCTATTCACCCGGGAGCCACTAAGATGTATAGAGATTTAAGGCAGAACTTTTGGTGGAGTGGTATGAAAGAAGACGTAGCTAAATATGTGAGTCATTGTTTAACTTGTCAGCAAGTAAAGATTGAGCATCAAAGAGCTAGTGTTTACTGCAACCATTAGATATTCCTGTGTGGAAATGGGATGATATTTCCATGGACTTTGATACAGGCCTACCAAAAACATTCAAGAAGAACGACGCCATTTGGTTCGTAGTTGATAGACTCACAAAGTCGGCTCATTTCTTGCCTATCCAACAGGGTTACTCAGTTAGCAAATTATCAGAGATATTTCTGCAAGATATTATTCGACTTCATGGCACGCCATCATCGATTGTATGTGATAGAGATCCGCGTTTCACGTCACGCTTTTGGAAGGGTTTCCAAAATGCTTGGGGAACCAAGTTAAGATTTAGTACCGCCTTCCATCCGCAGACTGACGGACAATCTGAACGCACTATTCAGACTTGGAGGATATGCTTAGAGCATGCGCACTCGAATGGACAGGAAATTGGGATGAGTATCTATGCTTAGTTGAGTTCGCGTATAATAATAGTTGGCAGGCTAGTATAAATATGGCCCCGTTTGAACTTTTATATGGTCGAAAATGTAGAGCACCGATATGTTGGAATGAGGTTGGAGAAAGATAATCGAAGGACCAGAATTGGTTAGAATTACTAATGACAAAGTTGCCATTGCCAGAGAGAAGTTGAAAGAAGCCCAAACTAGACAAAAGAGTTACGCCGATCAACACCGACGAGCGTTGGAATTTAGAGTCGGAGATCATGTGTTTCTCAAAGTGTCACCTTGTCGTGGCATACGTCGATTTGGAATTAAAGGAAAGCTAAGTCCACGTTTTATCGGTCCGTTTGAGATTCTTGAAAGGGTTGGAGAAGTCTCGTATCGTTTAGCATTGCCACCGCAACTCTCTCATGTTCATAACGTTTTTCATGTCTCTTTGTTGAGAGGATACAACTATCATCCGTTGCACGTTATTAGTTACCCTCTTCACGCGATTCAAGAAGATCTTTCTTATGAAGAAGAACCTGAAGCTATTATTGATCGTCAAGAACGAGTTATGAGACGCAAGTCTATACCGTTCGTTAAAGTTTTATGGAAAAATCATTCTGAACGCGAGGCGACATGGGAGACAGAAGAAATGATTCGTTCACAGTATCCATACTTATTCGACAACTAAGTGTATGTTTTCTAAGCCTAACTGTTAGTGATTACTCTATTCGTAAGTGATGTGTGTTTAAAGAAGTATTATTTTCACCGTATTGTATTTCCTGAAGGGTTCATGCTACATTATTTAGAATTTCGAGGACGAAATTGTTTTAAGGGGGGTAGAATTATAATACCCGTAATAATAATAGTAAAAACAATAATAATAATAATAATAATAATAATAATAATAATAATAATAATAATAATAATTATAATAATAATAAAAGTGCAAGGGGTTATTTTACCACTTTGAAAACTTAAATTTATAACTTTATGTAAAAATTGAAGGTAATATAAACCACAGGGACTATTCTGTAATTAATGAAAAAACCCAACCCAAACCCCCCTGTTACCACTGTTCCCGTCGGCATTTTTTTTTCCGGCCAAGTCCGGCGAACGTCCGGCGAAGAACAAACACCCCAAACACATGGTTTTAACCAAATTAATTCACCCCGACCGGTTTTGGATCAAGAATCGAACCTAACCCCACAATAATTAGGGAATCAAAATGATAATGCGATCTAACAACCCCACGTTCTTTGTCGGCAACTTTACAAACGCGAATCGCACTAAAACCTCAATAATAATCTAATTGATCGAACCTAAACAATCATATACCTGTTTCTAATCATTACAAACTCACAAATCCATTAGAAACTCACACAAACATCCCGTTCGATCTCCCTCTCGCCGCGAACCTGCAACTCAATCAAAAGCGCACCTACGATCGATTTTGAACAAAATTAACAAAGGGCTATTGTTCCTTATCATGAACCGAAGCTGCACACAAGTTTAATTTGTTTATGATGGTTGTTTGGGCATGATTCGATCATCAACCTTGACCGCGACTTGTTCATCAACAGGTAACCCACCAAATCAACACCATATTACAATTAAACACACACACACACTCGGTTTTCCTTGGGGAACAAAAGCCCCATGGTTTCGAGGGTTATCGAACTGAATTGGGGGGTCAATCGGGGGGATTCGAACTTAGGGCTCATCTAGGTTTGGGGATTAGTTTGTAACACTGGATAAAAGGAATTAAAACGAAGGGATATCAGGCACAGGCGCCCTAGCCTGCTGGTTAAAGCATAAGAGGGATAGGCAGGAGGTCACGGGTTCGAACCCGGTCTCCTGCCATATTTTTTTAAAAGCCTATTTAACCTTTTAAAATTTTGTAAAAATTACCAAAAATTATAAAAACCAATTCTGTAAACTCTTTTTATTTTTTAGACCATCTACATATTTTCTAGAAATTGTTTCTTTAAATGCTTTAATATTTCTATAAAATATGTTTATAGAAAACACTATTATTTAGTTATAATACTATCATTTAGTTAAATAATGGATCATTATTATGTTTCAAAACAATATTGACATATTATGTAAATAAATAAAATATAACTTTTGATAGTTATAGTTATATATAATATTAACAAACATAATAAATAGTCCATTTGTTTAAAAATAAGTTTTAAATAGTTGATTTAGTTCCGTATTTTATAGCTAACTTACGGAGGCCATAACTTTATCATAACAGATCCAAATCAGTTAAACTTTATGTCCGTGACAAAGTTCGTCGAAAGACGAATCTGTTGATATATAAAACATAGAAAAACTCATTCGTTTAGACCTCCAAATAGTCGTTTTCGTAACAGCTAGCAGTTCTGCGCAGCTGTAAAGATCCACGTTTTTCTCATATTTCGGTAATCCAAATCAGAAACTTTTCTAAATGAAAGTTGTTCAGAACTCACTAATATAGTAGACTGGAGATTTTCAGAATTTTTAGACGTCGTTTAGTATTTTTAACGAGTGCGAAAAGACAGAGGCAGAACTGGAATTTTTCAAACTATAATTTGCGTTATGTTATCGTAGGTTCTCACGGCGTTAACCGAGCCTAGACTTTGTTTCTGATTATTGTCATTCGTGTATAAGGTACGGATTCCGACCTTTCCCTCTCGTAGCATGAATACCTCTCGTTCTTGATCGGTATTTTGAATTCTTAACTTGACTTGTTGGTGATTAAATCCATAAGATTATTGTTATAAGTGTTTATTGTATAATTGATATTGTTTGCATGTGATAGCCTTTATTTGCTTTGTACTCATTGTCACATGCTTCCTAAATGATTGATTATAGCTAGTGGCCTTGATTAAGTGTTATGAGCACTAGTGTAACTTATTGTGTTATATTGGCTTGATTGATTGTATCATTGACCTCTATACCCGAGCACATCCACCTATGGGGACATAGGGCGTCATTGTGGCACAAGTGACGTGCTCTATCTGTGGCAGAGCGATTAGACCACAGCGTCTCTACATTATTATTATGTGCTAAGTTGTGACACATATTGATTATTGTTAAAGGAGGCGTATGGATCGATCCTAGGATATCATTGTTATTGTTATTGGTGAGATGGTTAGGTGTGTGTGCCCACATTCCTATCTCACATATTGGTGCATTAGAACTGCAGCTAATGTACACATTGTTAATTGTTATTGTTATTGGCTCACATGGGTATTCCTTTTTGATGATCATTATCATTTGATTTTCGACTTGATCATCTCATTGTTATCATGATTGATCATTGTATTGCTATTGTTTATTCCGTTACTGAGCATTCTTTGGCTCAGCCGTATTTTCTTTTGTTGTTTTCTCTTATTGTTATAGCAGGTACACAAGGGGCTCAGGGGAACGAGTGAAGAGTGTTAACTCAAGAAGTTAGGATGAGAACATTTGGATTAATAAGATTTAATAAGTACTTTGATTTTAAGACTTTATTTAAATTATGTGGACCTATGTAAGGATTTGTGTGTATCTTAGTACTTTAATTCTATCGTTATGAACCTCTGATTTACTGTTTGTGTGACACGTCAGCCCTAACCGGGTTGGGGTGTTACAAAATTGGTCCTAGTTACTCGTTCTTTTGCTGATATTACCAGTATTCGCACTTATGGCGATTCTCTCGATCTCTGATAAGTCAGAAAGCAATGTCTCCTTGCATAATATGGATTCCAAACATTCATGATCTGGATGTGAATGAGTCAAATTACTTCTCCCAACCAAGGGGAATCTCCATAGGAACAAGTCCCTTAGATTTCGCACATAGGAGATCGAGACACAGCCCCAGGGCTATGGGGAATAACAAACTAATTAACAAATCCAATAGCAATTTAATTATCCATTGAAACTTAAGTCTCATAACATTTTAATTATTTAGTCGATTCACTACCATTTATCCAATCTAAACTCAATTAAAAAAACATTAGGGAGTCTTACGATTCAGTTAAGTAAGTAAATTAGATTATTTTGCTAAAATGCTTTTGTTTACAGGTAAAACGATTATTGACATTATATTATAGGGGCCCATTTTTTTTACTTGTCTGGGGCTCAAAATTATTCGAGGACTATCGGGACCGCTCTACATAGAAATATTGGTAATTATTATAATATAAATGCACTTCTGTTTTAATATAAGAAATCACAATTTTTTGAATAAAAATGATTATTAATTCATTTTTATCTTAATTTTAAAAAAGTTAACTCCAAAAAAAAAATTTTAATAATTACTAAAGTATGAAATGTTTTTGAATTTACAAATATTTTAAAATGAAAATCAATGGGTACAAAAATGGAATCTGAGATGTGGGTTTGATTGATATAAAAGTAAATATAAAACAATTAGTGGCGTCTGCTATTCTGACTTCAATCTTCACCATTGTACAATCTCACATGCATGCAACTCCTTCCAATATTTCTTTCGTACCCTTTTATTATTTCTCACTTTTTTTCAAAACTATTTTTATCTCATTTCAATATATTTTATGTTTAATTTCTTCGAGTACTGTATATATAAAACTGAATTGATCAATCTTCTTAATAGCTTCTCGTGTAAAGGTGTTGCTGTCAAGTTCCATTTACTTAACAACTTAGCAAATCAGGTTTTCAACTTTTTATTGTAATGTATTTTGTAATAACACATTCCAATATTTGAGTGATAAACAGCGAGTGCTTCTCAACAACTTAAGTAGTTAAGTATATTGAATAACCGTCATATTAAGTATTATGAATTTAACTGTCACAAATATCAAAATAAAAAAAAAACATGTCTACTGTTTTACTTAGTTCTCATTTTATACAAAGTTCAATAACGAACAGGGTCAAGTCACTATGTGATGTACGTATATTTACAAGGATATTTTTCTTACGGCTTGAACTAAAATACAAATAGGAAGGTCATCGGCTTTAGCTACCTGCATAATTTTCAATTTCTTACGGTTTAAACTTCTCAGTTTAACACTTCAAGTTTTAAACATTCAAGTTTACCCCATTGTAGAATACATATAATATACATTTTTAACAATTATTTTTTTACTAGTTTGATTTTTCTTCAGTAACTTTAATCCCTTAACTTTCTTGACATCCCGATATAGATTATTTACAAAACAAAGTTGTATTAACAAACAGTACTATTTGGGTATCGTAGATTATATCCATTGACAATAACGTGTTGATACCGTGAATAACAAAAACGATACTGACCGAAAAAATATCGTACCATTATATAACTGGTTTTTAATCAGGTTTGGTATTCGAAACCAGGTCATCACAACTTTATATGTCTCTTTTATATATTGTCGAGCATGTGTAACGAAGTTTACTGTAACGTCCCATTTTAAGTAATTTTATAATTTGTGTTTTTAAATAAAATGAGTGTTAAATTAGAACTAACTGAGTTAAGTTAGTATTGTTAGTGTAAATAACTAAAAGTAACTAGAGGGACTACTTTTGCCAATTGAGAAAAATTAAATTTGTATATTAGTAAGGAGGTGTAGAACCTCCTGGACATTCTCACACACACACACGAAGGGAGGAGAACGGGAAGGAGGAAGGAGATCAAGAACCCTAGTCAAATTGAGTTGCGGTTGTGTTGAATTCAAACTTCTAATTGTGGAATTGAGTTACAAATCACCTAATTCCTGCATCTAACTCATAAGGTGAGTCTTAAGTTGGATGTTTTCTTGCTAAGTAGTTAGTTCATGATTGGGGTGTTGAGAAGAAATTCATCTATGATCAAATTAATAGGTGTTGAACTTAGAATAGTATGTATTAGGTGTTCTATGTATCATGTATGCCAATTTTGAAACTTGATGGTTTATAGCAAAGTAGTTGTATGAAATGTGTTGGGTTATAAATCATGCCCATAAGGTGTTTGATGAAATGCCTCCAAGAAGTTCGAAATATGAAAGGAGGGGCAAAGTGGAAATAGAATGACCGGTGGGTCAATATAAAGTTAATTATGCTTAAAACTAGTCATAAATGGGTCATATGGATTGGTTTATACCATATGTATGTATGTGCTAAATTAATCCTAAACATATGTTTAGGTGAAGGGAGTATTAGCAAAGCGGTGAGCAAAGACAAAGGTTGAGTTGAAGCTTGCTTAAGGTAAGGACATTAACCTTATAACCATATATAGTCTTATCTTTATGATTTTATTATGTGTACTCTTGAGTAAAGGTGAGTTATGAATAATGACCATAAGTAATGGTTATAGTAATAGTAAGTATACATGCTCGAGTGCATGAATTGGGTTGAAGCTTCATGCGCGTGTGCATGAAATAAATATACCGGTATAGTTCACAGGTGTGTGAACAAACCTGGAGGGGTTATAAACATATTTAGTTACGGTGGTAACATTTAAATCACTAGTGAGTGATAAACTATATTTGGCTACTGTGTGTAAGCCTAATTCACCAGTGGGTGATAAACGTGTGGTTTGGCGACTGTGTGTATGTCAAACATAAAGATGTATAGCGAAGTGTATAGGTGTGTGATCCGAATCTATTATGCTAGTCCAAGTTAGTGAATGACTAGCTTGAAAGTGGAATTATGACCCATTTCTATTTAAATACGAAAGTGTGATTATAGAATGGGTGATAATGTGATAGTTGCAAGTAGTCGAAGCTAAGAGAGTTAAAGCTTCTAAATTGAGCAAATAGAGATGTTGAAATGGACCCGGAATCATTGAAAAGTCGAAACAAACGAAACGGGTCAAAATGTTGAGAAGAACAAAATAACTGGGTCTACCGTAAATTACGGTAGGCACCGTAATTTACGGTAGCCTGGAAAATTAATACGGCAGAAAATCACTGCCTTACGGTGGGTTTGAGATCCTGGGTACCGTAATTTACGGTACCCACCGTAAATTACGGTGGGTTTAACTTGTCACTTGTGTTTTCGATTGATATTTTAAGCCCCAAAACACCTCCTAATAACCTGTAAAGTAAGTATAAGAGTCCTTACTTAGTTCTAATGGACTAATGTGATAAAAGTGGTTGTTTTGTAGGAATGTTCCAAGAAGGCAAAGGTGATCGATGAAGATGCTTGTGGATCGAACAATGGGTTGTTAACTAGTTCTTTTAAACAAACTTACGTTATGTAAATTACCTAAATGTAATTTGAGGTGTGTAAAACGTAATAGTGTGTTGACGTAGTCATGGGTATGTGTAATAGAGTTTAAAAAATAGAGATTTTAACTGGGACCTAAGCTAAAAATCTTTTACACCTCAAACAGGTTTTATAAAATATGATATTAAGGTGGTGTGTTACAAGTTGGTATCAGAGCCGTGGTTTGAGGGATTCAAGTGAGTAGAGAAAGCTTGAACTCAAACCTTGTGCTCGTGATAATAGAAGAGAACTTGTTCGATTCCAAGATTCGATCACTGAGCCATCAATCAAGGTTAGTGTACCTGTGTTAATATGCAATATGTGTGAAAGTTTTTATGAATATAATATGTGATTTACATGATTATAAGCATAGTGATGCAGTAAATATAAATTGAACTTGAGTTATATTTCAGTCATCAAGGATGGCTGAGGAACATATTCGCGAGGAATGTGAATCAAGTAATTCAGAGATGAGAAAGATTATTAATGAAGAAGTGGCTAAAGCCATAGGGGCCAATTTACCAATGTACATGGAAGATATGCAAAGAACGCTACAAGAGTTTATACAACAGGAACTTACAGTGTTGCAGGTTGGAGAGAAAACTGAGAAAGCACCCAAACGGGTAACGTATAAAGATTTTGTAGCATGTAAACCAGCTGAGTTTAATGGTGAAGTGGACCCATTGCTAGCAATACGGTGGATCTCGGATATAGAGGGGACGTTTGAAACTTCACATTGTGATCCTAATGATAGGGTGATATATGCGGGTGGCCAGTTAAAACAGCGGGGTAAAGACTGGTGGGATTTAGTGCGAGAAGAAGTTGGTTTGGAAGGTATACGAGTAATGACTTGGGAGGAGTTTAAAGAGAGATTTTTAAAGCGGTTTAGCTCGCAAGCGGCGATCAACCGAATTTATGAAGAATTCTTACAACTACGACAGAAGGATGAGGACATAGATACCATCACGGCGATTTTCTATGAAAAGGCTAAGTTCTGTCGCGACTTTTTAAGAACAGAAAGGATGTGGATTAATCAGTACTATGGGATGTTAAATGCTAAATACCGGGAGTTTCTTACACCTTCTCGATGTGAGACCCTAGTGGAACTTATAGATTGTGCTCGGGAGAGAAGCTGAGTTGAAACGACAGATGGAGCGTGGTGAAAAAAGGCCCGTACATAAGGATGAAGGACCTTCCAAGAAGCCTAAATTTTCTACCCAATTTAAGAAGCCGAGTCAGGTTAAAGAAATTAAACCGTGTGTTAACTGTGGCAAGAGGCATCTGGGGGAATGCCGTTTACCACCAAGAACATGTTTTAGATGTGGGAAGCCCGGACACTTGTCTACCCAATGCACCAGTCAGTTGGAGCTGTGTTTCAATTGTTATAAACCTGGGCACAAGAGGAGTGAATGTCCAGATTTGAAAACTGGTGGAAGTTCGAGCGCTCAGAGCGGTGTAAAGAAACCTGAAATACCGAAAGCAAGGGGAAGGGCTTTTCAAATTACAGCTGAAGAAGCTAAAAAGACCGCCGATGTGGTGTCGGGTACTTTCCTGTTAAATTCTTTACCTGCGTATGTGTTATTTGATTCCGGTGCTAATAGATCGTTTGTGTCGATTAAATTTGCGTCTCATCCTTTGTTTGAAATAAGTACATTGTCTGCACCAGTAGAGGTCGAAGTGGCTAATTCTAAAACATTTTTAGTGTTTGAAGTTTACCGAGGGTGTAGGTTAACTATTAAGAAGGAAGAGTATCCTATTGAACTAATACCTATGACCTTAGGTGAGTTTGATGTGGTTGTGGGAATGGATTGGCTTTCTACATACCAGGCTGATATTGTATGTCATCATAAAAAGATAAAGTTAAAATCTCCGAGGGGCCATAAGGTAGTTATTCACGGAAAAAGTGTAAAGGAGTAGTGTTGTGTTCATTAATTAAGACCCTAAAGCATATGAGGCGTGAAGGGCAATGTTTCCTGGCATATGTAATTGATACTAACCAGAGTGTACCGAAATTAGAAGATGTTCCAGTGGTTAGAGAATTTCCTGAGGTGTTTCCAGATGACTTACCAGGCCTTCCACCTATAAGAGATGTGGAGTTTCGAATTGATTTAGTACCAGAAGCTAAACCTATTGCTAAAGCCCCATATCGATTAGCATCATCTGAATTACAAGAGTTGATGAAACAATTACAAGAACTCCTTGAAAAGGGTTTTATTCGCCCAAGCATCTCCCCGTGGGGTACACCAGTTCTTTTTGTTAAAAAGAAAGATGGAAGTTTTAGAATGTGTATTGATTATCGAGAATTAAATAAGGTGACTATCAAGAACCGATATCCTTTACCTAGGATTGATGATTTATTTGACCAACTACAAGGCGCGTCTTGGTTTTCAAAGATTGATTTAAGGTCAGCGTATCATCAACTAAGGATAAAGGAGGACGATGTACCTAAGACAGCGTTTCGTACTCGCTACGGTCACTATGAGTTTCTTGTGATGTCTTTTGGGTTAACAAATGCACCGGCGGCGTTTATGGATTTGATGAATCGGGTATGTCGACCTATGTTAGACCGTTCGGTTATTGTTTTCATTGATGATATATTAGTGTATTCTAAAAGTGAAGAAGAGCATGCGCGCCATTTACGAGAGGTTTTGGAAACTCTTCAACAAGAAAAATTATATGCTAAATTTTCAAAATGTGATTTTTGGTTACGAGAAGTGCAATTTTTAGGGCATGTTGTAAATGCAAATGGGATTCAAGTAGACTCCTCAAAGATTCAAGCAGTAATGAAATGGAATCCTCCAAAACTCCAACTGATATTAGAAGTTTCTTGGCCTAGCAGGGTATTACCGGAGGTTTATTCAAGACTTTGCCAAAATAGCTTCTCCGTTAACTAAACTTACTAGAAAAGGGATTATTTTTAAATGGGATGTCGAACAAGAAAAAGCGTTTCAAGAGTTGAAATTAAGATTGACGCAGGCACCAATACTAGCATTACCCGAGGGGAATGAGGATTTTGTTGTGTATTCTGATGCGTCCTATTTTGGGTTGGGGTGTGTTCTGATGCAGAGGGGTAGAGTGATAGCTTATGCCTCAAGCAACTGAAAACACATGAGATGAACTACCCAACACATGATTTAGAGCTGGCCGCGGTGGTATTTGCCTTGAAAATTTGGAGGCATATCTCTATGTGTGAAATGCACTATTTTTACCGATCATAAAAGTTTAAAATATTTCTTCACTCAGAAGAGCTTAATATGAGACAGAGGCGTTGGTTGGAATTATTAAAGGATTACGACTGTGAAATCCTATATCATCCTGGGAAGGCTAACGTGGTAGCGGATGCATTAAGTAGAAAAGATGAGTATGAGCCTATTAGAGTAAAAGCGATGAGAATAATGATTAACTCAAGCATAATCGAGCGAATTAAAGAAGCGCAAATGGAGGCACTCAAAGAGGAGAATTGGAAACGAAACCGTATTCAGGGTCAAGTGCAAATCCTAAAGGAAGACAGTTATGGATTAAAAACAATGAGGGGACGTGTGGATTCCTCCAACTTGTCCAGTAAAAGAATTGATACTGGATGAGGCACATAAATCTAAGTATTCGATTCACCCAGGAGCTACTAAGATGTATTGTGATTTAAAAGTGAATTATTGGTGGCCAGGAATGAAACGTGATATCATTAAATATGTGGAAAAGTGTTTAACATGTTTACAAGTAAAAGCAGAACATCAAAACCACATGGTGAATTACAACCTTTAGAAATTCCAGTTTGGAAGTGGGATCGTATAGCCATGGACTTAATAACAAAGCTTCCAAAAACCCGAAAAAGCTATGATACCATCTGGGTAGTAGTGGATAGATTGACAAAGAGTGCTCATTTTATTCCAATCCGGGAGACTTACTCATCGGAAACAATGTCAGAAATATATATCAAGGAAATTGTGTCTAAGCATGGCATACCTGTATCCATAATATCAGATCGAGATGTTCGATTTACTTCGAGGTTCTGGAGAAAATTTCATGAAGATATGGGTACCAACTGTTGATTAGCACCGCATATCACCCACAAACAGATGGTCAAAGTGAGAGGATTATTCAAATCCTAGAAGATATGTTGCGCGCGTGCATTATTGATTTCGGAGGTAGTTGGGATACATATCTACCCTTGGCAGAATTTTCTTATATAATAGCTATCATTCGGGTATGAAAATGGCGCCGTATGAAATTTATATGGGAGGAAATGTAGAACTCCCGTATGTTGGGGAGAAATTGGTCCACGAGAGCTAGCTAGTACCGAAGTGGTGAGAAAAACTAATGAACACATTGATCAAGTACGAGCTCATCTAAAGGCGGCTCAAGATCGCCAAAAGTCGTATGCGGATAGAAGAAGAAAACCGATTGAATTCCAAGTAGGAGATTATGTGTTATTAAAGGTTTCTCCATGGAAAGGTGTAATTCGATTCCGAAAGCGAGGAAAGTTAGGACCGCGATTCATTGGACCATTTAAAATTATAGCTCGGGTGGGCAAGGTTGCTTATCGTCTTGAGCTACCAGAAGAACTAAGTGGGTCCATAATACCTTTCATGTCTCTCATTTGAGAAATGTTTAGCAGATGAATCAGCGTATATCCCGTATAAGGACTTGGTGATTGATAATAAGCTGAATTATGTAGAAGAACCTGTGGTAATACTTGACAGAAAAATCAAAAGGCTGAGAAACAAAGAGATAAAGCAAGTGCTGATACAGTGGAAGAACCGAAAAGGGTCGGATGTCACTTGGGAGCTAGAAGACGAGATGAAAAAATGCTACCCTTACTTATTTGATGCGTCAATAAGTTTCGGGGACGAAACTTCCCAAGTGGGGGAGAACTTGTAACGTCCCATTTTAGGTAATTTTATAATTTTGTTTTTAAATAAAATGAGTGTTAAATTAGAACTAACTGAGTTAAGTTAGTATTGTTAGTGTAAATAACTAAAAGTAACTAGAGGGACTACTTTTGCCAATTGAGAAAAATTAATTTGTATATTAGTAAGGAGGTGTAGAACCTCCTGGACATTCTCACACACACACACGAAGGGAGGAGAACGGGAAGGAGGAAGGAGATCAAGAACCCTAGTCAAATTGAGTTGCGGTTGTGTTGAATTCAAACTTCTAATTGTGGAATTGAGTTACAAATCACCTAATTCCTGCATCTAACTCATAAGGTGAGTCTTAAGTTGGATGTTTTCTTGCTAAGTAGTTAGTTCATGATTGGGGTGTTGAGGAGAAATTCATCTATGATCAAATTAATAGGTGTTGAACTTAGAATAGTATGTATTAGGTGTTCTATGTATCATGTATGCCAATTTTGAAACTTGATGGTTTATAGCAAAGTAGTTGTATGAAATGTGTTGGGTTATAAATCATGCCCATAAGGTGTTTGATGAAATGCCTCCAAGAAGTTCGAAATATGTAAGGAGGGGCAAAGTGGAAATAGAATGACCGGTGGGTCAATATAAAGTTAATTATGCTTAAAACTAGTCATAAATGGGTCATATGGATTGGTTTATACCATATGTATGTATGTGCTAAATTAATCCTAAACATATGTTTAGGTGAAGGGAGTATTAGCAAAGCGGTGAGCAAAGACAAAGGTTGAGTTGAAGCTTGCTTAAGGTAAGGACATTAACCTTATAACCATATATAGTCTTATCTTTATGATTTTATTATGTGTACTCTTGAGTAAAGGTGAGTTATGAATAATGACCATAAGTAATGGTTATAGTAATAGTAAGTTGTAACATCTCGTATTTCTGTTAACTAAAGTTAACTTCGTTTACTCTTACAAGGGTTATTATTGTCAATTTTGAAACTCATGTGTTGTTTGTGCTTATTCATTATTATCATTAAGTTAAAATATATAAATATTAAATAAAAAAAATATATGTTAATATTAATAAAAGTAACAATAATAATAATAATAATAATAATAATAATAATAATAATAATAATAATTTTAATAGTAATAAAAATAAATTATATAGTTATTAAATTTAACAATGTTTAAAACTTTAAGTAGTTAAAGATTAAGGGGGCCTTAATGTAATTTTATAAACTTTAAATTAAAGTTTTGGCATAAAATAATAGAAAATCAAGGTTGAGGGACCATTTGTGTAAAATTCCAAAAATTCAGCCCAAACCCCCCGCCCACCCCGTTTTTCCGGCCGAGCCTCCGGCCACCTCCGGCCGCGGCTCCGGCCACCTTAAAAACCCATTTTAAAGCCATTTTTTCGATTCAAAACCGATTCCAAATGCTTCTAGAACATGTTTCGGACCACTAAGTACACTTTAATTAGAATTAAAGACGATAACGGGTGTCGATTTGGACTTGGTAACCGTCGGCCACACCCTTGAACCGTTCGAGCAATTAAACCCAATAATAATCTAATTAATCGAACACGCACAATCATATGACTAATACTAAACGTCTACAACTCGCAATTTCACCTGAAACCCACACAAACACTCTGTTCGATTCTTCCTAAGTCGCGATCTGCAACCTTGTCGAAATCCAATTTCCAACCCACCTAAATTGAAATTGATAAGGGGTTTTCAGTATAAACTGTCATTCGAAGCTACCTACAAGTTTAATTTGATTTCCATTGAAGATTGCTCACCCATCGGATACTTACAGCCGCGGCTTGTTCATCGTCTTGTTCATCATCTTGTTCATCTCCAATCTTTCATCATTCGGGTAAATTAAATACACGTATACACTCGGTTAAACATGGGGAACAAAAGCCCCATGATTATTTCTGATAACCGATGCGATTTAACCTTCAATTTGGCCCTAATCGATTCTAGGGTTTATATGGAATTTGGGGGTTTTCTTTAAATGGGGTTATATAAATTTTAAACCAACCTTAACCGCGGCTGCGGCCTTGGTTCGCTGGTAAGACACTGCCTTGTTAAGCAAGAGGTCCCGGGTTCGAACCCGGGCACCCTCTTGTAATTTTTTTAAAGCCTTTTGGCCTTAAATTAAATATAGAAAATTTATAATAATTATAAAAACGACTTTTATAAACCCCAAATACTTTTAAAGTCATCTATATAATTCTTAAAAAATTTATTCTTGTAAAACATGTTGATATTTTAATATAAAATTATTTACAAATGTTATAATTAAATATTCTTATAAAATTAGATTGTTATATAATACTTAAAAGTATTAAATTAATATTGGACCTTATGTTTAAGGATTAATCATGATAATTATAGAATTTAGATATAATCTTATAAATAAAATCACAAATTATTTACAAAAGATCAATTTTCTTAAAAATAAATTAATTTTTTTTCATAAATGGACTTTTATAAGAATTTATTAACTTTATAAAAAATCCCTAACTTCTAATACCCTAGTTCATGTTAACTCGTTAATCTTATTATTAAACCTAAATCTTGTAATATTTATATATCTAGGTGCTTTGTGACGTTTTATCTTGGAACGACATATATTATTCTTATTGATCTTCATTATATACTTAATTGACAAGTGAGTTTCCTTGCCCCTTTTTATGCTATTTCACACCGTTTTGGGGTGAAACATGTTACATTATTCAATATACACTTATAAACGTTTAGATCTTATAAAAGCACATGCAATTCATACTTTTATTTTGTCATGGTTATTTCTGTTGTTGTAAGTCTTATAAGAGTTACATATATTGTTTACAATCATTAACTATTGCTAGCCTGGCGACGTCTTAGATCTTTGGGCCTGACAAGCCTATTTGGTGCTAAAGTCGATGTATTGCCGACTCCTAGGAGCCGTATGCTTGTGCACTAGGGAACCAAGTACACTTAGCCACTCATATAAACATATAATCTAGTCGAGGTTTGATTGTACTATATGTGCTTTATTAACTTGCTAACTCATAACCTATGACATGAATTGCTACTTGAAATCCATGGTATATTATGTATGTGAAACCCTTGGGAACTCACCAACTTTATAGTTGACCCGTTATTTTTAACATGTTTCAGGAAATGCCCACGCTTGAAGTCATCATTTGAAGCTTGCAATAAACTAGGATTTGGACCTAGTTAAATGAATAAAATGCTTATGTTATGTTTGTATTGTTTGGAATTTTTTTTATATTTGAGACTGATGAATGTATTTCATTTGAAACTTATGATATATTATTTTCATTTAAGGATAGCGTTATGTGGCTGTGAACAATCTTAACCCTCACACTTCGACGATTCCGCCGTCAAGGTTGGGGTGTGACATAAGTATACATGCTCGAGTGCATGAATTGGGTTGAAGCTTCATGCGCGTGTGCATGAAATAAATATACCGGTATAGTTCACAGGTGTGTGAACCAAACCTGGAGGGGTTATAAACATATTTAGTTACGGTGGTAACATTTAAATCACTAGTGAGTGATAAACTATATTTTGGCTACTGTGTGTAAGCCTAATTCACCAGTGGGTGATAACGTGTGGTTTGGCGACTGTGTGTATGTCAAACATAAAGATGTATAGCGAAGTGTATAGGTGTGTGATCCGAATCTATTATGCTAGTCCAAGTTAGTGAATGACTAGCTTGAAAGTGGAATTATGACCCATTTCTATTTAAATACGAAAGTGTGATTATAGAATGGGTGATAATGTGATAGTTGCAAGTAGTCGAAGCTAAGAGAGTTAAAGCTTCTAAATTGAGCAAATAGAGATGTTGAAATGGACCCGGAATCATTGAAAAGTCGAAACAACGAAACGGGTCAAAATGTTGAGAAGAACAAAATAACTGGGTCTACCGTAAATTACGGTAGGCACCGTAATTTACGGTAGCCTGGAAAATTAATACGGCAGAAAATCACTGCCTTACGGTGGGTTTGAGATCCCTGGGTACCGTAATTTACGGTACCCACCGTAAATTACGGTGGGTTTAACTTGTCACTTGTGTTTTCGATTGATATTTTAAGCCCCAAAACACCTCCTAATAACCTGTAAAGTAAGTATAAGAGTCCTTACTTAGTTCTAATGGACTAATGTGATAAAAGTGGTTGTTTTGTAGGAATGTTCCAAGAAGGCAAAGGTGATCGATGAAGATGCTTGTGGATCGAACAATGGGTTGTTAACTAGTTCTTTTAAACAAACTTACGTTATGTAAATTACCTAAATGTAATTTGAGGTGTGTAAAACGTAATAGTGTGTTGACGTAGTCATGGGTATGTGTAATAGAGTTTTAAAAAATAGAGATTTTAACTGGTACCTAAGCTAAAAATCTTTTACACCTCAAACAGGTTTTATAAAATATGATAATAAGGTGGTGTGTTACATTTACAAACATCTTATATCGTGTATGTTTAATTTCTAGATGTAATCAGTGGCGAAGCATAGTTGGGACCGGGGGGGGCCGCCGCCCCCCTCTTTTTTTCGTCGTTAGTGTTAAACTTAGTCCGATAGTGTAAATTTTTGGCTCGGTAGTGTAAATTTTTATATAAAACTCGAGTTCGCCCCCCCTAAAAAAAATTAATTTCGCCCCCGCCCCCCCTACTCTCGTGTTCAAGCTCCGCCACTGGATCTAATTATTGTAAGTTGTGGACATTAAATAAAACAAACGGGTAGTTTGAATAATGATGCGGTGAGTGCAGTCTGCGATCTTGCGACCATCACGTGCCCGCTTATCCGGTTGTATATGATAGATATATCTAAAGTTTTAGAATTTAAAAAAGGTTTAAAAATTCTTCAATTTTATTAACGTTTGCTTTATTATTTAATAAGTTTCGTAATACTTGTATCCTGATATGTAGCTACCGCTAATTTTTTATTTTACAATCTTATTAAATCATCGGTTTTGAGATAAAATTATAAAAATTAATGATAAGACCGATAAAATAAATAGTGTAATAATTTTGAATTTTAATATAGCTTTTCAACAAATGCTAATCTATAATCAATCTATTTGAAGTACAAATTTGATGAAAAATATTTTTTTACTTTATTTAAGACGGTAAAAAACTGAAGAACAGGACGTGTACCCTTTTCTCTTGTCCTTCTACTTTTGCCTTTCAAAAGTCAATTTGTCTTTTTACAGTGAAATTTATTCGCCTCGTAATTTACTCTATTATTTGCGGTGTTCTAATACGTAATAACCATACTCTTGTAAAATTTGAACCTTTAATTTTTATTAAAGAAGTAAAACATCTTACACATTTGACCGTCCCTTTAAAACTCTGTATACACCAATGAATGCAAAAATGTAAAAAATAAAAATAATAAAATAATATCAAAGCATGAAAGGAATATATGATCATTGATGTATGGATTAATACGATAATAATATTAGAATTCAATGATCTTTTGGTTTATTGGTTCAAGTGGAAGATATGAGTCTTTTGTCTATCTAAATGTAGAGTTTAAACCTTTACATTAATAAATTATTACTAAAATTGATATTATTAATTTCTAACCTCTATCATTGTTAAAAATATATAGAATTAATGAAATAGACATATGGATGGAGAAAAAAGATGATAATCAAATTTGACTTTTTAATAAAAAAAATCGCTAATTTTTTAAATATTAATAACTTTTTATATGCTTTTTGTTTTAGTTTGTACTGGGAAATTTCATATAATTCGGAATTTGATTATCTTTAATTTGATAATAGTCTTAGCGTGTGTGTGTATATCTTTAATTTAAATGAACTTTTTTAAAAGATTTTGTTCCACCAATTGAAAAAAAAACTAATGAGTTATTGATTATAAGGTATGTCTAACCTCATAATGATGGCAGCCCAATAAGCGGTGAGTCACTTTTGGTTGTAATGGTGCGTCTAATCTAGTGTATAATGGTGTATGTAACTCGTTACAATGATATGTCTAACCTTTATAAAACTTTCCAATTATGAATTTGTTTTCAGCTTTGATGCATCTTCCGTTAATTAAATTAATGTATCCAACTTAATTTAAAGTTATTGTTGTAATGAATCTTGATTAGTCAATCAGTTTTCCTTCATTACAAGAGTGCGTATATTGTTGTCAAAACCATGTGTATTTACATGTGTACTCATCATGTCTTTGAAGACTTCCTACGCTTCTTACGGATTTTTCTTCTACATTGCACTTGATTATATTACACTTAATTTAGTTATAAATAGATAAACAAAAATACTCTTGTGATAAAGCCTTTATTCTGAATTTTGACACGTGAATGATTTATAATACACTCTCTTTATTTCAACTTAATATTAAGAAGATTCAGTTTAGTCCGTTTATTTTGTTTTGTTTATCAAATTAGTCTAAGTTATATTTTTGAAAATCAATTAAGACATTTATTGCGACAAAATTAACAATAATGATATGTTAGTTCATTTACTTTTATGTTTATGCATTTTCATTGTGTAAAATGATCAAATATGATGTATTTCTAAACATTTATGATTAAAACATGTAAATCAAAGTTTTATTTAATGTATACTGTTACACCACATCTAGCGCGATACTGTAGTTTACTATTTGCAATTTTGCAGTACCCACGTTTAAAAAAATCTATTTGTCAGAGGAGTTAAAACTTAAAATATTAAGATTCGTAGAAATCTGAGGGGCTGTTTGAATTACGCTGACTGAGTAGATCTGACTGATTAAGAAGCTGACCCAGTTAGAAGTTCCGACTGTGTCTGCATCTGACTGAAACTTGATTGTTTGATTCAGTATCTGACTGACTCAAAAACCGTCTCTACAAATCTCTTTTACTTCTTCTTTTCCCCAATTCCAACCCTACTATAATCAAATCACCTTCAAACATCTCATCTTCATCCATCTTCTTCACCGCCTCTTCCACCCACCACCCACCTCCTGCGCTGCCGCCACCACAACCACGACCACCACACCAACATCTTCTTCACCACCACACCCTAGGGGTCGCGCGGGTCGCCTCCCGACCACCACCAGCCTCCACCACCAAAGGTGTTCGCAAAGGGGAGCGTTCGCAAAGGCGTTCGCAAAGGGGGGCGTTCGCAAAGGGGGGGTGTTCGCGTGATGAAGGCGGTCAGATCTGCTTAGTCTTGGTCAGCATTTTTCAAATCCAGGTCTGGGTCAGACCAAAAGGACCCGGTCAGATCTGCTTTCAAGCGTATCAAACGGGCTGACCGGCTGACCGAGTCAGCCAGTCAGCCGGGTCAGCCCCAAACAAACAGCCCCTGAGTGAATTAGAATTTGTCAGAAATAAAATAAATTTAATAAGAATAGATTGTAAATATAATTTTAGCATTTAAATAATACTAATAATAAATAAGTGTAATAAATAAGTTTATATACATACACATATATATTTAATATCTTTTTTAAAAAAAAGCGGTTTACTTGCATATTTTATAATTCAGAAAAAAACTATACTTTTGGCCTCTTCTCAGTTGTCACATATACTTCCATATATCTAACTTTTTATACAAAATATTCCTTCTTTTGGATACAAGAGGATTAAAAAAAGGTGTAACTGGTACATTTAGATGTAAAATTATACAGATTAAACAAAAAGTCGATATAGATTCTAGATATCAAATAGAGAAAAAAAATTATGAAAAAATTTATGCCTACAACATCACCTAAATCCACCCATCGATGATCAGGTTCATTTGTTGTGTCTGATTTGACGGATACGTCTCAAGTGAAGTTTGAATCTGGTTCTTCACCTTCTTTTACACTGATTTCATCATCTACGATGTCAAGTCAGCTCATTGAACCACGAGCAAGTTTGAGTCGTAATGTGCTAAGCTCGAGCTCAAGTTTTAATATTTGTAGTGTATTTTAGTTGAGCTTTTTTGACTTAGCATTTTCACGTCCAAGCTAAGCTGACCTTGACTCAACTCAACTGTGAATACAAGTCGCTGTGTCTTAAACATATAACATTTTATGAGAGAGAGAAAAAAATTAAAAAAAATAAAAATAAAACCATACCTTCATTGTATTCTTCTACTTTTGACGAATGTGAATCTTTGTAAATATTCAATCTTGGGCCCTTTATATTTTCCAATGGATAGAAAAGTTTTAGCATTATTGCCTTATTGGATTGATTACACTTGAATTATTTTGGGCCAAGTTCGCTTAAATTTTGGCCCAATATTCTTTTGGATCTCAGTAGTCCAGTAGCGACTAGCGAAGTAGCGAGTATGGGTCTCGAGACTTAAATTGTTATATTTTAATGGTTTATCTACTTTCTAGCAGATCCTTCATGCCTTATAACCATGTTGAGACTAATTATTATCTTAATAGACTAGTATAAGGGCACAAATCAGTTTTTGGGCCCTAATAGGTTCAATCAAGTTAAATTTTGGTGTCGGGTTAAGCCGTTGTTGTATTGAAAAGACGACAATGGAAAGGTAATAATTGGTGCGGTTTGAAACTGGTTTTATGCAACTCTTTTGGAGACGTTTCAAACCGATTTAAGCCGATTTCAACAAAGGGTTACAAGCCAATTTCTACATCAATTCAGACCCAATAATGTATTTGAAGGATGTGTTTTGGCCATGTTGCTTGAATCTCTGCTGAGAGCATTCACGATGGGTTCTTTTATATATTATGAGTATATTTCATATATTATATGGAGTAGTTGTGAGTGAAAGGGAAAGAAAATGTTTCTGTTTATCCGTTTATTTAGGAAGAAACTGTTCACCCCTATTAATTATTTAATATTTTTTAAAAATGGTTGTAAGTGAAGAAAATAAGAAAAGAACTTATAAAGTTAAAATAATTTTATTTAATTGTAAAGGATAGAGAAAAGATAATGATTTAATGTGATTATAAGGATAAGAATAATAAACGAATAAGAAACTCTCTATGAATGCTCTTACACACTATTGTAAAATATACTAATAGAATTTACATATTGTTCATTAATAAGACTTTAACTCATCAATTTGGTTGGGATGAACATCAAGTACCGTTATATGAAGTCGCGAAGAACATCAATGATGTGTTTTTTTTAATTAAATTAAATATATAAGGATAGGGATAAGTCTTAAAAATAAAGCCAAAAAAACTTCAAGTGTCATTTTTTTCAAATGTTTTGAAGAAAAATTGGGTTTTTTTTTATATTTTAGAAAAATTTAGTGTTTATCTAACGTTGTAGTCATATTTTTTAATGGTGAACCAGAACTAACAATGGTTAAGAGAGTGCTAACAACATTCATCGTAGAACATTCATAGTAGAGTTATTATCTTTATTCTTATCATTTTTAAAACTATTTTTATCCTTAAACTTTGTTCATCTTTTTAATATCTTTCGCATCTTATGCGTTATCTTAATTTCCATACATTAATGAATACTTATTTCTTGTAACTTATAGATAAGGAAAATTAATAAAAAATAAATTGAAGTGCGTTTTTTTGTTATTTTAATTACACCACGTTGTCGGTGCTCGTTTTTTCAAGATATATACCCCATATTACCCTAGAATAGTAACCGAGGGCATTTTGGGTATTTCGTTCATTCTCGATAGTCGTGCTTGGCCTCTAAAGATCATCAGCTGAGAGCTGTTGGCGGTGTGGGTTTGTTGGTGGTCGTCGTGTAGGCGGTGGTGGTCGTTGTTCGTCTCCGCCAAGGCGGGCCTCGGCTTCCGCATCGGGCACCACCTTTGTTGGTGGTCACCGTGTAGGCGGTGGTGGTCGCCGTTCAATAGCCCCTACCCTCCGATCGTTATATGTAGCGGTGGGCAAGCGACTCTCACGATGGTCGTGTGGCGCCACCGGCGGAATTTCATCCTTGGCTTTCAATAAAAGCTTTTCGGTTACAGAGAGAGAGACAGAAAAGGGAGCAGACTTTTTGAGGTTAGAGAGAGAGAGAGTGGAGGGAGGAGGATCGACGGTGGCAATGTTGGGTAGACGGCAGAGGTGTGAGACAAGGTCGGCGGTGGTTGATTTTGTGGTGGACCCATAGTTATCGATGGGTTATCACCGTTTTAAGACTCATGTCATTATCACCACCGTTATATCTTTAGCACCCCGTCTACGCTCCCTGTCGCGACCCATAATTGTCGATGTTAAAAAGTGGTTGGTCCAACGACAGAAGATACAATTTGAAGGGACGAATGCAGGTAGAGTTTGAAGAATATAATACACTTTAAGAGAAAAATCAAAGGTTGGATTGTTTGTGATGGTGGTGAGTGGCGGTGGTTGTGAGCGATCAGAGAGAAGAGACATGGATGTGAAAGAGAGACTCTTTCAGTCTTTTGATGGTGGGGATGATGAAGTTTTCAAAGAAGAAACAAAAATAAAAAAAAGAAAGATAAATGGGTAAAATACGAAATAGGCCCATAGTTTTCCACCAAACCACCGCTCATTTTATTATCCTGTAAGAAATATTATATATGAAATATTATTAACTACTATTATAGGTTTAGAAGCACACGAAAGAGAACCATAGTTCTCCGATGCTATTTGAAAAAAAGGATAAGAAAAACAAGTGACTTTTTAAAGAGAGAAACTAAAAAAAAATATGAAATATGGTAATTAAATAAGAAGATTTATGGAAACTGGTTATTTTTCTACAGCTTTATTTTTAAAGCAATAATTTAAAATTGGTATGTAAATATATGATATAATCCTATTTATATTTTTGATTTGTATATGCGATGATTTTATGTAGGTTTTGAGTTGTTTTACATTTCGACTTATATTTTATTTGGAGTCGAGATAAATATAATTCGTTTTCTTTACTGTATAAATTTAAATTACTTTATGTTTCATGTATATTTTTTTTGAAAACGAGATGGGTCTATTGAAATGATAATAAATATACATGTTTAAAATATATATTTCTTTGCATTCTAAGTCATTTTTTATATAAAATTCATAATTTAGACACTTATTTGTGTTTTATTTGAATTTTGTAGCTTTCGGATGAAGCTAGGTGATTTTTTGTGAAGAAAGTCCAAGATTTGAAGAGGTTCAAGAGAAAAATGCTTCTGATATGATCATATTGAAGCTGAATATAGTCATATAAGCTGTCAAATTTCAAATAGCCTATTTTTGATGCTGAATATGGTCATATCACTTCGGATATGGCCATATTCGGGCAGAAAACGGGTTTATAATCCTAGCACACTTTATTTTCAAAAAAAACATTCATTTCTTTCAAAACCCTAGCCTCCCTCAAACCCTTAGGTGTCTTTGAGCATTTCTCAAGAGTTTTTGGAAGATTTGAAGGCCAAGATTGAAGATTTCACACTTTCAAGAAGGTTCTAACATCATCCACCCATTTCCACTCAAAATTGGTTTGAATTCCTCTATATCTACTATGAGTTCTTTCATGTTCTTGAGTTTGGGTGTGTCTTTTGTAAGCCTTATGGGCTAAACTCTTATTATCACTTGGATTAGATGAAACTCAGCATGATTTAACAACTTGTACATGATTCTTGGTGATATTTATGTTGATGCTATGATGAAACTTGATTATTCTTCAATGATTGTGTGTGTTTGTTCTAGTTTGATGAAATGTTCAACCTTATGGGTGTTATAGGCATGTTATGTTGGAAAGCTTCATGTTTTTACAAGACTTACGCATATAATTACATCTTTTGTATGTAATGTTGTGACATTTGACTAGGAATGGTGAATGAAGGTTGAAGATTTAGTAGAATTGGTTAAATATGCATCCTTATGCTTATGTTTGAGAAAACCATAGTGTATGTCATAAATCTCTCTTGTCATTGGTTATGAATTGTTTTGTAATCGTGGTATGAAGTTTATGAGTTGAAGAGTAATTGTAGTTTTGTCTATTTTTCCCAATTTGAGGTGGTTATCATGTGTTTATCGTGTTAACTTTCCAAAGATTCGTGGAATTAGGTAACCCTAACGGGAGCCTAATTCATCTTTAACATCAACATAATTATATCATTAGTTCTTCATGGCATAACTTTAGGTGGCTATTGTGTGTTTATCATTCTAGCTTTC
Source organism: Flaveria linearis (assembly GCA_024085815.1). Taxonomy (NCBI): domain Eukaryota; kingdom Viridiplantae; phylum Streptophyta; class Magnoliopsida; order Asterales; family Asteraceae; genus Flaveria; species Flaveria linearis. The sequence goes on from CM044016.1 coordinate 54,298,624, forward strand.
CGAATGGTTATATGTCTAGATATCTTTGACGGGGGTTTAGGCTACTTTCATGTTTCATGTGTAAAAAATGATCTCACATCGAGTTTGTGCTGGTTGTTAATTCTATGCTAAGTGAAATCAAAGTCCAAGTGATATCTTTAATTGATTGTGTATCTTCATCTTTACTTTCTTAATTTACTAGTTTAATTTGCTAATCGTTTTAGTTAACTATAATACTCACAAATCCAAACTAAATTGATCGGTTAAATAGTGATGATGATTTAGTATTGGGAGCCATTGTGTCCACGGATCGATACTCGGTTCTTACCTAAAACTATACTATTATGCGATAGGTGCACTTGCCTATTGTGTGTAGTTGGTTTAAGAGTGATAATCGTTTATTAAATTAAAACTCAAATCGTGTGAAAAATTCTTATTTAAAATATATATACTTTACACACATCAAGATTTTGGCGTCGTTGCCGGGGACACGGTGATTTCAAGAAAGATCGAATTTACTACTTTAACCATTTGTGCATATTTCAAATTCTTTTTACTTTTGTATATATTTTTTTCCTTATTTTTTCCTTATTTTTGTTTCATTTCTATCCAATGCCCGTGATCCTTTTGTTTAAGTATTGTCTGTAGTGACTTTCATGGATCGTGATTACGAGAGTTACTACGAAGGATACCAATTTGATTATGGGGATTACCATGAGGACATTTGGTGCGAGATTTGCGGAGGACCTCATTAGACACCGGATTGTTATCATTTTCAAGGGTTCCCCACAAATTATTATGAAGAACCGCATCCCTACTCAAAACCATTTGAGGAGTCTACCATAACGTCATTTCAAACCGAACCCCGTCCATTATTATATGAGTTGCTACAACAAGGAATCGATATGTTTTCACAACATACTATTGGTTGTAATCAAGACGAGGTTAAGCAACAAGAAGGTAATGCTATCGAACTCGCAGAACAACGCCGTAGATTAGAGGCGGTGAGTGTTGAACTTAATAGGATATATGTCCACCTTCTACAGGAGAGTTCATCTTGCAGCATGGATCAGAGCACCAAATTAGAGCAGGAGGATGGAAGTAAAGCCAATCCTGTTTTATATTTTGATATGTTACAACGTGAATCGGAACTTGAGACGATAATGGATGAAGCACAACTCCCACCTCAAGTTCAAAGTGCATTCGAGTTTGATGAGCCACAATTACTTTATCCACGTGTGTTGACCAATGAACAAGAAGTCAATAAATCGCAAAGAAAAGAACAACGGGAGGAGGTCATGGATGAGATAGAAGCGGTTCTCTCTAGTCTCACTGATGGGGAAACCACAAACTACACTATCCCATCTTAGGAGGATGAGTTTGGAGATGAATTAGTGAGCATACCTATTATGGAAGGGAAAGAAGAGTGGTTCGACCCGGTTAGGGACCTTAATGATTTAGAAGCACTAATTTATGGGAAGCCAACTGTGGTGATCAAGGAAAAACTATACCTAAAAGAAGATTTGCAAGTGGATGGATTCACCAACGAACCAATGATGCTGGTGACTCCCAATCCTCAACGTTGTACTAAAGATAGCCGACCCGTAAATGAGAGCAAATATGATTCGTCACAAAAATCAAACGAATCACAGGAGAGAGCAAACTATTTCACGAACCAACCACCTCTGAAGTCGCGACTTCGGTCCATCAAGAGATACATTTCAACAACACATTATCAGGATGATCGTCTCCTTCACTACTTAAATTGTATTAGGTTTGGTCCGAGCAAATACAAGTGTTAGTGGCACGACCCGTTTGGATTATTTTTTGTTTTTACCATTAAGTTCCTCATAAATCGATGGAAAATACACTAAATCAAATGGGTTGGATGGGGTTTCAAGTATCATAAGCCACCCGTTTGTTAATTTGTTCCATCACTTACCCTAGATTTAGTGAATTTAAGGGTCGGGTCAAGCTAATGACTCGTTAATAAATGACCGCTTCCAGGAGTGATCATTTTGGTTGGAATCTGCTCGCATGGAATCATTTTAAGGCTTTAGAGAACTTTTTGGCAATTTTCATCAAATCTCATCAGGGGAGTTTTCATTTCACTTTTCTCACACCCCCTATGCATTTGCATATTTTTGGTACATTGAGGGCAATGTACAATTCAAGTGTGGGGATGTCTGGGTTTTTGTAAACTTTTGCAAGTCTTCTATATATATCTCGTTGTAGCTTAAAACAATCCCATTTTTGACAAAAATATTCAAAAATTTGAATAAATGGCATCCGTTTATGTTTATCTTAGATCTGAAAGCATGATTGAATTGTTAACATCACAAAACTAAGAGAAACCAAGTGGATTATGATAAAATGTTTCGGATGTTTAGTGAGCATTGCAAGTTAAAAATGTGTTATTTATGTATGAGTTTGAACTTTACCTTTATCCCTCTATTTTCATAAGCTTATTTGTGCCTTTATCACATGAGATCATATGATGTAGTGTTTGCTTGTATTTTTGTTGATTCTTGAGTGTGCCAAATGTGCATTCACGTGAGAACTTGCTTAGGATATGCATTTCAAGATCATAAACTGAGTATTTGCATGAAATGACAGGGGCACTAGGAATACCCACGTTGTAAGCTAAATTTCTTCTCTTTTACCTCACCTAATTATTATCATTAGTCGCCATGTTGAGCCACTTTCCCTTGTTTTTTGTTATTACCCACATCATTAGCCACTTAGCCAAATTAGTCATTTTTATCTTTTAAACTCTTGTGATAAAATTCCGGTTATTTCTAGTTGTCTGAATTTTGGCATCGAAATTGTTCATATTTATTTGTTTTAATTAGGCGTCCATTGTTCAATGAAAAGAAAAAAATGAAAAAAATGAAAAAAATGAAAAAATGAAAAAAATGAAAAAATGAAAAAATGAAAAAAAAGTTAAATTATGTTGTTTAGAATAGAAATAAATAAATGTGAGTTATTTGATGCATAAGAAAGAATAATTTTCATGCATATCTCACGTTTGTTAGATTTGTATTAGTTTAGTTATATTAAATCGTGTTAATATATCAGCGTACCGCATCATATTTAGTATCTAGATTTTTGGAATTTTTATCCGTTTAACCACTTTTACCAAAATTTCATATCCCTTTTTACCCAAGCCCCGTTACAACCTGTTAAAAGTCCTCTTGATTTATGCATTTCCTCATGTTAATTAGTGGAGATTTGACCTCTTTGCAAGCTTATTACTATGTTTGTATCATTGGTTGGCATTGAGTGATTCACTTATACACTTATACATATAAATAACCGAGTGTTGAGTGATTTTTATAAGCGGTTTATACTCATACATAAAAGAAACTTCGTAGGCATGTGATGCTCATTTGAACATTTCTAGTATTCTTGAAAAGAGCAAGCTTAAAACACTCGGTTTCTTCTTATAAGTGTGCCATGTTTGATAGTCAATTATGAGTTTGGATCTTCATTTAACAAATGATTTGTCTCTCACCATCTTTTATGTCGATGGGATTTCTTTTGCTAAATGGTTGCATGAGAGTTTGCTTGAGGACAAGCAAAGTTCAAGTGTGGGGATGTTTGATATGATAATAAATATACATGTTTAAAATATATATTTCTTTGCATTCTAAGTCATTTTTGTTACAAAATTCATAATTTAGACACTTATTTGTGTTTTATTTGAATTTTGTAGCTTTTGGATGAAGCTCGGTGATTTTTTGTGAATAAAGTCCAAGATTTGAAGAGGTTCAAGAGAAAAATGCTTCTGATATGATCATATTGAAGCTGAATATGGTCATATAAGCTGTCAAATTTCAAATAGCCTATTTTTGATGCTGAATATGGTCATATCACTTCAGATATGGTCATATTCGGGCAGAAAACGGGTTTATAACCCTAGCACACCTCATTTCCAAAAAAACTTTCATTTCTTTCAAAACCCTAGCCTCCCTCAAACCCTTAGGTGTCTTTGAGCATTTCTCAAGAGTTTTTGGAAGATTTGAAGGCCAAGATTGAAGATTTCACACTTTCAAGAAGGTTCTAACATCATCCACCCATTTCCACTCAAAATTGATTTGAATTCCTCTAGATCTACTATGAGTTATTTCATGTTCTTGAGTTTGGGTGTCTTTTGTAAGCCTTATGGGCTAAACTCTTACTATCACTTGGATTAGATGAAACTTAGGATGATTTAACTACTTGTACATGATTTTTGGTGATGTTTATGTTGATGCTATGATGAAACTTGATTATTCTTTAATGATTGTGTGTGTTTGTTCTAGTTTGATGAAATGTTCAACCTTATGGGTGTTATAGGCATGTTATGTTGGAAAGCTTCATGTTTTTACAAGACTTATGCATATAATTACATCTTTTGTATGTAATGTTGTGACATTTGACTAGGAATGTGAATGAAGGTTGAAGATTTAGTAGGATTGGTTAAATGTGCATCCTTATGCTTATGTTTGAGAAAACCATAGTGTATGTCATAAATCTCTCTTGTTATTGGTTATGAATTGTTTTGTAATCGTGGTATGAAGTTTATGAGTTGAAGAGTAATTGTAGTTTTGTCTATTTTTTCCAAGTTGAGGTGGTTATCATGTGTTTATCGTGTTAACTTTCTAAAGATTTGTGGAATTAGGTAACCCTAACGGGAGCCTAATTCATCTTTAACATCAACATAATTATATCATTAGTTTTTCATGGCATAACTTTAGGTGACTATTGTGTGTTTATCGTTCTAGCTTTTCGAATTGTTATATGTCTAGATATCCTTGATGGGGGAAGTTTCATGTGTAAAAAATGGTCTCACCTCGAGTTTGTGCTGGTTGTTAATTCTATGCTAAGTGGAATCAAAGTCCAAGTGATATCTTTAATTGATTGTGTATCTTCATCTTTATTTCTTAATTTACTAGTTTAATTTGCTAATCGTTTTAGTTAACTATAATACTCACAAATCCAAATTAAATTGATCGGTTAAATAGTGATGATGATTTAGTATTGAGAGCCATTGTGTCCACGGATCGATACTCGGTTCTTACCTAAAACTATACTATTATGTGATAGGTGCACTTGCCTATTGTGTGTAGTTGGTTTAAGAGTGATAATCGTTTCTTAAATTAAAACTCAAATCGTGTGAAAAATTCTTATTTAAAATATATATACTTTACACACATCATCTATTATTGTGTATTACACCGCGTACATCGCGGCCGCCGCAACGCGCGATTGTTAAATAAACTAGCTTATATTGATGTTTTAGCTATAACTTTCTTTTAACATCAAATCTACCTTATTAATTCATATATTACTCCAATTTAATCTACTAAATACATGAGTTTGAACTCAATACCTTTTATCTAAAAGCCAAAAACTTTTAAAAATACTATAAACCAGAAAATAATCGAAAACCGAATTATACCCGTAGCCAAAACCTTTAGATTCTAACCATGCCCGAATTGTAATTCAGTTTTAGTCGGTTAACGGTCACACAAAATACTGGTTTATTCGATCTGGTTATTCGCATATAAAGAATTATAACCATGTTAATCGATTTAATCTAATAACCGAACTAAATAAACGGATATCAATTCAACAACTCAAATTCGTTTTCAGTTCGGCCACATTGTAATCCGTTTCGGTTCGATTAACAGTTAACGCTATGAATTTTTAATAGTCAAATTAACCGTTAACCGAACCGCCAAACACCCACCGGGCTTGTCACACGTTAGCACTTGAAGTTGCAGCTAACCATGCACCGTTTTTTAGAATTTGTTATATATTTAATAAATAAAATTTAGGAAAAAGAAAAACATATAGCATCACCGCTTGAAGAAATCACACCACCTTTACGTGGCACTCTCTAATCACTCATCAAACACATTCATCGCCCTCTCTTCTTCATCTTCATCTTCATCCTAACATCACACACTCTACACACACACACACTACACACACTACACACACTACACACAGTAGCAATGGATCTGGTTAACGGTTTCTTAAATCTAGCAGCACCTGCTTTCACCTTCTTCACCATGTTATTATTCCTCCCTCCATGGATCTTCATCAAAACGTGCCTTCGTGTCCTCTGCTACCTTTTTTCTGAAGATGTCTCTGGCAAAGTCGTCCTCATCACCGGAGCTTCCTCCGGAATCGGAGAGGTGTGTTTTAACCTGAAAAACTGCACGTAAATGGCTGAGTTTCTACGTTTTGTTCCGTTTTAGGTTTTGGCTTTTGAGTGTTGAAATTGAATTGAGGATTTGTGTTATGAAGTAATTGGATCGATGAATTGAGATTCACCGATGCAGTGTCTCGCGTATGATGACTGAATTTCTCCGTTTCAATCCGTTCTAGTTTATAGCTTTTGAGAATTGAAATCAAATTGAAGGTTTGTGTTACGAGGCAATTGATCAACGAATTGAAATTGTACGATGCAACATGTCGGTTTTATTCCGTTTTAGTTTATATCTTTTGAGCGTTGAAATCGAATTGAATTTTGAGTTACGGTTAACTGAATCGATAACTTGAAATTCACAAATGCAGCATCTCGCTTAAGAAGGCTGAATTTCTCCATTTTGATCCTTTTTAGTTTATAGCTTTTGAGTATTGATATCAATTTGAAGTTTTAAATTAGGAAGCACTTGAATCGACGAATTGAAATCATACAATGCAGCATCTCGAGTATGATGGCTGAATTTCTCCGTTTTTGTTTTTATACCTTTTGAGCATTGAAATAGAATTGAAGTTTTGTGTTACGAAGCAATTGAATTGACGAAATGAAACTATACGATGCAGCATCTCGCGTATGAATACGCCAGCAGAGGAGCACGATTGGCGCTCACGGCTCGTCGAGAAGATCGTCTCCGACAAGTTGCTGATCGGTGCCTGCAGATCGGATCACCGGATGTTATAGTCATCCGTTCCGATGTCTCCAACGCTCATGACTGTAAACGAATGGTTGATCAAACTGTGAATCACTTCAATCGATGTAAACAAATACTCCCTACCTTCTTATAAGTTCTATGAATATTGTTACGGATCTATGCATTTCTATCATAATTTGATTGATTTTGTTCTTCAGAGATCTAATTGTGTGAGTGATCATTGCAGTGGATCATTTGGTGAATAATGCTGGAATTTCTCAAGTGTGTATGCTGGAAGAAGTAGATGAAATCACCAATTCACGACCTGTCATGGTAATTTGATTCAATTTTGTTGAAGATATGTGGATCTAGGTATATGTTAAAGTACAGGGACCGAAAAAGTAAATCTTCATAAGTATAAACAACAGGGACTCAAAGTGTATAGTTTTTAAGTTGAGGGACTGAGTGTTAATATTGCTAATTAAATTGTTAGTTAGTTAATAGGCTGTTAGAATCACTTTTTTTATGTGAAGACCCTAATTGAAGACGCTAACAATGTTGTTACGACCGGATCGGACCGGCCGGTCCTACCGGGGATCGGATAGGTGGCCGGTCCGGTTCACTATGGATCGTTTTTCGTTGGTCGAACCTGCCGGTTCGTCCCGAACCGGTGGTCGGACCGGTTCGAACCGGATTTTAGTTTGTTTTTTTTTATTTTAATAGGTAAAAACGGGGTGTTTAACCATAAATTAGTGTGTTGGATATACAAATATAGTTAAGTTTATATATAACTATAAAATACATATATAAAGTATATATAAATTACTTATATTTAATTATATATATAACTATATATATAATATACTATATATATATATAATTATGACGTCATCCGGTTCTTAAATCCGGTCTAACCGGTCCGACCATCAAACCAGTAAGACGTCCGGCTCGACGTCCGATCCGGTTCTGAAAACATTGGACGCTAATATTGTAGAAGTATAGAACCTTACTTATGGGCTTTCTTGGGCTGCACTAAAGGTTGTTATACTGTGAACTGGCCCATATTATTATCTAAATTTAACGGGTTTTTTTTTTGCAGGATATAAACTTCTGGGGCTCAGTTTACACTACAAAATTTGCAGCTCCACACCTTAGGAACTGTGGAGGCAGAATCATCGTGCTTTCATCTACGGCTTCGTGGCTTCCTGCACCTAGGATGAGTATCTACAACGTAAGCTCTTTTCTTTCGCAACCGTTTGTTACTTGTAAATGTGTTCATGTGGCTTGTGAGGATAATGAACCCAAGCTTGGGCCCGAGTCTAAACGGGAACTCATTTATTAGATGACTCAAGACTGGGCCTTTGAGACGAGCATATGAATTATGATCCATATAAACTAAAAATTGTAAGTATATGGTATTTGAAGAAAATAATTATGTCTTTGGTAAATGACTAGCAAATTGGGACCAAAGTTTGAAAACTATTAGCAGTTGAACTGTCGAGCTAGATCTCTCTTAAACGTCTCAAACTGCTCGTGCTCATGCTCGTGCTCTCTCAAACTGGACGGGCTCGTGCTCGAGCCTAGGCTAGCCTGACTTCGGCTTGGCTCATTTACGTCTTCAGTTTTTGTTTGCTTTCACCACTTACCGTAGACTATGGCATGCTGGACTAGGCAAGCAAAGCAGCACTAGCACAGTTTTATGAAACCATGAGGGCTGAATTCGGGTCGGATGTCAAAATAACCATCGTGACCCCTGGATTCATAGAATCTGAACTTACTCAAGGCAAGTTCCTTTCACATGAAGGCAAGATGGTAGTCGATCAAGTTACTCGAGATGTAAGCTAGCTTCTAAAACACTTGGTTAATTACTTGTTAATTATTAGTTTAAGCAAATGTGATAACTCAAATTATATGATAATCAGATACAAGTGAACTTGTGTCCAGTGGGAAAGGTAGAAGGAACTGCAAGGGCAATAGTAAAGCAAGCACTCAGAGGAGAACGGTACGTGACAGAACCATCATGGATGAAGATGAGTTACGTGTGGAAGGTGTTGTGGCCCGAGTCGGTGGAGTGGGTGAACCAATTGATGTGCATGACAACGATTGGCGGTGAGTCTCGCCATCACACCTTAGGGAAGAGAATTGTGGACATTGTCGGAGGTCGCAGTATTTTGTACCCGCGAGCATTCAGTCACCTGAGATGAAATCGGACTAACGTTCGCCTTAATCGTTGTACGTTATTGAGTTGTGAGGTGGTTGTTTATAGACTATAGTCCCTTGTGTGTTGTGTGTAGTTTCTGAATGTGGTTGCGTATAAAAAATAAAAAGCTTTCAGATGATTAACCCTGACGTTATTTGTGTATTATTAATCACTCTTGCTAACATTGTGTTGATAATCTTCTAAACTCTTTTTCCATCATCACCTCAAGCTCATTCAATAATCCCATCTTATATTGCAATTTCTTCAACTATAAAATTAATACCCATGTCACTAAAGAAACAAACTACAGCATATATAAAAGAGAATCACATAGATTGCAGTCACGACCGGGTTACCTAAAAATGGGTCGATTTGTGTCCAACCCTCCTACAGCGATAAATCTTTCATAATTTCATCCCTTTGGTTTTTATGACATACAAGCCTCCTACAGACCCTAGTTTTTGTCCGATTTTACCCGGTGAATGAGACCCCCTAATGTATTTTCCTGAGCGACTCACTACTCGAGTGCGGCCGTTTTAAGCCAAGCTCATCCTCAGCTAACTTTGAGGGGAAAAACAATTTACCTATGTATTAATTATGCATGACACTAGATGTTCAATTTCTCCATCTTCTTTGACTGTTAATATTTGGCATGTGCAGCAGCAACACCAAGAGCCATTGCACATGTAGCTCTCGCTTGTAAAGACAAAGGATTAAAATCATTATCTGTACAAATTTATCATCCAATAACACAAGTTAAATTTCCTTGTATAGAAGTAATGACTAGCGAGTATCCCTTGCACTAAATAATCCAGCAATACCTGATTTGTTGGGCCTTAAATTCATTGCTAAACAATTGCCTTCGGCATTCCTGAAATTTAAAGAAAATATAGTAATTAATCCATAACAATAAGCTTAATCATAAGGCATGAGTATGACATGCCAGAGAGAGAGAAATAGTTAATAACCTCTCTGACTCGGAAAGTTGTGAAAATAACGGTAACTCATTTCCATTTTCTTCACCATCAAATAATTCCTTTGGAATTTCATTTTTATCACAAAGGGCTGTGACAGCAGCCTCAGCTGCAGCAGCTGCAACATGTGGACCAACCGCAGCAGAGACGCGAGCAACCTAACAAAATAGATAAGGAGAGAAAAGAATCAGTTTATATAAGCCCACTTGATGAGTAATTGACTAGTTGGTAGAACATGTAAACTTTTTCAAAAAATAAAGGGTCCACTTTCATATTCAATATTAATCACAATGATGGATACCTGCTGCATCAGTGAGTTACCGACATTAGGAAGCTGTTTTTGATTCTTAAGCTTGGAAATTTGGCTATCTTTTTCGACAATCTCTTCAGTAACAGCTGCCAATGGTGTTGCTTTCTCGTCTTCAGTGTCTGTCGGCAAAGAAATTAACTGTTTTGAATTTTCAACTTAGAAAAGAATTTGTGACATGTAAAGAGTTACCAGCACAAAGCTTTCACCTGCACTGTTTTTCGTTTGCTGGTATCTGAATTTGGTGCAATGCATATCCTCTTTGGAGGAGGGCCTTCAATATCATCATCACCGTTTTGTTGGCAGTTTCTTTCAGCTTCAAGATGTACACTTTCGGTATCTTTAGTCTCTTTAGGCGTTGAAGGTCCTTGTTTCTGGTTGTTCGTGCGTATATTATACGTGGGTCCCAACATAAAATGCCCAAAAGGCAATTGTATAAGCTTTGAAATGCAATCTAGTTTACTCTTGGTTTGAACATTTTCAGCTACAAGATCCCAGTCATCTCCATGCTTTAACACATATTCCAAAAGAAGCAACGTTTCTGCTTCGCTCCATGCAACAACACGGACCCCATTAGTGAAAGTATGATCAACAAATTTGTAATCATCAACACATTTGTTATCACCATAAGCTCCAGTTTTGAAGCATTTTGTATAAATGACGGAACTCCCATCCTAATACATTGAAATCAGATAACAAAACTTAAGATAAGCTGATAACAACCTTGAGTTTAACTGTAAAATTTACAATACAAGAGTGGTGGATTGTAACATATGGTAACTAATATTCAAGATAAAATTTTTATATACAGATCAGTACTGTAATTATAACTTCAACATCTGTGAACAAAACCATAAACTGATGCAATCACCAATAAGACATATATATCTGAAACCATTATGCTGAATCTGAAGAAAAGAATACCTTTACACATTCGTAACGACCCGACTCACAGATCTCCTTACAACTCCCACAGATCAATCTTTAACTTTTTTTTCTTTTAACCCAGTACTTTTACATCTTTTATAATATAATCCTAACGTTTTTTTACTTTCAATTTTGGTCTCTGTACTTTTCATATTTTACAAAATTTTCATTTTAGATTTTGGACTAAATTTTACGAGTTAACATGTCGTAGCGTGCAATGCGTGTGTGGTCCAACATTATTATACTTATAATTTTCACATTCAACGATTTCGTCGCAATACACTGGTCCTAAATCAACTTACTTAGTGTTTTATATGTTTTACATTTCGCCTACATGGTTCAACGCTTTGACGTATTCCTTCCCTGTCTTTTTAAATTTTCTTGTTTTTATTTTTTAATACGAGGTTTTTCGGTGTTGGTGTCACTGGCAATGGTGCGCCATTAATGCCACTTGACATATTTTTATCCATCCCGCTGCAACGCAAATGATTTAATACTAGTAATATTTCTTTTTAGATATAAACATATAGTATAACAAAAACGTTTGAACTATAAACCTAAAGTAAAAACTATTTTACAAACAAAACTTAATTAAGGCGGTTTAACTAAGCGACACGTGTGACAATCTTCTATATCTTAAAGCTAATATTGAAATTTATTTGGAAGACCATAGTGTGAATCATGGTCTGTCGTGTTAATACAGTGTTCGCCAACCACCTTTTAAATCCCATTATTTAATTTATAACTCATAATATGTGCAACATATCATCTCTTTAAAAGCAAACAAATTTAAAAAAAAAATAGAAGTATAAGTCAAATGGGAAAGGGATGTGGAGTTGATATGACATCATATCGAGTGAAGAATGATGTGATACTAATATAATAATGGGTGAAATGTGAGTTGTGAAAACCAGCATAATGTGTGTGACAACCTAGTAGACCGAGAAACAAAGTTCACAGTATCACTTTGTCACTCGTCCTTGTTCCCTTGCGCAACTCACGTCATCACCTCAACAACTCATAGTAGCTAGTTCATTTTCACAGCTCGTATGTATAGTCTGTCTTTTGTTCCCTTCGCATGTTTAGTGTCATGTCACGAGTCGAGCTTGGTTTTGAAATAACACGTCTGATCAAAACGACATTTGGGTTTAAAAGCATTTACATACGAGACATGTTTAGGTCACCACCCTTCTAAATGTAACACAATAGGGATGCATGCGTTAATGCGCGTGTATATAGCCATACATTTTGTAATAGTAGTGCCTTTCAAAGTGTAGAACTAAACACACAGTAGATACCAACGATCAACCAGCACCGGCCTTTTTTGCTTTTTCTTGTAGACCGTATGACAGGAATTTTCGATTGACGACAATCTTTTTCAAAGATCGACATCATTAGGTTTTTAAAAAATGTTTGTACAAATCTTATACAAATTGCAGGAAATCTGAATCATACACAAAATCACCGTACATAAATGACATGTTCATCATACTGGATTTTATAACTCATAACCCATACTTTCTTATTTCATCTTCTCTTAAGCTTTAACTCTTAACATAATTTAGAAAATATACTAATAGTCTAATACAACAATCACAAATTATTAATCAACAACTAGAAGAATAACGAAATGTCACACCCCCGCTTATAGCGAAACACGAAGATGTAACGGACGGGATCGTCATAACACATTGTTAATTAATAGAGATGTAATAAATGATGAAAGTCAACGTGTCATGACGTCACCCGACACAAATGGAGACTTATGTTGTAGTTAGTCAATTCCACGACAAACATAGTCATACAAACAATTAAATTTAAATCCCACAACCCGGGAAACAAATGAACATAATGCGGATAAACAAATAAAAGTCAGTACAATTGTTAAAACCATCCAATGAATTTAAATAATGCATATCTAAGGTCATCGCTAAGACAACATCCCTAGCTATCCTCAATGATTGTTACCTAAAAAGATATGCTCAAAAGGTCAACACATTGTTGGTGAGTTTGCAGGTTTAGATAATAAACAAAACTTGATGTTGTGTAAGCGTTTGGTAGGACATGAGTGCATACAGTTATAAGCAAGTACTATCACATGTAAACATGAGCATTACAACTAAACCTACGACGTACACACAGAACTTGTCGGAACATATTCACCCTAGGGCCCGTACCTGGCCACTGTCAGTCCCAATTAGTATACTAACAAGCAAGGGTGGGGTTGTCAGCCCAATAGTACTATCAATACCTGTTCGTCGGCCCCAACACCGGAGTTAAATAGTTGTGAATAAAGAACCACACAGACAACTCATGCATGTACCAAATAAATACTTACAAAACAGTAAACACAACAATCCCAAATACTAAATAAGTTCACAGCATAAAAAGGGTTGAGCATACTTTTCTCCCTTGATGTTTGTAAATAATTGCAATAAAACGGGGCCGCGAAACTCATCTCGAGATGTGATGAATCAAAGAGAACAAAAGGCTTCAAAAGGATGATAGTAATGAACGATCAAACACCTAAAATGAGTTATAATAAAGTCTTTAAACACGTCTAAAGAGGATAGATATATTCGGTCGGTTTCAGGTCGGTTCGGGTTCGACGCATGACATACACTTAAATTATATATTGTTATATACATATTTATAAGTTTTCAACTCAATTAAATAATTAAGTATGAGTAAACATATATGTACATTCATATATATATATGATTAATTTACACGCTCTCTCTTACATCATCATTGTATATTGGTTATATATAACTACTTATTAACATATCAATTGGCACGCACCCACTAACAACACACACTCAACACGCATACCCGACACATACATTCCACACACACACGTACACACATATAAAAGTCACACACACTCAAATTCATATATTAAACACTCAAATTCACGCACATACCAAACACACATCTAAACACGCACACACTGTCGAGCAGTGGCGGAGCTTAACCAACTTTGTAGGGGGGGCGAAATGATTTTTTTTCAGGGGGCGCGAACTCGATATTTATATAAAAATTTACACTACCGGGTCTAAAATTTACACTATCGGACTAAAATTTAACACTACGGACGAAAAAATAGGGGGGCGGCGGCCCCCCGGCCCCTTAAAAGCTTCGCCCCTGCTGTCGAACACATACACACACTCACAGTTTATACATACACACACAACACATACATACACACAATTTCACTCCTTGGAACACACACCCACACACACACTATATGTATGTGCATACACACACACTGCATATCCATACACTCACATATACACACCCACACACGGTTTCAACATACACACACCACACACGCACGCACACACATTACACTCACACTCACACACACACACACTATACATATGCATACACACACACTGCATATACATACACGCACATATACACACCCACACACTGGTTCACCATACACACACCACACTCACACACGCACACACACTACACTCACACTCTCTTTCACACACACACACACACTATATATATATACATACACACGGGTTCACCACACACACACCACACTCACGCACGCACACACAACACACACAAACATATACATACACAGTTATATACATACACACACGTTGCATATACATACACGGTTATATACATACACACACTTTGTATATACATACACGCACACATACACACGTAGCAACATACATATACATACACATACGCGTACAATGGTTGCGTGTGTGGCCACAACGCACACTACACGAAAATTGCTTTTTTGTGGCGATTAATATCGTCGTAAAAAGCTCTTGTTTCGTCGCAATATGTTATTTGCGACAAAACTTTGGTCGTAAAAATTCGCCGTAAAAAAGTGGTCGCAAAATGTTATTTGCGACGAAATTTGCGACGATTTCTTTTGTGGGCTCCACTTAGTATAAAAAAAGTGAAATCCTAGAGAAAATCTTTTGCGACGATAATTTGCGACGATATTTTTCTTTTTTGCGGCGATATATCGCCGCAAAGTTTTTGACCAAAACTTTTTTTGCGACGAAAAATTTCCATATGATGCAATGTTTTTTGCGACGAAAAATCGCCGCAAAAAAAAACCTTTTTTTTAATAATTTTGCTGCATTTGCAACAATCCACCCATATTTTTCTGGGTACCAAACCTGCTGTTCAAAATCACTAAACACTATCAAAACCATCAAACCATTCGCAAAACATAGCATATAAACAAAATATTGTCCAAATTTAATAAGTTAAAAGTCATACAAACAAATGTTTGAAAATATTCATAACAAACATCAAACTGAACGTCCTATGACGACCCACCTTCATCATATTCTTCATCTTCATCATTTTATTGAGAATGACCACTTCTCTTCAACGCGCTCTGAACTTGGCTTTGGATTTGACTTTGCATTTGTGCCATCATATTAGCCATCATCTGTGACTGTCATTGTTCTTGCTCACTTGCCAGTCTCGCTGCTATCATCTCCTCAACCTCAGATTGTGAGAACATCTGCTGATCTGTTCTATGAGGTGGAGGTGGGGGTTGTGAAGGCACGCTCGGTATTGGACCGATGTCACGTTCCACCCGGGCCGCTCCCCCAAGACCTGGCGCATGATCTGTTTCTCTGACATTTCTGGGTGTTGTTGTTGAAGCGCGACCATTTGCTCCTTTATAGTTTACAAAAAAATAAACAATGTTATATATATGGTGATGTTATATATTACTTTATTTTTATAAAATTGTAAGACGTGTACATTACTTACATAGTATGCAGCGGGTTCAGGTTGATAGAAATTACCGCTTGAATCGGTATAGAAGCGACGATATGCTAATATGGCACTCCCAGATTTATCAGAACCTTCTTCCCGTTGTAAACACATTATATAGTTATATAATAATATAAAAGTAACTTACAAACACATAAACAAGTTATAAACACATTAGATTAAAACAACTTACAAACATATAATGACATTGGGCTAAAGATGTCCGGCCGCCATGTCCCTTGATCGTCTGCTTCCGTTTGCTGGACTTGTTGGTTGCAGACCGAGCCTTGACTTGAGGAGAAGTGTAGTAATCCACATAGCCTTTCTATTCAGATTCTTGCATATCAGTGGCACAACATCAGAAATATCAACCCTGTCCTCCCCACCTATTTTGCTAAAATGCTTTTGCTTGAACCGGTATTTGTGATCTTTATACCGGTTTGCAGCATATTTCTCAATGCCTGCCCTCAGGCCTTCGTGGGGAGTCATATCAAAATACATCTGCAAATTATGAAAACAAATAGCTTAATATATATATATATTTAATCACTAAATTTAATTATCAAAAACTTAACCTGTAAGTCAGGCCAGATAGTCGCCTTCAACTCTGCAGGTATCTTTCTCCAGCTCTTGTAGTTTTGAGGAAATTTGTCAACGAGTGTGCCAACCAATGAAGCAAAGGTCGCCTGATTGACACCCACAGGTTTGTAGGTGTCATGCGTACCTTGCTCAAATTCAATTGTGAGCGAATTTCCTTGTAGATTTCTCTTTCGCATACCTTGAAGTGTGGTCTTTCCATGCTTGCCTTGTCCTGCAAATTGATAATAGTATAAAAATTCTATGTAAATATATATTTTCATTTTAAAAGATAATAGTATAAAAATTCATCATACCTCGTCCGTTGCCTCTGCCGGAGCCATCACTGACCTCGCACTGTCGTGGCGGCTGCCACGATTGATCATCATCGGGAGGACCACCACCAGGTGGACCACGGCCATAGGTATCCCCACCGTGACCTCGGGCCACGTCTGCCATCTGTAAAAAAAGATTATATAAGTATACAAATATACCGCAATTGAATCATTAGCTAAACACACAATTGAAAAAAAACAATTCAATAAACATAATAGATCAAACATAATAAATGATTTGGTTAAAATTAAAAATTACAATCAATCGGATTCATTGGTGTGATAAGAATCTTCTCCACAATCATTATTAAATTCGTCTAATTCATCATCTGAATTATCAGAAACGTCAACAGCTTTGTCTGCATCGTTGTCTTCACCCTCATCCGTATCTTCATATGTCTCGTCCTCTACATTGACATGCTCAAGGGAAACATCGACTTCTGTAGCTTCATCTCTACTCATACCATCATAAGTTAGATTATCTAAGTCAGCAGACAACAAAAGCTCAGATGAAGTGCTGCCATGAATTAAATCTGCTTTTATTTTTCATTATAATATCTCGGTCCCAAATCCTTCGATGATTCACCTCTTGGACGACCTTCCAATGTCTGATTGATTGAACTGTTTGACTGGCTTTAGACGGTTCGTCAAGATAAAAACTTGCTCTGCTTGTGTTGCAAGAATGTATTGGTCATTTGTAAACCATTCAGTTTGGGTAGAAATACTGGTTATGTTATTCTTAATGACACAAAGTTTGTTGTTATTAGTTTTAAACCATTTACATCGAAACAACACAACCTTACAACGGTCTAGATAGCCTAGCTCCAGAATCTCTTCCAACAAACCGTAATACTCTGTTCAATCTTGACCAGTTGTTGAGATGCCGCTATGTTGAGTTGTACGGCGTACGTCACGGCTATGAACTACAAATCTCACACCGTTAACTATACAAGCGGTGTAAGAGCTTGCATGTCGTGGTCCATTTGCTAAAGCAAATAAATGAGGACTAACACTAGATTTATTTACTCGCCGACGGTTAATCTATTTGAAATAAGAGAAAATTACAATGATTATGATACTATTTGAAATAAGAGAAAATTACATGATATTAGTTTGTATAATCGGTTTTATACACAAATGAGTTTACCTTCTGTTTAAACCAGTTAGGAAAATTTGCTTCCAAGTCAGTTCCATGCGGCATTTGAGTAATAAATTCACTATAAATAATGTACTTGCGTTAATAATAATCACTATAAAGATAACTTACGAAAACACAACCCGAAATAGAAAATACTTACTCTTTGTATTCTTTGACCTCGGAGCTGTTATTAAGGACAAACCAATTTAGATTTGCCCAAAGCACACCATCCATTTTTTATCAACCCCCTTGCTGATAGGTGGGCATAGCGATTGGAAGACATAAAACTCACGTGTGGGAACTGGGGCGTCTTCGTTTCTGTCAGGCCGATTAAATCTCGTTGGTACACCGTCAAGATACCTTGAACAGAAAGTTAAGGCTTCATCTGCGACATACCCCTCTGCAATGGAACCCTCGGGCCTAGCCTTATTTCTAACATAATTTTTCAGCACTTTCATGTATCTTTCAAATGGATACATCCACCTCATGTAAACTGGCCCACCTTGAATGGCCTCCTTAGGTAAATGCATAACCAAATGAATCATTATGTCAAAAAATGACGGAGGAAATATTTGCTCGAAAGAACACAAAATTTTAATCAACTTCACCTCCGCATCTTGCATGTCAGATGACATTAAGTTCCGAGCACAAAGTTGCTTAAAGAATAAGCACATCTTAATTATTGGTGTTGAAATGTTTTTATCCAAGTACGCTTGAGCACCAATCGGAAGCAACCGTTGCATCATTATATGATGAGCATGTGATTTCATCCCTGTTATTTGGGGATCATTATCGGTTACCTTATGTTTAAAGTTGGAGCCAAAGCCATCAGGTAGTCTTACTCCCTTAATGAATTGACAAAAAAGACTCCTTTCGGGGTTTGAGAAAGAGAACTTAGGATGAGGCTTTGAGAGCTTACCGCGACCGTTATCTACAAGCCACAAGTCACGTCGAATATTCCATTGTTTTAACACAATTCTTGCCTTATCAGTGTCTTTGTATTTTTCCTTGTTCATCATCAACGTATTCAACAAACTCTCGCACACATTCTTTTTGATATGCATGACATCCAAATTATGTTTTAGTTGAATTGAAGACCAATATTCTAGCTCGAAAAAAATAGAACGCTTGGTCCAATTCAATTCAACATTGGAATCACGTTTTCTCTTCTTACCACCAAACTGAACATGTTTCCCAGAAATACGGGGCGACAAATTATTAAGTTGTTCTAAAATCTGATCATTGGTTTTCCTCTTAGGAGGACGTCTAGTCTCGTTCTTACCATTGAATGACTTGTCCTTCCTCCATTTATGATTCGTTGGTAACCATCTTCTATGCCCAACATAAGCAGTTTTTCCCAATACATGAACAGATGGAGTGTCTTCCTTACATGTTGGGCATGCAAAGTAACCTTGCCCATTCCAACCAGACAAGCTACTACGAGCAGGGAAATCATTGATAGACCATAAAAGCATTGCACGCAATGTGAAGAAAGTGTTTGTAACCGCATCTCTTGTCACGACTCCGTCCGACCAAAGAGTTTTCAATTCATCAACCAATGGTCTCAAAAAAACATCAATGTCCTTCCCAAATGATTTAGGGCCAGGGATTAATAATGTCAGCATGAATGAAGACTCTTTCATACATAACCATGGCGGCGTATTGTATGTTGTCAATATGGTCGGCCACATGCTATAGGACGTACTCACGTTGCCAAATGGATTGAAGCCATCAGCAGTCAACCCTAATCTAACCTTTCTAGGTTCTCTGACAAAAGCAGGATACATTGAATCGAATTCTTTCCATGATGTACCATCCACCGGGTGACGTAACTTACCATCTTCCGTGCATCGTCCAGAAGCATGACATGTCATATGTTTTGTAGTGTGTCTTGAGCTATAAATACGCTTTAATCTAGGAATTAATGGAAAGTAACGCATAACCTTGTTGGCAACTTTCTTTCCCTTAGTGTTTGCGTCCTTCCATCTACTTTCATAACATATTGGACATTTTTGCAAATCTTTGTTATCTTTCCCCAAAATAAACAACAGTCGTTCTTACAAACGTGGATTGATTCATATCCTAACCCCACTTTCTTCATTATCTTCTTGGCTTCATAGTTTGACGGTGGGATTTTAGCAAGCGGAAATGCAGTTTTAAGAAAATCTAACAATTGGTCAAACGATGTATCGGTCCATTTATTGATGGCCTTCATGTGACTCAGTTTTGCCAAGAAATCCAATGAAGACATCCCGTCACAACCTGGGTATAGTTCGGTGTCGGCAAGTTTCAGTAATTCAGCAAGTTCATCATTTGTATCAATCGGTGTATCTGTTGTGTTTATTGTCTCGTCGTTGTTGTCCTCTTGTGGTACATTCTCCTGAGAACATTGTTGATAAAATCATGTATTGGGTCTGTCGTTTCAGGTATGACTGAAACTACCGGTGACGGAACATATGATTCACCATGATGCGTCCACGTTTTGTAAAATCAGCAAAAAACCATTATTATGTATGTCGCGCTCTATTGTTGGAAGAGGAAACCAATAACTGTTATTGCAATTATTACAGGAACATCGAGCTTCATTTTGACTATTCGTATAATTCTTACACCTTTCCATGAATCCTTTAAGGCTAATGAGATATTCTTTAGAAAATTTATTTTCTAAAGTAGTCCAACTCTTATCAATCGTCATAACTGTGTTTACAAACAAATATTAAATATCTTAACACATTAAAACTAAGGAAATACAATATAAAAGTTAAATATTTAATAAACTTCCTAACCCTAAGTTAACATACCAAATACATACATTCTTTCTTATAGACATACATACATACACACATACTATTTCATCTTAACTAAGTTAAATTATCCATTTTTTCATAACCATAAAACTTGCTAAACCTACTTTCAAGCAATAACTACATATTAATACAATTTAACATACCAAATACATATATACATTCTTATATTCATACCAAATACATACATACATTCTTATATTAACATACTAAACACATGTTATTTCAAACAATCTTAATACAAACATACACACATGTTAATAAAAAATTAACACAAAATTAACATATCAAATACATACTGCAGGATCGGTTTTAGTCACTTAACAAGTGGTTTTTCTCTCAAACTCACCTGGAACAACACTCAGAACGAGTCTAGCAAGAGTTGATCACAATATAACAAGTAGCAAGCAGTAATAAACACAGGAAGTAATTTTCAAGGTACTTTTATATATTGCTTCTCAACTCAAAGGATTACAAGACTATTACAAGCTCAATCTCTCTCTCTAATGAGTTACAATGAGAATACATATATATACTACCTATAGCCGGATATACTTTGATACCAGCTGGAAACCTCTAACCAAACGCCTATACTACAAGACTATAGGTTAAGGTATCTCAGACATTTTATCTGAGATTTGGTAGTCAGGACATGTCCCGGACTTACCTTTTGTCACCAACTAAAGTTGGTAACATGTACTATCGTAAAAAGGTGAACAGTGGAATAAAGTATGGTCAACAACATGGCTCTTTAGGAAGAAGCCATGTTGTATCAGAAGTCTGCAGTGGAATGGCAGAGACCATACTTATGTCCACTGGTCATAGCAGTGTCTTCTGAAGGTTAAATTGCTTCGGAAGAATAACTTTTTCCGAAACCACTTATACTTCGGAAGACTGCTTCTTTCGAGGCTTGGGGACTTCTTCTTTGTCTTCGGAAGTAGACTTTGTCTTCAGCTGTTGTCTTCAGACTTTGTCTTCAGCTGTTGTCTTCAGAATTTGTCTTCAGCTGATGTCTTCAGACTTTGTCTTCGGAAGAACTCTTCAAACTTCGGAAGTTCTCATACTTGGCTTCGGAAGCCTTCGAATGTAGCATCAAAATTGACTATGTGAAGTGGTTTTGGTTGCACCAGCCTTATAATGACCCAATAAACTCCCCCTAGGATGATGCTACCATAACTTTACTTCTCTCTTCTTCTCAAAACTTTTAGCACCAAGGAAAGTAGATATCTATCTGTTTCCTTGTTCTTCCCTGATGTGGTGCTGAGAAGTTTGTACAAATCCTTGGTAGACAGAACATCCAGTCTGTTACCTTGGATTATATGTACCCTTTCCTGTGGCCCTCTGAAAAGAGTTAGTTGATGGGAACTATAGTCATATTCCCATCTAACTATAGGTTCCAATTCCGGACCCTCCACCATCTGTAGAAAGGCTGCTCCCTTGGTGGTAGGTCTTTCATTTTCTTCCTGCTTCTCAACTTCAACTCTTCTTTGATCTTAGCTTTTGCAGTTAGCTCGGCCAAGTGAAGACTGCCGAGATGATTTCTGATGATAGCAGCAGTCTTAGAGTTAGAGGGGTTGGAGAATGGCTTCTCTACAAGCTCAACAATGTCAAATCTGCTGAGGTGCAACAGAGAAGTGGCATTGAATCGGTTGATTTCACCATTCTCCCTTTCCACAATAAAGTTGTGAGAGGCTTCATCGAACCTCCACTGGATTATGCTTTTCCTAGGCGCAGGAGACTGACTAGGAATCCTGTCCTCCTTTCTTGTATCCAGCAGAGTCGTCAGTTTTCTTCTAAGTCTCTTCTCTTCGGCATTCAGAGAATCAGAGTTGAGACCAAGAAGTCTTGCAGCCTGGCCCAAATTTCCTCTAGGAAAATCAAGAAATTGATCTAGTGTGAGGGAACTTGAAGAGTCATCAACATAGGTGATGTTGATGAGATCTTCCACACAGGAGATGCTGCTTAGAGTTGTGCAGTTGTTGAGCTTTGTCTTGATTTTCTTAAACTCTTCAAGAGAGAGATGTTGAGAAGGCTGAGGGGATGGTCTGGGTATCAGTTGGGTAGGTTTGGGTTCAGTGGTTCTGGGTTGTGTTTTGGTTTTAAGGATGGGAAGTTTAGGTGGTTGTGGTGATGAAGTGGGTATGGGTAGAGTCGTAGGTTCAGGGGTGAAGGGTTCATCTGAGGGTTCGGTTTTGATGGGGAAGGAGTATGGGATTGGTTCTTCTGGTGTTGGTTGTGGTTGAGTGGTTGGGGTGAAGATCATTCCCTGTCCCCTTCTATACATCTCCCTCATCTCTCCCCTACGGATGTCAGCTTTGATTTCACTGACAATCCGCTGGAGTGTCTTTTCAGACATAGGACCCACTTGCCTACCAGAGAAGCCATGAGCCTGGAGATAGTCTTTCATCCAGGCTTTGTCACTAAGCTTCTTGGTGGTAGAGATCCTTGCCTCTTCTTCCTTCTTCCTCTTCTCTCTGCCCTTTTTCCCTCGCAGCCTTCTTCCTTTCTTTCTTCATTTGATATTGCTCTTTGTTGTGGAGCTAGAGGATCGTATCATTATCATGGGGAGAAAGGTCTTGAAGGTTGATTCCTCTGGAGAGAAGGAATTTTATCCTAGCTTCTCTCAGCTGCAAGGCTGCTTTCCTCTGCTCTTCTTCTTCCCTCTCTAAGGCCAACCTGGCTTCTTCTTCTTGTCTTAGCCTGGTTGACCTCTCCAAAGTCACTAACTCCTCTAGTGGTAGCAGGAGTGTCTCCTCATTTGCAGCTCCTAGGTTGATGAGCTGATCAATGAGTTCCTCTCTCTTCTTATTGTTGATAGCCTCCTGATTGGCTGCAGCTGCCTTTGAACTAGCAGCTAACAGCTTCTCAGCCGGGAATCTACCTTTCCTTTTCAGCTTTGCAATCTTCTCCTCTTCCTGAATCTCTTCCGCAGTCATTTTCCTTTTGCCTTTGTCTTTGACTGCGGTGGTTCTTGGATAGAGGGTTCAGATTGAGTGAGAGGCAGAGATGGTGTTTGGGATGGAGGTAAATGTCCTTCCTGCTCAACTCAGATGCTATTTCAGCAATGACATCTGTGATGATCAGTTCCTCGGACATTTTGAATAGTCCTTCCGCAGCTTCCATCTCAGCTTCGGAAGACTTATCTTGTTCTTCCGAGGCTTCAACTTCAGCTTCGAAAGTTTCAGTCTGTTCTTTAGAAGCTTTAACTTCAGCTTCGGAAGAGGAAGTAAATGCAAGTTCTGTCCCAACTGTTTCAGTTGCTGGGCCATCAGTCCCCATTTCCCTTTCAAAGTTAATCTCAGGTTCCATGAGGACCTTAGGTTGACCAACTTCTTCCACAGTGGTAGAAGGTGCAGTCAGCCTTTGAAGCTCTTCAGCTCCAAAGTAGATCAGTGTGGTGTCAGGGCTGGGCTGATCGAAAGAGGATCTCAATACATACTTTGTGAAAAGTCTGTAGAGATCATGAAGCATGTGTGAGTCAATCTTAAGAGTAGATTGAGATGACTCAGGCATGATGATGATTTGGGAAGTTGAGGACTGGATCGGTGGTTCCTCAGGTGTTTGTCTCTGAACATTCTCCCCCTTTTTGGTAGCATCATCTTGAGAGCTAGATGAGCTAGAGGAAGAAGTCAATGAGACTTGGATAGGTACATGTCTAACAGACCTCTCCGTCTGTTTCTCAGCTAGTTTAGCCTTGAGATTGTCAATCTCAAGTTGCTGAGTGGCTGACCTGTTTTCTAAGATCCTAACCTGAGATTCAAGGTTTGAGACCTTAGAGATCAAGTACTGAATAGTGAGTTGCATACTTCCCTCATCTTCAAGTGAAGAATCACGGGGAGATGAGATAACATACCTAGTATGTTCAGTCTCACCACCAGATGTGGCTTCTTAGCACCCTGGATACCTTTGCTCAAAGTTATCTGTTTCAGAGACATCAAGGGGCAAAGTTGCCGTAGACTCAGTCTAATTGATGTCACCACTGTCCTGAGAGCTCAATGAGAGACTCTGAGTAGTGGCAGCCGGGCCTACATGAGTCCTCTCCACATAAGTGGGACTCACCTCAGTTGTTGGCTTCTGATGGGGGCTAGAGATAAGGGATCTCTCTTGGCTTTGTTGATCTTGGAGAGGGTGTTGTAGATCAACTTCATGGCCATGGAGAGATGTTATCTCTTCACCAGTTTTTAGGAGCAGATCAGTAAAAGATAGGGAGGTTAGGCCTACTGATCTGGGAACTATTGGCTGCACAGGGGAGTGTAAATACTCACCCTGTGGGCTAAAAGCTTGGGTGTCGGGCTCTTGGGTTTGAGACTGAGGAGACTCAAAGCCCATATTAAGGTCAATAGTGAAGGATGATGGGACCTCGGACTGAGTGGGAGCCCATGTTTCCACTCTAGTCCTTTTGGGTTGAGCTGGAGGAGCTTGTTCAATCAGAGTAGATTGAACAAGGGTTCGTTTGGGGCGTCTTTGGTAAGTGAATTTGATGGATGGAGAAGGTAATGTTGGCATTGTGGTGGTGGTGCTGGTGTGGGTTCATCACCTGTGGGGTTAACAGGGATGTCACCAGGAGCTATGCGCTCAATCATGTCTGGAGGTAAAGGAGTATACCTGGCAGTAAAGTTGATGGACACCTTCTTCAAAGTTTTGAAGATGGCAGGCCGCACTTGAGGAACAGTTAGAGCAGCTGCGCAGACAAGCTTGCTCTGTTCCAACTCACAGTTTATGAAGTGTTGAATGTATCGGGGATACATGAAGAATGTCTCCCTTCTAAGATTTCCAATTAAATTGGTCAACACAAACCTTGAGTAATTGAAGCACAGGGCTCTCACCAACCCGTAAACTAGGCATCCTAGTTCGTATGGGATTTGATCCCATCCCTCAGACTTGTTGGATAGGCAGTGAATAATGATATGCAGGAGAAACTTCCAATGATGTGAGAAGTTGAATTTGTATACGGTTGACCTGCTCACATCTCCATCATATCCCATGAGGATATATGTGCCATCCAAATCTTCTTTGGGAAACTCAGTAGGAGCTCCATCATTATGAAGCTCTAGATGCTCCCAGATAAGTTATTCACTTATGATCAATTCCTGTCCACAAATGTGGGTCCTTAGGACACGAACCCCATTTTGGATTTTGGCTTGACCGTTTCTCCAAAATTCGGTCATGTGGTTGGAGTAAACGGTGGGGTTAACAGTAAGTGCCGTGAAGTAGGTTGATTCAGAAAGAAAGGTGATGATTTCAGTGAAGACAGCATCTCTTGACGAATCAAATAATGCGACCTGGTTGTGCTGAGGGTTTAGCGCCATTGTAAGAGAGGGTAAATTTGAGCTTGGGTGAATTGCAGGATTTGAAGTGAAGGAAATGTTTAGGGCAGTAAATTGGTAAAAGAAGATGAAATTGAACAGTTTGGATTATTTAAATGGGAAGAATTGTGGTAATGGTGGTAGGGCGGCGGTTTGCGGTTATGAAATGACAGTGGCGGTAAGGGATAAATTTAAATAATCAGTCATCATCAACAAAATCTTTACCTTTTACAGAGTGGGGCCTAAAAAGATATCCGTTACACAGTAAAAACTCCTTTTCTGAGTATAAAACGTTTCCAAAGGTAATTAGTCTTCCGAAGGCAATTATTTCTTCCGAAGCAAAGCATTGCTTCCGAAGGTAAAAACTGCTTTCCGAGTGAAGAGTTTTATAAGCTTCGTAAGTAGATCTGATATGAAATCAATCGCCTTTTCTGAGACTAAAAACTCTTCCGAGAAGAAATTTCCATGGAGGAATTTGACTTCGGAAGATATTTAGGAATATCTTTCGAGAGTTAATTCCTCTTCGGAAGAAATTTACACTGGGAATATTTCAAGGAGATCTTTTGTAACAGGGCTTAAATATATTGACACAAGACTTAACACATTAAAAAGTTTTCAAAAGAGGTAGTTTAATCAATGTTTATCATCCCAATAGTTGATATGAGATATTTAAACCTTTGTTCATCAAAACCTTTTGTGAGCAAATCAACATATTGTTCATTTGAGTCAACTTTGATTAACTTTATCAGATTTTTCTCATGAATATCTCTAATGAAATGATACCTGATATAATGTGCTTTGTCTTGGAGTGCTTCACTGGATTTTTATGATGGAGATAGCGTTGTTGTTGTCAGTATGGATAGGGGTACTCATGAAGTTAAATCCATAGTCTAACACCTGGTTCTGAATCCACAGCAACTGTGCACAGCAGCTAGCAGCAGCAATGTATTCAGCTTCAGCAGTTGATGTAGATACACATGATTGTTTCTTGCATTGTCATGAAATGATCCTTCCACCAAGAAATTAACATCCTCCTGATGTTGATTTCTTGTCAATGTTGCAGCCACCATAGTCGCTGTCAGAGTATCCATAGAGATTGAAATCACTATTCCTTGGATACCAGAGACCTAGTTTACAGTGGCGGAGCTTGACGAAAAACACAGGGGGGGCGGAAGTCACAAAATTTTTTCGGGTAATCGGGTCGGCGATTCGGTTCGGGTCATATCAAACAATAAAAACTATAAATATCTAATGTATATTTTTCATTTAAAGGACCAATCTTACATATAATATTAAAATGATATTTAATGATAAAGTTAGAGAAAGATGAGTACCTTAAAGAAGAATTACAACTCAGCCCGACGACCTTTAAGATCTTTGAAATCATCTATTATGCATTCCGAATCAATGTTTTCAGCTATTTCTTTTCTATGTAAATCACCAAGCTATTCGCTAGATACTCATCTGACATTTTTAACGAAGACGATTCTTGAATATTTTCATTGCTGAAAATCCTCTTTCTGTTGTTGCAGTAGAAACTGGAAGTGTCAAGACGAGCCGAATCACTCTATCAATCAAATAATACGTCTCACGTTTCTTAGTTCCACAAGAGTTTTGCATAAATCAGAAATAGTCGATACACCATTTAACTTGATATTTTCTGTCTTTTCAACATTAAAAATCTCCAATTGATAACTTAATTGAATCCTCTCCTGCTCCGTAAAATCTTCAGGATAATACTTCTCAACAAGAAGACAAATCTGCTCAACATCAATCTTTTGTGATACTAAAGTTGAAGAAAGAGATAACAACTCCATTGCACGCTCATTGAATCTACTATTTAACTCATGTAACTGTTTATCTAATGTGGATGTAAACAGATCTACTCGGTAATAATGTTCAAACTTGATTAGCATTTGATTCTTTTGATAAAGGAACTTCAGAAGCATGATGCTCTTATTGATTTTCATGTTTTCCCAACTCACTACTTGATGTTTTTTGATGTTTCTTATTATTTGCATCATCAATTTTTGCATCAACCTCCTTTCTTTTGAAAAAAAAATCAATAGTTTTTCCTTTGCCCATGATATATCAATCTAAATTCAACATAAAATTAACAATTACTCATACATTCAATTGTTCATAACCCCTAAAATCAAACTTTAATTATTCAAACTTTAATCATTCATAAACCCCTAAAACCCCAATTCAAAACCCTAGATGGTCACAACTCACATTCAATCAATTTATAAGTTATAACACAATTTAAACAATTAAAACTTACCTTCAATCAATTTATGATAACAATTAAACTTACTTTCCGAAAGAGCAGCAGCAACAATAGAACAATCGAACGAGCAGCGACTAGCGAGGCACGGAACGAACGAGCAGTACGGAACGACTAGCGACAATCGAACGAACAATCGAACGAGCAGCAGCATCCGACTAGCGAGCAGCAGCACAATCGAGGCACCCAACGACCAGCGTGAAGAATCGAGCAACACTGCAGCAGCGATCTTGATTTTGATTTTTGAAGAATGAAGAACCGAGGAACAAAAACAAGCAGCAGCGATCTTCAATTGAAGAATGGACTAATGTGTGTGTAAGTGTGTTGGGCCCAATTAGTTAAATAACCCATAAACCCATTTTTAACTCTATAACCCATAAACCCATTTTTAAATAGTTGAGCCCAATTAGTTAAATATAAATAGTTTCTTATTATTTTTTAAAATTATAATAGATGTAAATTTTATATATTTATAGCACTTGTATATTTTTTAACATGTGTATATTTTGTTAGGGGGGGCAAATATAACATATCTAAATTTTTTTAGGGGGGCGAATTACTATATATTTTTTTTAACATACGCGTCGGAAAATTAACACTACGGACGAAAAAAAGGAGGGGGGGCGGTCGCCCCCCCGGCCCTGCCTATCCTTCGCCCTTGCTAGTTTAGGTGCTCCTTTGAGGTATCTGAGGATTCTCTTTGTAGCAGCTAGGTGAGACACATTTGGAGCAGCCTGATATCTTGCACAAATGCAAGTAGCAAACATGATATCAGGTCTACTAGCAGTGAGATACATCAGAGAACCAATAATTGCTCTATACTGATGTTGATCAGTATCCTCCCCTCAAGGTCAGGGCAAAGATTATGGTTTCTGGGTATAGGTGTCTTGGCTGGCTTACAGTCCTTCATCTCAAATCTCTCTAAGATGTCATTGACATACTTGGATTGATTGATGAAGAATCCTTCCTTCAATTGCTTCACCTGAATTCCTAGGAAAAAGTCCATTTTCCCATGGAACTCATCTCAAATTTCTGCTTCATAGTGCTCTCAAAGTCCTTACACATTTGGTCATTTGAAGAACCAAATATGATGTCATCAACAAACGAGCAAAATGTCTTCTCCAGTCTTCTTGATGAAGAGAGTCTTAACAATGGTACCTCTGGTGTAGCCATTCTTCAGGAGAAACTGAGACAAAGTCTCATACCACAGCCTAGGTGCTTGGTGTAGCCCATATAGAGCTTTGTCTAACTTGTACACATAGTTGGGGTGCTGTGGGTTTTCAAATCCTGGAGGTTGACATACGTAGATTTCCCTATATATATCCCCATATAGAAAAGCACACTTGACATCAAGTTGATAGACAGTGAAGTTCTTGGATGCAGCATAAGCAAGGAAGATCCTAACTGCCTCAAGTCTTACAACTGGTGCAAAGACATCAGTATAATCGATTCCTTCATCTTGGGTGTATCCTTGAACTACTAATCTTGCCTTGTTCTTGATAATCAAGCCTATATCATCTTTCTTGTTTCTGAAAACCCATTTAGTGCCTATGGGTACTTGACCATAAGGTAGTGGGCATAGATTCCAGACCTTTTGTCTTCTGAATTGAAGCAGCTCCTCCTGCATCGATTCAACCCAACTACTATCTTTCAAGGCATCTTCCACCTTCTTGGGTTCCATCTGAGATAAGAAGCATGAGTACAAGCAGACATTCCCATGATGAGTTTGCCCTCTTGTTCTCACACCTTCAGAGACATTCCCTATGATGTTTTCAGTTGGATGAGTGTTGTGAATCCTAAGACGAGGAATCACTTCCAGTTGCAGAGATAGGTCCAGGTTGGACATATTCTGATCAGGAACTGGATCACTCTGTCTAGCTGCTGTTTCAAGGTCATTTAATGAGGACTGATTGAATGACTGAGAAACATCATCAATGGTTGGTCGTGAAGTAGTATTAACAGTTGCCTGTTCCTTCAGAATACTACTTCTTTCAACCTGGTGTTGTAATGGATCACCTGAAGAGCTTTGAGGTTCATCAAGTGATTCACTTGTTGAAGCTTCACTATTCCTTGAGATAGTTACACTATCAGATATGTGAATGGTTGAAGCTTGTTGTCTTTCAGCTCTTGGAGAATTTGGAAGAGGTCTGGGTAGCTCAAATAGTTGATTAGCATCAGCGTCATCATCACCTTGAGCACCTGTTCCATCTGAAACATTCTTATAAGATGGTTTAGAATAGTTTGGAAACAATTCTAAGTCAAAGATATAATCAGGTCCATTCCCCCTAACACAAGGAGTGTGCTCATTTACAACTATATTGGATGACTCCTCAAATTGTTGATTCTTAATGTTGTATACTCTATAAGCTTTGGAGCTAGAAGAGTATCTAACAAAGATAGCATCATCTGACTTCTCAGCAAACTTTGCTAAGTTGTCTTTTGTGTTAAGTATGGTACACCTGCAGCCAAAGGACCTTAGAAAGCCAATGAACGGTGGCCTCTTGTTCCATAAATCATAAGGGGTTTTTCCATGGGGCTTAACTACAAGAACCCTGTTCTGCACATAGCATGCAGTGCTAACTGCCTCTGCCTAGAATGTTACAGGTAGTTTTGAATCAGCTAACATGGTTCGAGCAGCCTCAATAAGTGTCATGTTCCTCCTCTCAGCAACACCGTTTTGTTGAGGAGTTCTGGGAGCACTATATTGACTGGCAATCCTTTTTGAGTCACAGAATGAGTCAAGAACAAAGTTCTTAAACTCAATCCCTTGATCACTTCTAATGATCTTAACCTTGTGATCAATTTGATTTTCTATTTTAAGAATAAAAGATTTTAATGTTTCAGCAGTTTCATCTTTAGTTCTTAAAAAAATACCCATGTAAATCTTGTAAAATCATCGACAATCACAAGGCAGTATGATTTTCTTCCAATGCTCATTATACTTGTGGGACCAAAGAGATCCATGTGCAATAAGTGTAATGGAGTAGTGATAGAATTCACACATTTGGATTTATGAGATGTCCTGTGTTGTTTCCCTTTCAGGCATGCAACACAGTTATCTTTGCAGAAAATTCCTTTTTAGGCAAACCATGTACCAAGTTATTTTTAGCCAATTTATTCATTGTCTTAAAATTTACATGACACATACGTTTATACCATAGCGTTGACTCATCACTATCAGCTTTGGAAAGAAAGCATGATACTTTACCCATAGGAGAAGCATTGTTCATATCCAGCTTGTACATATCCCCTTTTCTGGGAGATCTAAGAAGCACCAATTCCGGAGGAATTGTCATCCCTGGTTTGAGGATAATGCACTCATGTTCTGTGAAAAGCATTTGATGCTTTTGATCACAGAACTGAGAAACACTTAACAAATTGTGTTCAAGCTGTTTGACAAAGTGAACTTTATCAATGTTTATTTTACCATTGGATATACTTCCTCTGCCTGAAATATATCCTCGGCCTCACCTCCAAATTGGATAGGCCCTCCATCATAGTTCTGGAATTGTTGAAGGAGAGATCTGTTCCCTGTTATGTGCCTGGAGCATCCACTATCTACAATCCAGACATTGTTGTTCTTGTCAAATGAATGTCCCTGAGCATCATCTGTTCCGACCATGAGTGCTTGAGCGGGAGTCACATCCTGTACCATGAAGCTCCAGTCAACTTCTTGAGCTATTGCAGCTGTTTCAGTTGTCTTTTCTTCAGGCTTTGAGGTTGAGGGATGTGTAGAGGCCTGTGGGGTTTCCGGGTTGTTCTTGGGAGCCTTGCATTCCCTAGCAAAGTGACCCAGTTGGTTGTAGTTGTAACACTTTGCTTTGGTCTTGTCAAACCCAAACTTGCTGTTGACAGAGTTTTGAGGGAATTGCCTTCCAGTTCTCTTGGAGAACTTCTTCGCTCTGTAAGTTAAGAGAGCCATCTGTTGGACTATGTCCACATACTCTACATCATCTGGACTGAAGCACTCAAGATCATCAAAGCAATATTGAAAATCACTAGAGTGTCCACTTTCAGAGACAAAGACACAACTATCCTGAAAGGAGTTGTGTTGAGCCTGTTAAGACCTTGGAGTCTCAGGTAGAGTAACGCAGGGTCCATTATGTGAGTTGTCAGGGTAGTACAACAAATGATGTTATGGTTCTATGCTTTCCCTTTCAACCACATGAAGGGCTGAACTCAGTTGGTTATTGGAGTTACCAGAGGAGTTTTGCATGTTCATCTCCATCTGGAATGCACTTAGGATATCATATAACTCTGTGAGAGAAAGACTCTTAAGGTCTGAAGTTCTCTTGATTACAACACAATAGTGTGTCCATAGTTTAGGAAGGGAAAACATGAACTTCCTAACTATGTCTTTGTCTCAAGAGGTACTCCAATATCACCAAAGTATCCACTGTCTCAACATACCTGAAATATTGTTGAGTCAAGGTCTCACCAGCCTTGAAAGTGAAGTTTTCAAACTGCTGCTTTAAGAGATCTTTCTTGTTCTCTTTAATTTCCTTGGATTCTTCATACATGAGCTTCAGTGCATCCCATAGATCTTTAGCCGTCTTGCACTTCTTGAAGCCTCTGTAGATGGAGTTTGGAAGAGCATTTTGAAGAGAAGTCATAGCTCTTTGATCAAGCTCTGTTCTTTTCCTATCTTCTTCTGAGTAATCATCCACATCTTTTGGAATGATACGATTACCAGTAGCAGAAGTAGTGCTTGGTATGAAAGGACCATTGACAACGTAGTCCCACATCCTTGAGTCTTGACACTTGATAAAGCCTTCCATTCTTATGCATCATATGTCAAAGTCCTCAGGGGTGATCAGTGGGGACTTGGTCATGGTACCAGTTTCCATATCAGCCTTAGTGAGAGCGGCCATTTGGGTGAGTGAGTTGTAGGGAGGAGTGAAAAACAAGTTGATTTGGATGGTAAGATCTCACAATTAAGAGCCTGGATGCTCTGATACCAATTGCAGGATCGGTTTTAGTCACTTAACAAGTGGTTTTTCTCTCAAACTCACCTGGAACAACACTCAGAACGAGTCTAGCAAGAGTTGATCATAAT
Organism: Flaveria linearis; assembly: GCA_024085815.1. Taxonomy (NCBI): domain Eukaryota; kingdom Viridiplantae; phylum Streptophyta; class Magnoliopsida; order Asterales; family Asteraceae; genus Flaveria; species Flaveria linearis. The sequence goes on from CM044016.1 coordinate 54,332,167, forward strand.
ATAACAAGTAACAAGCAGTAATAAACACAGGAAGTAAATTTTCAAGGTACTTTTATATATTGCTTCTCAACTCAAAGGATTATAAGACTCTTACAAGCTCAAGCTCTCTCTCTAATGAGTTACAATGAGAATACATATATAATACTACCTACAGCCGGATATACTTTGATACCAGCTGGAAACCTCTAACCAAACGCCTATACTACAAGACTATAGGTTAAGGTATCTCAGACATTTTATCTGATATTTGGTAGTCAAGACATTTCCTGGACTTACCTTTTGTCACCAACTAAAGTTGGTAACATGTACTATCATAAAAAGGTGGACAGTGGAATAAAGTATGGTCAACAACATGGCTCTTTAGGAAAAGCCATGCTATATCAGAAGTCTACAGCGGAATGGCAGAGACCATACTTATGTCCACTGGTCATAGCAGTGTCCTCCGAAGGTTAAATTGCTTCGGAAGAATAACTTCTTCCGAAGCCACTTATACTTCGGAAGACTGTTTCTTCCGAGGCTTGGGGACTTCTTCTTTGTCTTCGGAAGTAGACTCTGTCTTCAGCTGTTGTCTTCAGACTTTGTCTTCAGCTGTTGTCTTCAGACTTTGTCTTCAGCTGTTGTCTTCAGACTTTGTCTTCAGCTGATGCCTTCAGACTTTGTCTTTGGAATAACTTTTTAGACTTCGGAAGTTCTCATACTTGGCTTCGGAAGCCTTTGAATGTAGCACCAAAATTGACTATGTGAAGTGGTTTTGGTTGCACCAGCCTTATAATGACCCAACACATACATTTTTTAATACAAACATACACACATTTTCTTTCATCTCAACTAAATATCTATTTTTTCATAACCATAAAACTTGCCAAACCTAATTCACAATAACTACATATTAACACAACTTTAACATTCCAAATACATACATTCTTATATTCATACATACACACATGTTAAGCATCCATATTTTCATAAACAAAATAAACTTCAAAACCCAAACAACTACAAATTAACACACTAAATACATACATTCTTAAAAACACATACATACACACATGTTAAACATCTATTTTTCATAACTATAAACATCTATTAAACATCTAATTTCAAAATATTAACTAAAACTTAACATAAAATTAGGTAAAATTGAGTTTATTACCTGAAATCAAAAGTGGTGGTGGTGGCTACGGTGCAAAGGAGGCGGCGGCGGTGGTGGAGCGACGGTGGTGGAGCAGCGGTGGTGGAGCAACGGTGTTGGAGCAGCGATGTTGGAGCAGTAGCTTTGAAAATGGCGGTGGTGGAGCGATGGTGGTGGAGAAGCGGGTGTCGCCGGCCGACGGTGCCGGTCGCCGGGGAGTGGGGTGAGGGTTGTCGGTCGCCGGGAGTGGGGTGGGGTTGACGGTCGCCGGAAAGTGGGAGTGGTCGTGGGGGTGGGGAATGCGGTGAGTGGGGTGAGAGTTGTGAATGTTAAGCATCCAGATCTGAAAATCCCGTATTAAAATGGAGCTGAAATCTTTTGTGGCGATATTTCGCCGCAAAAAAGCTATTGCGACGAAGTATTTTAAATAAAATAAAAATAAAATTAATTTTAAGTATTCTTTTTTGCGATGAACTATCGCCGCAAATAATAATTCTACAAATAAAAAATAAAAAATAAAACTTTAATTATTATTTATTCTTTTTGCAATGACATGTCACCGCAAATTAGTTGCCGGGAATTTTCCCGCTCTTTAAAAAGTTATCAAAAAATGGAAAAAACAAAAAAAATAATTTTGGTTATCTACGGTGGCGGAACGGTGATGTTTTGGAGGTGCAGCGGCGGTAGGGTTTGGGGACGAGGGTTTGGGTCGATGGTGTGAGTTTTATTATTAAAATTTCATATTTACACTTTAAACCCTCATCTTTCAATTATTTATTCTCTCAAGTTTATTGAAATTACAATTTAAACCCTAAACTACTACTACTACTACTACTAATAATAATAATAATAATTAACCTCATGCGTACAAGTTTGTAAGTGAATCTATTTGAACATTGAAATGAAGCTAAGCATTAACCATATAACATTCTTGATGATCTACATTTTGCTAGCATTCAATTTGGAAGCATATTGTTAATCCATTAGTACACGTGAAAAACTTCTAATTTTAGATTGTAGTCGCGGCCATGCATCACTCATGACTCATTACTTGACGTTTATTTACTCCCTTTTTAGATTTTTGCTATATACTGTATTATTATTATTTTAAAGAGAACATAATTTTTTTTAAAGAAAGCCCATGACCTTTGATTTTTCAATTTCTAAGGGCAATACAAACTTGACGATGATATGTTTTCCATAGGAGTTGATTATTTATGCATAAGTTCATTAATTTAACAATTTTTAGCTGACTGTTTGCTTGTTAAATTTAGTTATTAAATTTAGTCATTTTAGTTGTTTTTTTATTAAAACTTTAGGGCTAGAACTCGATTTGGCCTGAAAATTCTAAAAAATGGTAAAAATTTAGGCATCGAAAAAACCTGACACTAGTGAAAAAGATTTTGGCTCTATGGTTGCACATCACCCTTACTAAGCACAGGTCATTGACTTGCTATACCGTCCCTGTAAGATTATTATATCACCCATAAGATGGTTTTTACGTTACATATGATGTATAAAAGATAGTGTTCACACAATAATACGTGTTATGAAAATGTCCGAGTTGCAAACATAATAACACAAATTTATAACAAATACCATACAAACATGTAAGTTTTTTAGCACCCATATGACCCGTACAAATGACAAGACTGATGTATCTGTAATAATAGTCTTTAAAATAACTTTATTGTAAAATTTTAAATCATAAAAAAATTCTTTAATTTCAAGATTTCTTCCAAAGATTGAAATCAAGTTTAATGATGATTCCGACATCTCATGATCTTCTCCAAAGGTATAGATTAGATTATGATTTGAAAACAAAAAAAAAAAAAAAAAACAAAACAAAAAGAAGCAAAATTTTGTTCAACCGGGAAGAAACTTGCATATAGCCCGCTAACACATTTAGCACAAAATTCAAAACCCTCCAATTCGTCCCCAAAATTCATCACTGCCCGCCCTTTAAACCCCAACAATTCCCCAATTTCCATTTTAAATCACTTCTGCATCTCGATCTCAGTCTCAATTGCGCTATCAAGAAAGAAAAATCCTTTCTTTACTGTGTGTTCATCTGCTTCTGACCCACAATTCGTTCTAAAACCCCAGAGATTTGACCTATTTCGCAAGAATCTTGTAGGGTTTTTGAGCATTTTATTGATCTGTTTGCGTGGATTACGAACATAGAACAATTCCCAGAATCTTGAATCAGTTGATTGTAGGGTTTTTGATGGCGTCGGAGGTTGAAACCCTAGAAGGAAAAAACAAGAAGATGTTGCGAGCGTTGAAGAAGAAGTGAAGGATGAAGAGGAATTGAAGAAGGAAGATGAAGATGGAGATCAGGAGATGAAGGAGAAAGAAGAGAGTGGTGGTGATGGTGATGGTGAAGATGAAGGTGAAGGTGAAGAGAGTAAGGGGAAGAACAAAAGGGGGAGAAAAGATAGTGTGAAGAAAGTGGACGGTGGTTCGAAGAAATCGAAGACTGATTCGGGCCCGAAAGAAGCCGTTACGCCGGTTGATCGACCGACGAGGGAGAGGAAGACTGTTGAACGGTATACTGAGTCTATGCAGAGGGTCACAGCTCCTAAACCGTTTTCAGTTGAGAAGGTAGTTTGTTTTATGATTTGTGTTTATGCTCATTGTTTGTTTGTTGGATGTTTATATGTTAATGGCTTTGACATGTTTTTGTATTGATTGATGCAGGGGTCTGGTACTCAGCTCAAGGATATTCCAAACGGTATGTGTTATGGGTTTTTGTTTGCTTAATTTATGTTCAATTTTAAAGATAGAGCTTTTATACATGTTGAGGAACTTCTGTTATATCTTGATGTATATGCATTTGTTATTTGTTCTAGTTGTTCATGCTGAATGCTTTAGTTCTTAAGTTTGCATTATTGAAACCATTCTGCTGTTTTTACATTTCAATCTCCAGAACTTAAAAGCTTACCATGTTAGGGCTTCTTGTTGTTTCATATGTTTGTATACCCTACAAATAAGTTATTCTTAAAAGAATTGCATGTTTCGTGTATTTGTTTTGTTTAAATTCCATCTTTATTGTCATTTTGTTCTCTGACTCCATCAGTGTATTGCTTCCTAATTTGTTATATTGACAAAAGGCTGTCATTTTCTTCAAACTGAATTTTGAGATTTGGTGAGTTGATTTCTTGAATCCTTATCAGGGCTGTTGTGCTTTTTCTAGCATACAGGGTACATGGTAATGGGTTTTGTTTTGGCTTAATCATGTTTGTTGTCAAATATAGAGTTGAAAGATCACCTAGTTACACACGTTGAGAAACTTTAGTTATAGCTTAATGGATATGCTTGTTGTTTGTCTTGTGTTGCTTTGGTGGTGTCTTGGAAGAACAGCAAATATTATAGGGTTTTGGCTTTGTTGGTTTGCTCATTTACATAACTAGAGATGATCACTAGTTTAAGTTTCAAGGACTGCAAAATGAACGTTGTTTATTTGTGTATAGTGTGTTCTAGCATTTGTGGTTGGGAATTTGGGATTATGCTGTTTTAGTATTTAGAGAAACTGAGATTTTTTAATATGATATTGGAGGTAATGAGGTATCACTCCTAGGTCTTAGCTTGTACTTAGAAGATTTAAGTATTCAGTTTGCAGCCCTTGAAACCCATTCACATGTCTTGTATTCTTGTTCATGATTATTATGGTGTCTGAACCTTGACACTTTCTAATTCCTTCATTTTCAATCTCCAATGTTTAAAAGATTACCTTATCAGGGCTTTTGTATGCTGTTTTAACTCTTTTTTGAATTGTGTAATCTTTTTATGTCTTGCAAATAAACGCTCTCTCAATAATAGCATGTTTATGCTTTTGTGTTTCTTTTAAGTTCATCTTTATTGCCACTTTTGTTCTCCGACTCTCAGTGTCTTGGTTCCCAATCTGTTCTAGTGACCTAAAAACTTCTCAGCTTCTTGAATATGAGATTTTGAAATTTGGTGTTTCTACTTCTTGAATCCTCATCAGGTGATGCTGCTATTTCCAGTAGACAATACTATCTATAATACCACCACATCTTCATTGATAAATATAATGTTTTTTGAGGAGGGTGATTTGCTAGCAATCTGTTGTAGCTTGCACACCATATGCCATATAAAACTGGAGGCTGACTTTGTAACAATATATGCAAAATTTCAATGCTGGCCACCATTAACTTCAGACTGTAATTTTCTTGTTACAAATTTTTATTCTGGAGGCAGCTTTGGTGTGACGTAAAAAGTTAAAAATGCATTTTAGCAATTTTTATGTATCTATCTTTTTCCAATTTTAAATTTAATGAGTGGTATGTGTTTCCCTCATCAATCTTTGTTGAAAGTTCACTCTTTAAAGTGTTTATAGGGTACCATTTAAGCTTGTGATGAATAGTAGGATGAGATACCGAGTGTGTTGGAAGTATTGTGATAGTAAACTTGGTTCCAGTAAGGTCTATTATTTCAACTTTTTGATGGTTCCAGATAAGTTCATGTGGAACATCATACATCAGTAACTGCTTATGCTTTGCAACAGATACAAACAGCCAGCTTACCCAAAATAACGGATCTTAAATAGAGTGAGGGTTACGTCAAGGGCGAGTCCTTTGATCAGCCTTTAGTTTGTTAAATAAGTTATGGTTTATCATCCACTAGATTATACTCAGGCAATTTCTATACTGATTAGTTTTATTACACCGTGCATGACACTGTTGTTTGCTAAATCTACTACATTGGTATGGGCATATTTTTACGTCTTTTGTGGTTGTAGGTGAAGTTATTACTAGTTTGACCTTATTCAACTACATAATTTGTTTAATAGTTTTATTTTTCATGCTTGTTTTGAGCTCTACATTTACACCCTTACCTTCTCATTATGTGTGTCATTCCACTATTAAGTATGAAAAATTGTGTAATTGAACTTGATAACTATTAAGTGGATAGTTTTTCTGGATTTATACATGTGCTCATATTGTTGAATACGTACTTCACTTAAATATATTTCGTAGATAAACAATATTGCAGTAATTGGGATCTCTTATCATAACCACATTATATAATTTGTTAACCTATATGTGAATTTTTTTTTGAGAACATAATGCCTCATTTTTCTTGTATTCTGTGTGTATATATAAACATTCATGTGTTTGTAAATCTTACTGTATTTATTGTTCAGTGGCATATAAGCTGTCCAAGAGAAAAACTGATGATACCTTGCAGTCACTGCACACTGTTCTTTTTGGCAAAAGAGCGAAGGTGAGAAATTGTCACGCTGAAAACTTTGATACATTTAGCAATATTTATGCTTTACTTTTTCATGATTTGTTGATTGTGATGTAATGTTTGCAGGTGAACACCGTGAAGAAGAATGTTGGCATGTTTTCTGGATTTGTCTGGGCTGATGATGAGGTGATCTTTCTTTTTTATTGAATTACACTTCTGATCATATGTTTATTTTTTCAATCTTTTTACTTGGACTATGAACACTAACATGAGATCATTAAATTTACATCATGTTTTTGTTTGATTTGTGTGTGCAGCAGGAAAAGCAAAAGTTAAAGGTGAAAGAGAAGCTCGACAAATTCACCAAAGAGAGGTTGTTTGATTTTTGTGATATTTTGAATCTTCAAATTCACAAATCAGCTCTTAAGAAGGTTAATTTTCATTTTATTAACATATCGTATATATTTTACAACCTGGTCTACTGTTTTAGTAGTAAGTTAGTGTTTATATATTTTCAGGAAGAAGTGTCTTCAAAGTTATTAGAGTTTTTACAATCTCCACATGTTACGACTGACGTATTACTTGCTGAAAAAGAACAGGTTTGTTTACTTCTCAAATCAATTCCTTTTTTTCGTCTTTCTCCATAGAAGTGTGCTTAAACAATGTTTTCACTTTTTTTTCAGTCCCAGAAAGCTAAAAAACAAAAAGCTAAGGCGAGAAAGAGCAGGACCCCATCCAAGGTTTGTGTTAACCTTTTTCCAAAATCACAAACACACATGAACACACATGTGCAGGTGTTTAGATTGTTATCATGTACATATAATCTCAATTTCTCTCCTTTTTAGAAAAAATCTGGTGAGAAACGCAAACGTCCATCCAAGACTAAAGAAGAAAAGAATGAGGATGAAGATGAAGGCTCAGAGAATGAAGATGAATCTGAGGAAGATGAGGAGAATACTCCTTCAAAACCGGAGAGCGATGAGGAAAAAGAAAACTCTGAAGAAGGCGGTGATGTTGTAGAAGATGACTCAGAAGGTGATGAGGAGAAAGAGAACTCTGAAGAAGGTGGTGATGATGAAGAAGACAAGTCAGAAAGTGATGAGGAAAAAGATAAGTCTGAAAAACGGGTGACACATGAAAAGAGTTCTTCAAAGAAGAGTGTTAAGAAGGACTCAGGTGCTAAAACCGGAGGTAAATCTAAAGCTGTTAAAAAAGATGATGTGGAAACACCGACCAAATCCAATAAAAAGTCTAAGAAAGGCGGTGACACATCAGCTGGTACACCTAGCTCATCTGCTAAATCAAAGGTCTCATCAAGTAAAAAAGCTAAGGAAGAAAGCAAAAAAGTGGAGAAGAAAATCTCTGCCAAGAAGGATTCTGCAAAAGATCAAGGTAGGCATGTGTTTTTAGTAATTATTCTATGCACTGTCACATGCTTTCATAATATAATTTCATGTCCTTTATGTTTGTTTCTTTGTTTGATAAAAAAATTGTTATTGTTATGGGCTGTATTTGATGGGTAGAAGTAGCAAAATGGACATGTTGGGTAAATGATCATAATTTGTTTTGGTCAACACAAGTTTATTAGTATCTGTCAAATGATTTGGGTTGGTTGGGTTGACCTGAATCTGTTTTTGACAATATAGAAATATAAATGATTAACCGGTTAGGCATGATTACAAAAGCTATAAGTAATAATGTAATTGTTTAAAGAAAATGATTTAGGGAGTTTTATGTGTTGAAATACACTTTGGGCGTACTTGATCTGTTTTCTTTATGCCAATTTTTGTTGAATTTACTCATTTGGTTCATTTCAACTTTTTTTTACCTTTAATGACTTGACTCATTAGATATAGCACCGCTTAAGTTTCACTTTTTTTGTAATTACATGAGTTGAATTGACACATCTTTATTAATGTCATACTATTATGCAGTATATGTTTCCATGCAATGTTTCTTGCGGTCTTTACCGTGTTTGATTCAGTACATAAATGTATTTTTTACAGGAAAAGGGAAAACCAACAAGAAGGCAAAACCCGATCCAACTAATGAAGAAATGCATGCAGTTGTAGTTAATATCTTAAAGGAAGTTGACTTTAACACCGTACGTGAATCCCACACCCTGTCTTCTTACTGTCTGATAAAAAATAATCAACACGACTGACATAATTTTTTTTTAAAACCAATGCAGGCCACATTGTCTGATATCATCAAACATCTCGGTGAGTGATTATAACTTTCTTCACATCCTAACATCCATACATTGTGTAATCATTTTCCAGCTGGGGCTAATAGTTTATTTATTTATATTATTTTAGGTGTCCATTTTGGTGCGGATCTGTTGCACAGAAAAGCCGAAGTGAAGGCTATAATCACTGATGTCATAAACAACATGTCTGGTGATGAAGATGAGGAAGAAGAAAAAGAAGCCGAAGGTGGTAGTGGCGATGATGGAGACGGTGACAACACTGATTCATAGGTGGCAATATAGGTGTTAGATAAACATGTCTGACTAGGAAGACAGCAAAGCACAAGGTGAAAAGTGACAACCTGAAGTAATTGGTGTTCATTTTGTGCAGGATATTCTTTAGTTGTCCCTTTTAATGTGTTTCTATAACTTTGATTTTGAGTTATTTGTACCATAGATCAGTTGTTTTGATATGCACTTTTGAAGGTTTTTAGGATTTGATGATACTGATGAGCTATACATTTCCTGCTGTACTTTTGTTAATTGACTATTTAGCTTTTAGTTTTGAAATTTGCAGGGTTGGTATGAATTTTAACTTGAGTATTTGCATGTGCATCATATAATCAGTGTATGTTATCTATTTTGATTATCTATCTATTCACCTACTAATTTTATTAGAGATTTTGATTACTTAATTTGTTTTGAGTCATTTGATTGCTTTTGGTTTTTGCATGATATTGTCATTGAGATATGCAACTTCACAATCTGTTTTTATTCTATTGTTGCTGATGTAGTAGACCTATCTTTTTTTTATTACAGGCTTATATGCATGTGATGTGAGATGCTAGGTTATGCAGGGCTTGGTGGCGCGTATCGTATGCACTTATGTAATAATGAGACCGTCTTACATATGAGAAAAAGTAGACTCTTGCTTATCGAGATACATGCTCATGGAGTCGTGTTTTGATTTGATTAATTTTGTGATTTAGAGAAGCTATGAATATAACCTCTGGCTTTTTGGCCTAATGACATTGATTAAAATCTTAATCTGTGGTGAAAGTTTGGTGTGATTAAGGACTAAAATAATATTGGTCTGACTAATGATTAACTTTTGGATGCCAACCTCACCAACCATACCTTTGTTCCTTAACCTGTATCTGTTGGAGGCTCACCCACCCTCCTTCAGGCCCAAATCATGTATGTAATAATAACATCTTAATCATAATAATTACAAGATAAACTTACTTTACATGATCAATTATCACAATGTTTTAAGTCTTCTCTACCTTTTCTAATCATAATGCAATAATCAAACAATCATCACATTTTTATCTTGTTGTCAGCCCATCAATACCCTGTTAACAATAGAACAGTTAAAATTTGCGCTAAACATGTGACAACAAAACATCATATTGATGACAAGTCACTTTCAGTTTTGTTAACCTAAACCTTGTGTTGTTCATCTTCCCATCTCCTCTTTCAGACCTATATAATCCCAGTGATTTCTTCAAAATAAACATAACCATTTTTTAATTTTCATCCTCAAAGTTAAACCATCATTTGAGGTACATTCATGAAACAAACATGTTGTAGTATGATGCTTTGCATGCTCAAACTCACTCTTGTCTCCACTTCTAAATAAGTTTAACAATAATTAAAATCTTTTTATAACAGTTTTTATATTGTTAAAGTGACAGGGGAAAATGGGAAGCATTGAAGGCTACAACGACGACAACCATGGCATTGAACTGACCGTTACGATGACAGGAGAGCCGACACTCGTGAAACCTTGTGAGAAAACCAAAAAGGGTCTCTATTTCCTGTCTAACTTGGACCAAAACATCGCGGTTACAGTGCACACCATCTATTGCTTCAAGTCCGAGGACAAAGGGAATGAAACGGCCGCTGAGGTGATTAAAGATGCGTTGTCTAAGGTTCTTGTACATTATTATCCGGCTGCAGGGAGGTTGACGCTTAGCCCGGAGGGGAAGCTGATTGTGGATTGCACCGATGAAGGTGCTGTTTTTGTTGAGGCCGAAGCTAATTGTAGTATCGAAGATATATGTGATCATACAAAGCCGGATCCAGTCACTCTCGGCAAGTTGGTTTATAACATTCCCGGAGCTAAGAACATTCTTGAGATTCCTCCGATTGTTGTTCAGGTTAGTCGCCAAACGCTACACACTCTATACTATACACCTACTCTACTGATACAATCATTAGACGACCACATCTGCACTCTGTAGAATTGAAACTCATTATATTTTGAACGAACAGTACAACATTTTACTAGCAGAATGTCCCTTAGGACTCCGGTTCATATGAAATTATGTTATTTTGTGTTAATTCATTGGTAGGTTACAAGATTCAAATGTGGAGGATTTGTGCTTGGGTTGGGGATGAGTCATAATCTGTTTGATGGGATTGCTGCAATGGAATTCATGAACTCTTGGAGTCGAATCGCGAGAGGTTTACCGCTAAAACTTCCTCCATTCCTCGACCGGACAATTCTCAGGGCCAGAAACCCTCCGGTAGTCGAATTCCCTCACGACGAATTTGCGGAGATCGAAGATGTATCGAACACCACTGATCTCTACAAAGAAGAATTAGCTTACCGGTCGTTCTGTTTCTCACCAGAAGATCTCGAGAATCTCAAGATCAAAGCCATCGCAGACGGAGATATGACGAATTGCACTACTTTCGAGGCGCTATCGGCTTTCGTCTGGAAAGCCAGAACCGAAGCGCTTAGAATGAAACCAGATCAAAAAACTAAACTCCTTTTTGCTGTGGATGGACGCTCCAGGTTCCAACCGCCGTTACCAGAGGGATACTCTGGCAACGGCATTGTGCTAACCAGCTCTATATGCAGAGCTGGAGAGCAAATAGAAAATCCACTTTCATTCACAGTAAAGTTAGTTCACAACACGGTTAAAATGGTTACGGATAGTTACATGAGATCGGCGATTGATTACTTCGAGTTAACACGAGCTCGCCCGTCTTTAGCGTCGACGCTGTTGATCACAACGTGGTCGAAACTATCGTTTCACACCAACGACTTCGGTTGGGGCGAGCCGATTATGTCCGGTCCGGTGGCATTGCCAGAGAAAGAGGTAATTCTGTTCTTATCTCATGGAGATCAAAGGAAAAGCATCAATGTGTTGCTCGGGTTGCCGGTTTCCGCCATGAAAACCTTTGAAGAACTCATGCAACACATCTAGATATCATTTCATGGAGTTTGTGTTGGTGTCTATCGTCATTCATTTCGCTCTATCTTAATCAAATTTAATGTGTAGTATATCGAATTCATATGATTTATGGTGAATGTGTATCAAATATGTGATTTCGTGATTGTAACAATGATTTATGATTGGGAATACATAGTAATTTTCATGAAATTAACTGCCATAATTAGAAAGAAGTATGTAATTAGAAGTCTAGAAAAACATTTGGTCAACTTAGAATAAGATACATTTTCTTGTTGTTGATACTTTTATAGATACGTGAAAGTATTTAAGCATAGATATCCAAATCTTCATATTTGATCTTATACACATCCTATAAACTATCAATGACTTTACTTATGACATCATCGATCTTCAAACATCCTTTTGCAAAAAAGATTCAACGAGTCAGCCTAGATGAACCCGCGAGGTTAGTTTTCATTTCGGAATAAGTTGTGAACATAGAAAATTAACTTGTAACAATAAAACCAATGTTAAACTTAGGAACCGCTATTGATGGTAAGTCTGTCACGTCAGCAAAAATATGTGGAACCGTAGGGTACTCGTACACATATGATAAAAGAGACATGAGATAGAGAGAGATGGCCACATACAGCCTTTTAAGTTTTGAAAGTTAAAAGGTAGTGGTAAATCAATAGCAATTGGTTTTTATTTAATGGAATTGGTTGGAAAAAACAAGTGGACCGACATTTTGTATTACCAATTGGACAAGTGAATCAAGATGTGTGCACTTGTTATGTTACCACATGTAGTAATATAAATGTATTATTTAATAGTTACAACCTATCATATATAGTAATATAATAAATAGATCTATCAATCAAATGATGATGTTGTATAAATAATTTTTTAAAATAACAGATAAGAAATATAATTATTAGATCAAGTGCCGTTCTAAAAAATATTAGGTTATAAAAAACATGAATAATAACGTCTCTAAATTATTCAACTTTCACATTTTCAATTATGAAGAAATAGATGTTACTTTTTTTAATTGTTCGAAACAGATCGGGTCATGTATTAATTATCCTTTAAAATAGTTTTACAAAACTGTTTATTGTTATAATAATAATAATAATTGAGAGAATTGAGGATCCTTTTGTGATGGAAATTGAAGATTAATTTGAAGAAGAAGAAATCTTCGTTGCTTCTGTATATCTGTAATGATTGTAGGATATATGATGAAATTTGAGAACGTGCAAATGTGTAACCCCCTTTGGAATTTTCACTGCCACTAGCTCGCATATATATACACATAGTAGTGAAAAAAAACAAAATGGGGGGACCCATATGTCTGCCATTATAACACTCCCCCTCAGACATATGGTCTAAACATTTCTCTAATGTAATATGAGTGGATATACTGACTCATTAAAAACCTTGCTAGAAAAAACCCATTAGGATAAAAACCATAGCTAAGGGAAAAAGAGTACAGTATATAGCTCCCCCTCAAACTATCATTTGTGTACATGACGCATCCCGATATTATAAATGTGTTTTCTGAAGATTGTTGTAGGAAGCGCCTTTATGAAAATATCTGCGGAATTATTGGTAGACTGAACGTATCTCATTTCAACCTGACTATCTTTAATAAGTTCTTGAGTATATGAGAAAAATCTTGGGGGTATATGTTTCGTTCTGTCACTTTTGATATACCCTTCTTTCATCTGTGAGACACAAGCTGCATTGTCTTCATAGATTAGAGTTGGATTGTTATCTTTCTCTAGTCCACAAGAAGTCAATATATGTTGTGTCATGGATCTCAACCACACACATTCTCTAGAGGCTTCATGTAGTGCAATAACTTTAGCATGATTTGAGGATGTTGCAACAAGTGTTTGTTTTTGAGAACGTCATGAGATTGCAGTTCCTCCGTTCATAAATACATATCCGGTTTGAGATCTTGCTTTGTGAGGATCGGATAAATAACCTGCATCTACATAACCAACTAAACTTTCTTTTAATTCGTTAGAATAAAATAAGCCTAAATCAACTGTTCCTCGAAGGTATCGAAAAATATGTTTAATCCCATTCCAGTGTCTTTTGGTAGGGGATGAACTAATTCTTGCTAGCAAATTAACTGCAAAAGAAATGTCAGGTCTTGTACAGTTAGTAAGATACATAAGAGCTCCAATTGCACCGAGGTATGGTACTTCTGGACCAAGTACTTCTTCATTTTCTTCACAAGGACGAAATGGATCTTTTTCAATGTTAAGCGATCTACCAACCATTGGTGAGCTTAATGAATTTGCCTTGTCCATATTGAAACGTTTCAATAGTCTTTCGGTATAATTTGATTGATGTATAAGTATACCGTTGTTCATATGTTCAATCTATAAACCAAGACAATATCTGGTTTTTCCAAGATCTTTCATTTCAAATTCTTTCTTTAAAAGAATAACCGCTTCATGAATTTCCTTATGCGAACCAATTATGTTTAAATCATCAACATATACTACTATTATCACATATCCTGATGTTGTCCTTTTGATAAAGACGCATGGACATATAGGATTATTTGTGTAGCCTTTACCTATCAAATAATCACTCAAACGATTATACCACATTCTCCCAGATTGTTTCAATCCATATAATGATCGTTGCAGTTTGATTGAATACATTTCTTTAGACTTCGATTTTAATGCATCTGGGATTTTAAACCCTTCTGGGATTTTCATATAAATATCATTATCAAGTGATACATATAAATAAGCCGTAACTACATCCATAAGACGCATTTCTAATTTTTTAGAAACTGCTAAACTGATTAAATATCTGAAAGTGATTGCATCCATAACTGGAGAATACGTTTCCTCATAGTCAATTCCCGGCCTTTGAGAAAAACCTTGGGCTACAAGTCTGGCTTTATACCTTGTAACTTCATTTTTCTCATTTCTTTTTCTTACGAAAACCCATTTATATCCTACAGGCTTTACTTCCTTAGGTGTAAGTATAATAGGCCCAAAAACCTTTCGTTTGTTAAGTGAATTTAATTCAGTTTGCATAGCGTCTTTCCATTTATCCCAATCATATCTATTACGACAATTATCTACAGATATTGGCTCAGAATCATCATCTTCATTCATAATCTCACTGGCCACAGAATAAGAAATATATAATCATTTTCTATTTCATCTCGGTTCCATACTATATGTGTATGAGCATAATTGATTGATAATTCTTGGTCGTTTACTTCCCCCTGAGGGAAAGTAGTATCATTTACCTTTTCCTGAGGGAATATTTCAATATTTGAATCATTTTCTTTATGGTCAATTTCATTTTCAGTACATTTCCTTTTTCGAGGATGTTTATCCTTTGAACCGACTGGTCTACCACGTTTTAACCGTTTCTGTGATTCATTCGCCATATTATCCTTTTGTTTGTCGGGAATCTCAACTCGAGCTGGAGCATTTACAGCTGGTATATAAGATTTTGTTACCCTTTTTGTATCAGTAAATGCATCAGGCAATTGATTTGCAATTTCTTGTAGATGTACTATCTTTTGAACCTCTGTTTCACATTGTTTTGTTCTAGGATCCTTCACATTGTTTTGTTCTAGGATCTAGATATAACAATGAAGGTACATACCATGAAACATCATTTTCTTTACTTTTATTTTCTCCCCCTAATGTAGGGAAAACTGTCTCATCAAAATGACAATCAGCAAAACGTGCTGTAAAAACATCACCTGTTAAAGGTTCTAGATATCTTATGATAGAAGCGCTTTCATATCCAACATATATTCCCAACCTTCTTTGAGGTCCCATTTTGGTGCGCTGTGGTGGTGCAATAGGAACATATACTGCACAACCAAAAACTCTAAGATGGGAAATATTTGGCTCTTGACCAGAGACAAGTTGTATGGGGGAGTACTTGTGATTTGCACTTGGCCTTATACGAATTAATGATCCAGCATGCAAAATTGCATGACCCCAAATAGACACAGGCAGTTTTGTTCTTATTATTAATGGTCTAGCTATTAGCTGGAGACGTTTAATTAATGATTCCGCTAAACCGTTTTGTGTATGTACATGGGCAACTGGGTGTTCCACAACAATTCCAACAGACATGCAATAATCATTAAAAGCATGTGATGTGAATTCTCCCGCATTATCAAGCCTTACTCTTTTAATTGTATAATCAGGAAAATGTGCTCGTAATTTAATAATTTGAGTCAAAAATTTTGCAAAGGCTACATTACGAGTTGATAATAAACATACATGAGACCATCTGCTGGATGCGTCTATTAGGACCATAAAATATCTAAACGGTCCACACGGTGGATGAATTGGTCCACATATATCACCTTGAATTCTTTCAAGGGATATTGGTGTTTCCTTTTCAATTTTAGTGGGGAAGGCCTTGTAATTAATTTTTCAAGAGAACATGATGTGCACAGTTGCATTTTATTTGCTTGGGGAATCCTTTGATTTTTAATGGATGTCCATGTGTATTTTCAATGATTCTTTTCATCATTGTAGATCCGGGATGACCTAATCTGTCATGCCATATGTTTAACATACTAGGATCACAATATTTCTCTTTTACTGCCATATGTGCTTGAGGTACATTTATATATGTATAATGCAATCCAGAATGAAGCATTGACAATTTTTCCAATATGTGATTTTTCTTCACAATATATAGATATTTCTTGTTACCAACAGTTCTTGACTGGGTATCATATCCATTTTGATATATATTTTTGAAACTTAATAAGTTTCTTGTTGATTTTGGGGAAAATAGAGCATTCTCTATCAAAATCTTTGTACCGTTAGGTAATTCTAAATTTGCTTTTCCCACACCTTCAATCAAGTCCGTAGGACCTGATATTGTATCAATATTTCCCTTTGTCGGTTTCAATTCATAAAAATATTTTTGTTATTTAAGAATAGTATGTGTAGCACCACTATCTGCTATACATAAATCTCCATTACTTGTTCGGTCTTGTGCTCCATTGGAATTCATTTTAATATTCAATTATAAGAAAAATAATAATAATAAGCACATATAATATTATACATTTTAAACAAAATATGTTACATGAACAGAATGAATAAATTACAAACATAATTAAACATAATTATAAAAGAAATTATTATTATTCAAAAGCATTTAAATTTCTCTATCATTGAAAAAATCCGAGTGGTGTAGTTCCGTGTTGACATCATCAATTTTATCTACATGGTTCACTTCTTTCTCTTTTAGAGATGCTTGATATAATTAACATAGATGTGAAGGTGTGCGACAAAGTTTCGCCCAGTGGTTATTACTTCCACATCTATAACACGAACTATCATTAGTTTGAGATGTTCCAGCTTCATTTGTGAACTTATTTTGCTGGTTAAACTTGTTACTTTGTGGTGCGTTTCGTCCACGGCCACGACCACGGCCTCGTCCACAGCCTCTATAATAATTGTTGGTCGACTTGAACAAGTTGTTATGACCACTAAAATGGTTTTTATTATAATAACCACGACCACGGCCGCGGCCACGGCCTCGACCACGAACTTGGCCTTGTTCCCATTTTTTAAAATTATTAGCAACATTTGCTTCTGGTATTGCTAGCGATCCTGTGGGACGAGTTTCATGGTTTTTCATAAGCAGCTCATTATGCTTTTCTGCTACGAGGAGATATGCATTGAGATCAGAGTATTTATAAAACTTCAACAAATGATATTGTTGAGCCAAATTAATATTTGAAGCATGAATAGTGGAATAAGTTTTCTCCAACTTTTCCTCCTCGGTAACAAGATGCCCACAAAATTCTAGTTTTGAGCATATTCTATATAAAGCAGATGTGTAATCATTTACTTTTTTAATATCTTGGAACCTCAAATTGTTCCATTCATATTTGGCAGTAGGAAGTAAAACTTCCTTTTGATTATCAAATCTATTTTTTAGATCCTTCCATAACCCACATGGATCATCATAATTAAAGTATTCATGTTGCAATAATTCATCAATGTGTTTATGGATAAACACATCAGCTTTAGCCCTTTCTTCTTCCGAACATTGATTATTATCATTTATTGCTTCTAATACACCAAGTGATTTTAGGTGTCTCTTGATATTTGCTGACCAAGACATATAATTTTCCCCGGAAATATCGAGAGCCATAAATTCAAGTTTTGATAGATTCGACATTTTTCTAAACAATAAAATAGATATTAGAATTAACTTAGCATTACAAATAAACCTTTTAGTAAATGTTAGTAATCGTTAGATTAGATATATGTTAGATGACATAAAAGTAAAAGTTAGAAGTGTAAATAAATGTTAGTTAACAGAATAATAAAAGTTAGGAGCATAAATAAATAAACGTTAGTTGACAGAATAATAAAAGTTAGAAGCGTAAATAAATGTTAGATTAGGAGCATAAATAAATGTTAGACATGTTAATAGTCCTAACTGTTATATTTATTAGTAGTCTCAAAAATTATAATTTCTCCATAGTAAGGGGTACCCTGCACTTATTTATCATCATAGTATTTATATATTCAATTTATATATATTTATAAAAAACTACATTGATTGTTATGACAACTTCTTCTTTATTGATCTTCTTGGTTGAGCACCTCGTGCTGATAACGTGTTATAATAATAATAATAATTGAGAGAATTGAGGATCCTTTTGTTATAGAAATTGAAGATTAATTTGAAGAAGAAGAAATCTTCGTTGCTTCTGTATATCTGTAATGATTGTAGAATATATGATGAAATTTGAGAACGTGCAAATGTGTAACCCCCTTCGGAATTTTCACTGCCACTAGCTCGCATATATATATACACATAGTAGTGAAAAAAAACAAAATGAGAGGACCCATATGTCTGCCATTATAACATTTATGATATTTTCAATTATTGGTTCATTTTGACGGGACTAAATCTTTTAAATGCTAAATGTATCAAAGAAATAAAATGAATTTTAATACGCACACATATAGAGTTCACAT
This sequence comes from Flaveria linearis, assembly GCA_024085815.1. Taxonomy (NCBI): domain Eukaryota; kingdom Viridiplantae; phylum Streptophyta; class Magnoliopsida; order Asterales; family Asteraceae; genus Flaveria; species Flaveria linearis. Next base: position 54,350,899 of record CM044016.1, read on the forward strand.
TTTAATTTGTATAACTACAAAAAATTATCAAATACCGGTTAACAATAATTAATATTAAATGTTTAGTGTTAACGGGTCCAGTTCTTTGCAGGACTCCCTTAAAAATGAGAACTGCAAGAACTATTTCTAACCATTGATTATGTTAATCAATGGATGAGATTGAAAAGGGTTATCAAGTAATTAACATAATATATATTAAATGGAAATAAAAATAAAAGGGGTAAAATTATAAAAATGCATATCCGTTAAATTGGAAAGGGGCTATATTTTAGGATGATCCTATTGATATTTAAGAAAGTCATATATAATCTTTTTACATGTATTTAATCATGTATGAAAACATAATTAATACATAATTTATATAGAGTATGAAATTATACCAATTTGATAACATTATTTAAATATACATTTACATTTGGGAATGGAAAAAAATAAATATTACGTATGACCAAATATATGTAATCAATTTTATATAGCTAAATTAAAAAAAAGCTAACTTTTATTGATAACGATTATTTACATAAATATATACAACCAAGCTGAAAATAATAACTAATATTCCATTGGTATAACTATGATTTACATATACGTAATCCACAAATAAAACCTAACATTTACCTATACGTAGACATGTTTACATATATATTTATGTACATGTAAACAAGTTTTACATATACGTAAGTGTCTGCTTCGTACACTACAAAGAAGAAGAAGCCAACCACGAATATATATTTTTAATATCCATTATATATATGCAATAGAATTTTAGAAACCAAAACTCAAAAAATTATAGTTTGGTGTTTACATATATGTAAAAACACTTGTTTACATATATGTAAACACACTTGTTTTTACATATATTGTAGAAAATGAATCATCATCTTCGCTTCTTCATCATGACTTGAACGTTTAACTGGATCAAAAGTCAGCTCATGTCTATCTCACTACAACAAAGTTGGCCATTAAAATCAATTATTTTATCTTTACATTAATTTGTATGAGAACATAAAAGTAATAGTATACAAATGGTATTTGACCTATATTTATTAGCTCCAAAGGACTATGTTCATGGTGTCATCTTCATCAAGAATTTTGTATCTTATTTTTTCTGTCAGTTGCTACTTCCACCATCACCAAAACCGAGCATTTCAAATACCGTCTTTAACGAACCTTTCTATGACACCGTTTCATCACCATCTTCCACCACCACCTATATAAATACAAGTTTCTGTATGTATCTTTTAGCTAAGATTCTAAGAAACCATTAAAAGGATTCAAATGTTAATAAAAACACTATGAGAAAAACATAGAAAGATTGATTTATTTTTTAATCGGTTGGACTTCTCTAAATTAAAGATTAATTCAAGAAATATGCAATAGATACATTTGAATATATATTATGTTTAAAGAGAATGTTTTGAAGGAACTACCAACAACCCACTTGCTAAAGACTTTGAAGGACCTAACTCATCAGAAAAAGATGATAACAACTTCGAACTTCATGATATATATGTTGAAACAAACAAACACAGAGGCTTCCATGTTTTTTAGTTTCCCACTAACTTTGAGCTTATGATGACAAGTGAGTTTTCTTCTTTCAGCGCAATTCAAATGTCAATATACGGCTATGTCGATGGATGATTTTAGGGTTTAAGAGAAAATGTTTTGTATTTATATATAATTATCTTAGCTAATAAAGTGAAGATATTTAAGGAAATTAAAAATCAGTAAAAAGTCTTTAAAAATAAATGACATAAATACCCTTAGTTTTAAATAATAATAAAAACTAAATATAATTAAGCCAATGGATATGATGAGTTCTCGCAGTTCTCGCGATCTTTAAAAGTCCTGAAAAGATTCTGATCCTAGTGTTAACAACTCACATGATGCTATGATAAGTTATGTACAATTTTTATCCTAAGTTTTTAAAAATTACACCTTTTGTCTCCGCAGTATACAAAAAATATACAATGGATTTTTTCCATGTGGCTAGATGCTTCCAGCATCATTTTTAATGACGACTCTAAAAACTCATTTACCCCTGAGTTTCACGGCAATGTTTAGACCTAGAAAACTTAGTACTATGTCAGAGAATCATTAGAGCATCTCCAATACAGTTTTTTCATACCTCAAAAACAGCCACGTGAGCATCCATTAAGTTTGTCACCATTAGGCGGGATTTTTTAAGGCACTAGTTCTTCACCATAAACTTTCAAAAATAAGTTGGTGTGAGCCCCATGTACCAATGTTCTCAGAACCGGATCGGACGTCGAACCGGACGGCTTACTAGTTTGGTGGTCGGACCGGTCGGACCGGTCGGACCGGATGGACCGGTCGGACCGGATGGACCGGTCGGACCGGATGGACCGGATTTAACTATATTTTAATTATATTTATATATGTAATTAAATATAAGTAATTTATATATGATTTATACATATATTTTATAGTTATATATAAAACTTAACTATATTTGTATATACAAAGTACTAATTTATGGTTTAACACCCCGTTTTTACCCACTAAAATCAAAAAAAAAAAAAAAAAATCAAAATCCGGTCGGACCCGAACCGGTTGGCCGGTCCAACCGCCGACTCGGTTCGAACCGGCCGGTTCAACTCTCCAAAAACGAACCACCCTCGACCGGACCGGACAGGCCTCCGAATCCCGGTCGAACCGGTCGGACCGGCCGGTCCGATCCGGTCCTAACAACATTGCCATGTACCATATATATATGGATATATAAAACAAAGAGAAAAAAATAAATAGCTAAAAATAAAAAGATGATAATGATGTGATAATGTTTTTGAGTTTTCTTATTGGAGTGATTTTTAAAGATTATGAAGAATGTGTTTTTTGACATGTCACCTCGCTAGATATGTTTTTAGTTGTTTTAAAGCTTTTTATTGGTGATGCTTTAATTGGTGACGTATCAGCTCGCAAGACTTGGTTATGATCACATGTAATTATTAAAATTTGACTCAATCAAGTCCAGAGTAATTAAAGAAGAATATTGTTCTCATAGACAAAGTTATTCAATTTAGGGATCCTCTATATCTATATATTATATTGCACATAAATACCAAGTATAAGGAGTTCGATATATGGAACATATGCAATTGTGGTAGATAAATCATCAAATTAATATATGGAACATATGCAATTGTGGTAGATAAATCATCAAATTAATATATGGAACGAGTGCAATTGTGGTAGATAAATCATCAAATTCTTTTCAGATCTAAAACTTGTTAAAAGTGATCAAAGGAAATTAAGTACGCATGACAAACTTGTTAAAAGTGAAAATGATTTATAAAATTTGAGATTTATGTAAATTTATCCTTCACAATGACCTTAAAAGTAGCATCCTCAAAGTTGTGTATGAAGATTTTAGTGAAGATTATGAGTGTTTTGTCGTTAACACCCGTGTACTTAATTATTTAGCATCAATTTGCCAACATATATGATATACATATTAAGTGAAGGCGCGTTATGGAAATACAATATAGATTATGACAGCGCAAGTGAAACGAATACTTAAACATGACTATACATGTATAACTTAGTTTGTCGTGTATCTTTTGATTTATGTTTCAAGCAAGAACTTTATACGCATACGGCATACTATTGTCTTGTAAATCCTTTTTAAGGAACTACTACCTTCCACATAATTTGTACAAGTTTGTGTAAGCCAAAAAAGTCAACATGATTGACTTTTCTATTTTGGAAACCTAAGGATGTAGACCCTTTTTTAATTTTATCTTTTATATTTCTAAAGTGTTTGCAAGAATGTGCTAGTCCAATATTATTAATTGACTTTTAGTAGACAAGAAGTGGTTTAGCAAATCATGAGTGTTACATACAAGTCAAAATTGATCGACACTTTTACTATTATCTTTTACAATTTCTACATCCCATTAGCGAAAACTTAATTCGTTGAATCTGTATTATATCGTATCATGCTAACCATGTTAATGGACATCACTATATCATGTATAAGACTTATGCTACGATAGAACTCTTGTAGATTTTCTAGTCATCGTTTGGTCGTTGTCTACGACTCAAAAAAGATAATATAGAACGACTCGAGAGTACCAACTTATTATTTTATGTGAAATTCTTCTAATTTTAACTGGTTTTGGATTTTTTTTTTATTATTTCCATCGTAATTGGAGATCCATTATATTATTTACCTGAAGAAAAATAATGTTTTAAGTCAGAAGTTGTTTATTGACCACTTAAAGTAAAATAGGTTAACTAATAGAGACGTAGTTGGTATTGATTACCATTTTTAAAAATACAATAAAGAAATGATATAAAATTTTATTTAAGTTTATATGTAAAAATGGCTTAATATTGTGGATTCTATCGGCATATTTGATGGAGGTTCCAAAACGATCATATACACGTTCAGTGAGTTGTGAGATCTTCAATGCATACATTTTCTACAAACACTTGTTCTCTATAAATTGTCATTGAAAAATAATATAGTAAATATACAATGACATTAAAGTATAAAAATAATTTATTTTGTAAATGTCATATGTATAGATTGATTGTGTATATTCAAGTTTTTACATTTTTAAACGTCTTGTAATGAAAGCTGTTTTTATCATTAACATGACTGATAAATCTATTTGTTTCGTTCCAATTATTAAAACGCCTTGGTCACAAATGCAATATTTTTTAACCAGCTTTCTTCAATAAGTAAAAATTAATCAATAGGCTTTATTAGTTTTTACACTACACTTTAATCAATTCTAGACGAAAAAACCTTGCATTTCCACTGATCAATCATGCATTGTGAAAAAATATGGTTTTTAATTGATATAGATTAAGTAGATATGCTCTTTTTATTTCATATTGTTCATCAATATAGGGTTATAACTCTTTTCACAAATATAGTGTCAATCGTAAAAAAGATTTGAAGTCGTTCAAAATTCTTGTATTCATACATTCCACATAAAACATAAAAAAGTTACGTCAAATGACCTCATACTTTATAACCTATTCCTAACGCTGTTTCAACCCATTGAAGAACAACATATCTAAACATAAAAAAACAGTTGCAAAAAGTCTACATATATTTTTATTGACATGCAATTCAAAAATCAAAACACATTTTGCTTGCATGCATATATACTTTTACACAATTATACCTATCAAGAATTAAAATTACATCATACATAAACACAAAACAAAACGCACACTTAACTTATACAAGTTTTAACTTTCACTAACTTCTACATTAATTTAGAGAACTTTCATCAACAGACAAATAAACGTACAGTCTATCAGTAAATCAAGCTTTATATATGCGTTAAAGCTTCATACGACCCATACCCGTTCCCCATCAGATCCCCACCTTCGGTCCTCAACCGACGGCGAGGATCAAACGGGCTACACGAACCATGTCCAAAACCGCACCCGAGCGGTCGCACCCGCACGTCTTTCGCCTCCATCTGCACCAACACGTCGTAAAACAACCCGACATCACACGGAAGCAAAATCGGACCGTCACAATGGTACCCATATTCGGTTTCCGCATCTTCGAGCAGCATCGTGAACAACGGGTGATTAGCATACTTCGTCTTGATCGCGAACCGCTGTTTCTCCGGTCCAACATACACCGGAAAAAAACCCTCCGGTGGCTTCTTCATCTTCTTCTTCTTCAACTCGCTACCGCTCCACGACTTACTCTTCGGTAAACCGCCACCTACGCCGCTGCTTCTGCCGCCATGAGGGAACGATCGACACTGCTTCCATGTCTTCACGATGAAGTTCTTCTTGCCGGAGTCCATTGATCAGTAAACTTGCTTGATTATGAAAGGTGAAACTATATTGAGGTGATTAACAGATTAAAGATTGAAGATTGAAGATTGAAGATTGAAAAGCTAGAGTTTGATTGAACTGGGGGATTCGTGATCTGAAAGTTGACAGTTGATGCAGCTAACCTCTGTCGTAAGCTAAATCGAACATCGATCTTGTTGATCGTTGTGTGGTGATCGCCATGGTGAACATATGTGAAGCAATTGAGATTGAAGGTATGAACATGGAGATTATGGGGTTGTATTGATGTGTGAAAGTTGCAGGTTTTATAGACGAAAGGGTTGAAGAAATAAACGGGTTGAGAGCTGACCTGAAAATAATAATAATAAAAAGAGGAGATTATATTATAATAATATGAATTCTTGATAATAATTTATAATATTAATTTTGCTGGATATTTTAACTGTCATTTTTATTACTGTTTGTAGTCTCACTAACATAATTATCATATATTTATGTCTGATTTGCACCCGACTTCGCTCACAATAATAGTTATGAACGAAAAAAACATACAAGCGAAATTAAGTGAGGAAAAATAAAAATTTATTGTAATTGTAAATCTATAACAATTATGCTATTGAGACCGTCATTAGCAACAAAAATAAAATAATATCATTGATCAAATTAATAGTATATGTTATTATGAACCGACATTTAATAATTGAACATTTAATAATTTATCGGACTCGTAACTTTACTATGAGCTCTAACGTTGTGGCTGGCGAGCCTAAGATGTGAATAGTACCCAATGAAAACGAGAGGAATGACATCATATCATCTTATTGTATAAAATATAATTTTTTGGTTTTTTGTCAACGTGCCAAGTCATCCCATCCTTTGTTAATTGATTTATCCTTTCCTTAATTAACCTTATTTTTTACTTAATTATTGAAGCGTATAATTAAATATGATTTTATTTTTATATTTTGGTGACAGGATTAATATATTATAAAAATAATACCGTATAGACTTGATAATTCTAATTTTTTGTCTCATCATAAAACGGTTAGGAACTCAAATCATATAATAATATTAATGAAAATGATTTTCTTGTGCCTTTGCGTTTTGAGTTAAACTTCATCTCTTAATTCCAAATGATTTATTAAACTTTAAAGCATATCATTTTTTTTTCAATGATAAAATTTTCTAGCAATGTTCTCAGAACCGGATCGGACGTCGAACCGGACGGCTTACTGGTTTGGTGGTCGGACCGGTCGGACCGGTCGGACCGGATGGACCGGATTTAACTATATTTTAATTATATTTATATATGTAATTAAATATAAGTAATTTATATATGATTTATACATATATTTTATAGTTATATATAAAACTTAACTATATTTGTATATACAAAGTACTAATTTATGGTTTAACACCCGTTTTTACCCACTAAAATCAAAAAAAAAAAAAAAAAAAAAAAAAAAAAAATCAAAATCCGGTCGGACCCGAACCGGTCGGCCGGTCCAACCGCCGACTCGGTTCGAACCGGCCGGTTCAAAGCTCCAAAAACGAACCTATATCGACCGGACCGGACAGGCCTCCGATTCCCGGTTCGACCGGTCGGACCGGCCGGTCCGATCCGGTCCTAACAACATTGTTTTCTAGTGCTATGAGGCTTTGTTTTTGTTACTGTGCTGTCAACCCGAGTGGTTAGACATATCATTTAAATCATGAAAATTTAAAATTCAAAAGATAAAATATATCCAAGGTTATCTGTAGCATAAAACCATTTTTTGGGTGTATTTTGGAAATCTTTTTAGTAACTTTAGCATGTTTTGATCAAGCTTTATTAGTTATATTACACTTACAAATAACTTTCTCAATATGTTTTGATATGAGAAGCTCCACATACTTGCTACATTTATATTCCAAAATACAATCAATTTTTGGTTAAATGATCTATTATCACTTGTTTACATCGTTTTAAGATTTAATCTTTAAACAGTGTAAAATTATATGCAATTGACATTATTTTTTAGTAAATTGCAATTTCGTCCCTGTTTTTTGATGAAAATTGTCACTTTCATCCAATAGTTTATTTTTTCGCATCTGGGTCCCTGTGGTTTACAAATCTTGTCATATTCCTCCGGTTCGTTAACTCCATCCAACATTCTTCGTCAAATGAAGGCCGGGTATATTGGTCATTTTACATATATGTTTTATTTTTCTATTTTTTTAAACCCCATTTAATATATCCGCTTTAAATAAATTGCTATTTTAGTCCCCGTGGTTTGGACATGTTTGCCAATTCAGTCCAAAAATCTCACCACCTTGGCATGAAACACCATATCACCACCACCCGTGATGGAACCACCATGTAGATGTAGGGTATAAATAACCCACACAAGACCGGGTACCCGAACCCGAAAGCCCGGCCCATGTGGGCGGAACGGGTAAGCCAGCAGGACATGTGCCCCACATTTAATTACATCGGAATCACCCCAATCATAACCGATAATTCAGTAACGGTCGGAGAATATAAAAGGTAATGGATTTGTCGGGAAATAATCCCTATAAATCAGCACACGATTGCAGTTGGCAAACACTATAAATACCAGTTAAGGAGGATCGAGATCCTCACAAAAGAATACACATAAAAGCTCCCCCTTAATTATCCCTATCACATATTTCCGTTCAACCAATACTTACTCTCACGCCGGAGGGTCGTTCCAGGGATATTTCCCCATTGGAATGCCTTAACTGGTGTTGTTTTCATTGTTCGTAGGTGTGAAGCTTCAGAGAGCATCGGTAAATCGAAGTTCAACAAGATCGGAACCACCTAGAGTTGGACCTCGTATTTACACACCACACCACCACCACGCCGCAAAACCACCACCACTCCATCAGAACCACCAAATCATCACCACCACCCTATCATAAAACCACCAACACCACACCAGACGGGCACCACCACCACACATTAGATCTCCACCACCACACATTAGATCTCCGCCATCACACACTAGATCACCACCTCCATATAGACCCTAGAAACAAACCGTTAATCCCGAACTTATAACAAACCCCTTCGAAAACGTATATGGAACCCTTAAAAACGAGTATTGTAGAGGTATTAGTAGGGTTTGATATGCATTTTCGAAGTAGTATGTTACAAGTCCAATATTGATTGTCGATTTTTAGGGTTTACATGGTAGCGACGATCCAATGTGCGTGGTGGTGGTGGGCGCTCTGGTGTGGTGTTGGTGGCTTTGTGATGGGGCAGTGGTGGTGGTTCGGTGGTTCTTGTGACGGGTAGTGGTGTGGTGGTTATTTTTGGACTAAATTGACAAATACGCTCAAACCACAGAGACTAAAATAGCAATGTATTTAAAGAGTATATATTAAATCAGGTTTAAAAAAAGAAAAATAAAAACATATATGTAAAATGACCAATATACCCCTCATTTAACGGAAATTTTGGATGGAGTTAACGGACTGGATGAATATGACAAGATTTGTAAACCACAGAGACCCAGATACGAAAAAACAAACTATTGGATTAAAATGACAATTTTCATCAAACCACAGGAACGAAAATGACAATTTACTCTTATTTTTTTTAGTTTTGATGGTTAACCCACACATCGTGTATTGATTTCACAAGCTATACGCCTTACATCCCCTCCCATACCCCCTCCCCCCAAAGATGTCTTACTTCATTATTTAAATTATATAAAATGAAAACAACATTATAAGTCTAACCCAAATGAAAACATATACATTTATTTAACAACTTAAGAAAACAAACATAAACAATATACATTTATTTAACAACTTAAGAAAACAAACATAAACTAAGTTAACACTTATATACACACACACTTAAAATAAAAAAACATCCATTCATCAGCTCAAAAACTATAACACTAATTTTGGATAGATATTAAATTTTGTCAATAAATGGATTATAAAACTATCGGGAGGTAAGTGTAAAAATAGTGGAAGTGTCAAACTTCTCATTGTCACTTGACTTTTTATAATGTTTTTTTATGAAAATGATCTACATGTTATATTTATCTTAAAAAAACCACTCAAAATTTTCAATTATTTTATTAAATTTACTCACCTACATTACAAAATTCGATATCATCTATTGGTTAAAAGGTCATAAACTGTTACAGTTTTTTATTATTAAAATTTAAAAAATTGACATGGAATAAAAATAAAGTCACCGTAATTTATTTAATTTTTAGCAGCCTTTCGAGGATAGTAACCACCACCGCCCCTTTTCGCTTCAGCTTCTTCACCAACTTTTCTTTCAACAAAAGATCACATCATGACAAGGTCAACTCTTGCTACCACTTGTTTGTTTTTAGGTTTTCTCATACTCGTCCTCTATTTGGGTTTTATCTGTTTTCTTTAGAAGTGGTCATAGATGATCGTCAGCAATGACAAAGAGCGGGTTGTGACCCACCGTAGAAGACCATGTTCACCAATTTATGATCTATGCCAACAAAAGCAACAACTGCGAGAAGCGGAGAGTCTCATATATTAAACAATTTTTTTTTAATTTTGTTACATTGAACGATAATCTTAATTTTCATAATATTAATATTTCATTTCTTTTTAATATTTATGGTTCTTATTATTTTCATTTAATTTGACCCTTTCATATTTGCCATTTTATAAGGTTTTTAGTTTTTTTAACCTTTGTTTGGAGTTGTGTCATCCACACTCAAATTATATATTAAATATTGTTTTCGGTCATATTTTTATAGAAAAAAGACACATAAGCCAGCCAAACCTCCAAGTCAAACATATCACTGTTTAAGCAAACAAGAGTTATTAAAATTTAAATTTATATATCGTCACACTCTTGGCATGTTAGGTGGCTGGCTACGTGCTACTTGCAATTGGATATAACAATAACTTGAAAATGACACAAAAAAAAAAAAAGAAAAAAAAAACAAAGAAACGAACAAAAACCCATATATTTAACACGATATTTTAAAAGAATTATTATTTATTGCTAACCATTTAATATTATCCAATAGAAAATGGGAAGAAGCAAACATACATTGAACAGCCTTTGGCGACCCCTAGCAATATATAATAATTTTATGAAAGTAAACTACACGTTAATATTGTTTCAAAAAATACTATATAAATGTATCCGTATAAAACACAAACTAATCTATTTGTCGAGCTACTAAAGCTAAAGAAAAGAGATTATATCCATAATTAATACTGACTTGCATTTTAACAAAATACATACAGTTTGAATTTATGAGTTCCACAATATTTTTTGAAATGACGGAATTTTATAAAGAAATTAACAAGAAACTAGAAAAAAAATTGCAAGTACATCAAAGGGTTATGTAACCACTTGATACATGCAGTTCAAATTATTTTTTTCCCTATAAATAAACCACAAGAAAGAGTAAATAATAGGGATGACCATTTGGTGCCCAGTATCCGTACCGGTACTCGTACCGTACCGGTACTCGTACCGTACCGGTACGCAGCTGATACTGAAAATATATATAAGGTGCCGGTACTGGTACTTGATTTTCTTATATTTCAGGATCGGTACGGGCCGGTACCAGTACTTTACCTAAAAGTCCCGGATGATACGCGATAGTACATGAATACGAATAGACTATTTTGAAAAAAGAGGGACAACTATAGTGATCAAATTGAAGATTAACTTTCTTTGGTATTTTGAAATTTTTGGTATTGGTATTGATTTTATTGGTATTTATTATTTTGGGGTGAAACAAATCACCATGAAACAAAAACAATTAACTATTTTCTTTTGTGTCAGTGTTACTTACTGATGAGTGGTAAGCATGTGTGGAATTATTAATATTTATGTACTATTTTTGTTGGACATGTGGATGTTTTTTTGATATTTTATTTTTGTTTCGTTATTATAAACTTTTAGAGATATCGAGTACTAAACATGCACTGGTAACGGGTAGGGGTGTTCAAAAATATCCGAATCCGAAACCGAATCCGTAATATCCGAAAATCCAAAATTCGGATATCCGAAACCGAAAATTCGGATATCCGAACTTCAGATATCCGAAATTTCGGATTCGGATTCGGATAGTGATTTTCAGAATTTTCGGATATCAATTTTCGGATATTTCGGATATCCGAAATATCCAAAATATTTTTATAAAAATTTAAAAATATTAAATATTAATTAAATATTTCGGATATTTTTAGATATTTAGGACATTTTAATAAAAAACTTCGGATATCCGATAAAAACTTCAATAAAGATTATTACATTTTTATAAAATTTATTAAATAATACAAATTTTATTTGAATTCGGATATCCGGATATCCAGATATCCGATTTCGAAACTTCGGATATCCGAAATTTCTGATTCGGATTCGGATAGTGAAATTCACTATCCGAAATTTTCGGATATTCGAAATTCGGATATCCGAATTTGAACACCCCTAGTAACGGGTACAAAAACAGGTACTTGGTACCGTAACCAAACATGCACCATGCATCAAGCCCTGAAATTTAATCATGTTGTGAAGGTAACGGGTACCAAAGAGGCATCGGGTACTGAAATACCGGTACCGGTACCTGTACCCATACATCAAAATCGGTATCGGTACCGTACTTATTTTTTATAAAATTCGGGATCGAGTACTTTCGGTACGGGTGCCGGTTCGGTACAGATACGATACCGAGCTCATCCCTAGTAAATAACAATATCTTTATAAACCATGACCTACCATGGATTGTTAGGTTGAAATACAATCTCGTTCCTATACCGTCATATCACCCACCAAGTCGTTAACATAACAACTTTAACTATATCGTTGTTTAAACATTTCATATGATTCTCATCCAACTAGTTATATAAATTAAAGAAATATTAGAATCCGAACATCCAATATTAAATCATGATTCAACCGGATGCCATCCTTTGAGTCACTTCACACTCTCCAAGTGCTCCATAGTCTCCGGATGAACCCGACACAAATGACATAAAATAAAAAGGTACATCAATACTTTACTTTTTATCATGGTTAATCCGAGTAGGAAGGCGACCCATCAAAGCCTTCCAAACGAAAATACTCCCGCTCTAGGAACATTCGTGTTTAGTAGAGCATGAACTATTTTACTAGAAAGGACATACTGATCTATGATGTCCGGTCCAGACGCACTTGACCCAAAATTTTTCCAATGCCTCCACTTTATTGGAATTAAGATTTATTGAATTTAAGTTCTCCATAAATTTCCCGTACTAGGATTGCTCGACCCCCCCTTACCACTCGACACCACTTCCGAGCTCCATTTACCATCCAATTGCTTTGACCAACTAAACATGTATTTCTTCTTCCAACTAGAATAATCTCGAAAATGATTCTCCAAAATGCACTTATCCCTCCAAACTAATGTAGACTTCCCATTCCCTATTTTCTTGGACAAGGAAGCAAACGAAATAAGAGCATTAATAATAGACGGGGTTTTTTTTTTTCAGCAATGAGTTTTCTTCTGAGAGGGTTGGGGGTGCGGTCCCGGCTGGGAAAATAGATAGGTGAGCCCGATTAAGATAACACCTCCTCCGAAACAGGGTCGTACATTTGTCGTTCAAAAAAAATCACATTTCTCTAAAATTTATCCCTACACTTATTTAGGTGGTGTTTGTTTTTTTATAAAAGAGCTACTAAAGCTCTTTTGTCTGCGCCAAAAAGAGGCGGGCAGATGTTTCTGGTCTACAGAGTGTTTGTTTTTTTGAAGACGTTTCATTAAAAAACATCTGCGTGACCTCTTCTTGGAGAAGAGGTGGACTAAAGTCTTCACACATCTTCTCACCTCTTCACAACACATCTTCCCCCAAATTACTTCTCCACCTCCATTCCACCGTCTGCAGAGTGTTCTCTGCTCCCGTCGCCACTCCCACTCCACCGTCGCCACTACACTGTCGCCACTCCCCCCGTCGCCACTCCCCCCGTCGCCACTCCCCCCGTCGCCACTCCCCCCGTGACCTCTGCGACCTCTCCTCACCTTCGCGACCTTCGCGACATCTGCTCGATTAGGTTTCATCTGCCACCTTCGCGACCTCTGCTCGTTAGGTTTGTTGATTTCTTGTTGTTGATTTCTTGATGTTGTTGATTTCTTGTTGCGACCTCTGATTTCATCTGCGACCTTCTGTTGTTGATTGATGTTGTTGATCTTGTTGTTGATGATGTTGTTGATCTTGTTGATTTCTTGATTTCTTGATTGAACCTTGATGATTTCTGTTGTTGATGATGTTGTTGATCTTGTTGTTGATTTCAACAACAAGTAGGTGTTGAGCTACCAAGCAAGTGTTTTTATGAACCTTATCTTTATGAACCTTATCTTTATGTTTGTTGTAATGTATGCACAGGCAATGCTGCATTTTTGGCTCTGATGTGAATAACCAACTTCCTAATTGATGGCCTGGTAAAGAAATTGATGCTACTTGAGCTACCAAGCAAGTGTTTTTGTTTCTAACTATGAGGTATGGTGTGTATGGTGAGTAATTGGTGTGATTTGATTGGTGGGTAGCTGTGTATATTTGTATGTACTTTACGTATATACTTGTACAGAAAAAGTAGGTGGAATACTGGAATTATTTGGAAAACTAGACTTGAAGCTGCATTGAAACTTGATAGTAAAACTGGTGGTGTTGGGGTTTGTCACTTTAACTGCTTGGCTTGATTTTGTGAATCATTGCATTCGGTTTTATATTGCAACAAACCTCTGTACTCAAGGTGACTCGTAGTGTTTGGATACAGAAATGTTAAGTAGGCGAACAAATACAGATATGAAACGGCTATGTAAGCAAGTTGCAAGTTGTAATTTTCTTACAAAAAAATACACTTCTAAGTTCTAGGTTATCCGAACCAATGTTCTATTCAAAAGAACCTTGGATGCTACAAGGTCAAAAGCAGTCTGCAGACGTTACAAAACAAACAGTCTTCTTAATACAGGCTGCAGAGGTTTGGTCCACCTCTTCTCCTACAGATGTCTGCAGATGTGGTCTGCAGACTGCAGACGTTTTACCTCTTCAGAAACAAACAACATCTTAACCTCTCATATCTCATTCTTCATATCTATCCCGATCTCACTAACTAATATTTATTTTATTATTATTTTTCTCTCTTTTAGACCCCGCCTAATTTTATAGAGATTGATAAATAATGGATTATATTTAAAATTCATATTCATGTAAAAATTTATGATGGAGATAAATAGTAGATATGGAGATGCATATAAAAATTGTATTGTGAATGCTCTAACATCTACACTGTTAAGATTTACATATAATTCAAAATTCACTCCAAAACCCCATTTTACCGATAGGATGGTTGATTGATCTAATCCGTCAGCCATGGATCGAATAAAGGAATTCAACCCACATAGAGGCTCCAATGTTCACATATCTCCATCCCTAACTTTGAGTAAATTGAGGGACTCTAACGGACGAAAACCAAGGCCCCGTTCATCTTTAGAAGCTAATACTCGGTTCCACTTAGCCCGATACATTCTTTTCTCCTTAAACCCCCAAAAGACGTAGAACGAACCTTCTCCACAATCTTCAACACTTGGAAGGTATTCTAAAAATAGACATAAAACGTCCCAAAAATTTCCAATGTGATGTATGTCAAGAACCTGTAAAGTCCTAATATAATTTAAATGATGACACACGAACAACAAATCTCAATATGTACTATCAAATGAAAAAATGTTTGTAATCTCCTCAAACTCAAACTAAGACAAATAATACATCAACATGATGAACCAAAATACAATAATTACTAACTCAGATTGGATTTCATCAGAAAAGAAAGACAATGAAACCCATATGCTACCAAGTGGAGATTTAGAAGATAGATTGTAAGAATGAACAAAGATGATGAAGATGTTCTCTCAAGGTCCTCGATTAGATTAAAGAGCCTATTTATAGGATCAACATGTAACGTACAAACCCGAGTCGTGTAAGGAAGCAGTTCAAGTGCAAAACCCACTGTCACATCCATTTAACTAGTTCATCTTTTACATTCGTAGTCCAAAAGCAATCCACAATCCAACTCAATGATATCCATACTAAATCATGCAAAATAAATATCACATTAGAAGTTATAATTATAGTATGTTTGATATTGAATTGAATTATATGTAGATTTCAGCAATGCAATTAAAACTACACGTCCTCCAATGGAAAACATAGACAGACAATCAAAATAAATATCCATAAAATTCACTTGCACATCTAAGCAACAATGCATACATTGTTTTGTTTTTCCTTTTTTTTCTTTTTTTTGTTAGACTCTAAAAACCACTAAAAGTTATCAGCTTTTGTAAATCGACTGTCTTACCTTGTTCTCACTTTAGGCAACCTCACAAGCAAGTTTTGAAGACTTTGGAAACACCACACGGCCTACTTGACCTTCCCACAAATCGAAACCATGAAAAATTCGATATACGGTCGTGGAACACAAGTCCTTACTATTTTTGGTAGTGTTGTTTACTTCTTTGAAAGTAATTAGTTCATGTCCTGATCACGAGACTCGGGTTTCTAGTCTTGAACAACGTCGTTTAATTCTTTGAACCAATCAAAGAATTTGAGTGTCGTTGTGCTGAATCGTGATGGATTGATGATGCTAACTCTGAGGTCTTTTGATTTTTTATAAATTATTATCTTGGTTAATTACACAAGTTGTTCACATAAACTTACAAATTTAAAAATTAAAACCTCAAGTGTGACAACCCTAAAAATAAGGTTAGACGATTTAATATCCTAAGAAAAATTTTATATTTCGACTAACACCATATGAATATTATTTAGTAAATTACATTATTATTTCGTATATATGTGGATGTCATGCATATATATTTTACGTATGCATGTTGCATGCATGTATATATATAGAATTTACGTATGCATGTTTGCATGCATGTATACATATATAGAATTTAAGTATGCATGTTCATATTTTTGCATGTATATATATATATATATTCTACTTGTGCATAAATATATATATTTTGCGTATATGTATATATATATACACATAATTTAAACTTATGGTTATTTAAGCTACTAAATATGTGTGATATGTATAAATTTACTCATGCATACGTAAATTAGATATCAAAATAATATGATAACCCAACCAAAAATCACAACACAAGTTAACATCAAAAACATCTTGACATTAAAACAAAGCTAAGCAAATCTAAAAACACCTAAAAAAAACTAAAACTACAAACCCGGTTCATTAGAGCAACATACAAACCCGACTAAGCACTTAAAACCTTTTGTTTAAACTTAGCTTAATGACTAAGGGAGTCATTAGCACCTCTCGGCTAATGATATCACAACCACCAAACCGCCATACATCTCCTCAAAAAGAGCCACATGAAGCATCATCATTATTAAGGAATAGGTGGCAATTTCTAAAGCTACCTTGAAGAACTCTCGGCCACCTTGCATGACACCATGATCACCTCTTTACTTGCCACCTAAAGCTACTAGTTGACTAAGCGCACCTAAGGAAACTTACTCACCTAAGCTAAG
This sequence comes from Flaveria linearis, assembly GCA_024085815.1. Classification (NCBI taxonomy): domain Eukaryota; kingdom Viridiplantae; phylum Streptophyta; class Magnoliopsida; order Asterales; family Asteraceae; genus Flaveria; species Flaveria linearis. Next base: position 54,368,251 of record CM044016.1, read on the forward strand.
TCTAGACCCCATGCCAATCGACCGATGGATATATACATACACTACAAGTTTTGGTCCCTTGGAACACCACTATCATCTCTCGGATCCTACCACTTCAAACACAAACACACCAACCGAATCACTACCATCTCCACTCTCTTCATTTCTCGGGTTCTTTGAGCACCACCTTAGCTAAACCCACAACCACTCACCATCTCCAACCCCCAGATCACCCTTAACACACAACATCCAATCGTGACCAACTCCACTTCACCTCTCGGATAAACACCACCACCACCTCCACATACCCCTCGATCGTGGACTAATTTCTTCGGTTCTTAAACAGCATCATCAAGGTTATCATTCTCATCATTCACAAAGTTGTAATATTCTTCTATATGTTTTAAAAATCAATATTACATAAGTGTTTTAAACACATATACAATTAAGTCTTGGTAAATACGCACCAAGACTAACCTTAAAACACCTTGAAATCTTTATTTCTCATCAAGCCACAAGGATGAGATGTTAAAATTCAGAAGCTTCTGACATAAATAAAAGCTTTTGAAAATTTTAAAATAAATCTTATAAATATTAAGTAAACTAAGCAAAATATTAGATAAATGCGATTGCGGGAATAAACATTGGAAAATTTTTAGAAAAATATTGACTTATAATTCTGTAAATTTTAGTAAGAACATCATAAGTAAAATAAATTATACCAATTATTCAAAATAAAGAAAATACTCAAAAATACAAATAAATTCGGGAAAATTCTGGAAAAATCACATAATGAATCTTTTGAGATATAAAAGCTCCAGAAATGATTTTGTATTTTATTTCCTTATTATGATTGAAAAATAAATTTTTAAGTGATCTGTAAAGGAAAAATTAAAAGAAATACTTAGTCAATACCATAAATTATGAAAAATTCAATAAGCCATTATAAATAAAATTCAACAGATGGTATAAATTTCATAATATTTGGAGTTATATAGATATTTTTAATGAATTTTAGGAATCTTGTAAGATTTTTACAGAAAGAAATCTATTGTGAATTAGACATCATGAAATTTATGTGATGATATAAACTGTTGAGGTAATATTCTATAAATATTTGGGAATTTTTGTATAACAGTAAATATTTTTGGTTATTTATGATGAATTTGGAATAACTATAACAATTTATATATAGTAAAATAAAAATTGAGAATTTTATGGTAATATTAGCTGATTATATTACAGCTAAATTTTTAAGAATTGGTTATATATGAGGTTCTAAAAATTTTAAAGAAATTTTTATATAACTTATGAATTATTTTTATAGGTTACATTTGGGAAACAGATGAGGTTCATAGCCTCATTTTGATATTTATAAAAGTTTTTTGGGGAAAAAGCATACTGGTTATGTTGATGCATTATTTTTGAAATTATTTTGAAATGTACTGTCATTTGTGATACAACCATTAATTCGAATGAGGAATCGTCTGATAATATTAGTAGCGCTACTTAGGAGAATATTTTGCACCAACAGGATGAGTGTTGTGATGCTATTTAAATATTTCCTGCACCAACAGGATGAGTGTTGTGATGTAATATTATCTGATTTTGTGAATTATTTCGTGACAGTATGATTATGTTTGTGAGCATGTTTGGTTGTAATTGGTGCATCAATAAAATGTTTTGTCTAGCAATAAACCTATGATCTCACCAACTTTATGTTGACTATTTGAGTATGCTTTTTCAGGTGAAAAATGGCTAACAATGTAGATTTCTTGTTTGATGTATACAACCGTTAGGGCGAAGTAGTGGGAAGGGTCTGTGTAAACCTAACCGTCAACATATACGATGGCAGCGTTGTGGTGGACGCGCATTTCCATCGCATTTGAAGATGTTTAGTTAAATAAAAATTGTAATAAGGATTATTTCAAGTTTTGACTTTATATGTAATGATGTAATCCTAACTTGTGATATATATAATTAAGTTTTGTGTTTTATGTATTAATATTGTTGTGATTTAATTTCCTTTAATCAATTGCGTTCTGAACAAACAAGTCACATCCGGAAATCGCTTCATGCTTCCGCCGGGATGTGACATCAAGCATATTGTTTTTTCCAGACATGACCGTTTGAACAAATCCGACATTTGATTGAACAAATTTGATGCCGGAAAGAAAGCCTGGCATGCTATCTGTGGAGGGTATATGATGCGTGCCCAAGTGTTGAAGAGCGGACCTTAATGTTTTTAGAGGACCAAGACCGCGCTGTATGAAAATGGGCCTAACCTGGGCTATGAGCTCTAAATGGGTGTTTGGGCCACTTTTATGTTTTTTTCTAGTTTTTCGGGTTTGTTTTGGTCTTTTGTTTGGCTCATGGTTGTTTGTTTTAGGTCCGTTCGAATTTTAGTTGCTTATTTAAGTTATGTTGATGTAATGTGGAAGGATACTTGATCAATTCTGAAAATTAAAGTTTGTCTTTTCAAATTCGTAACTCTTGGAGTCGAATTTGGGGGTTTGGGTGAAGATCATCACGGGTATTCGCAGAATCAACGTGTTCGAACTTCGATTTCGTTCCGTGCGATACATCAGTATATGAGTTAAATGTTGTTTTTGCTAATCTTATTTATTTATTTATTGTTATTATTATTATGATTTAAAGGTGGACCAATTTATAATTTTAAGGTTGCTAGAAAAGGCGATACGAGTAAATTTGCAAAATTTTAGAGAGGAATGCTGAAGATCATTAGGCCAGACAACTTTGGGCTCATCTAACCCAGATAACTTTGGGCTTTTATGGGCCTGACTCTAACATGTATCATAGACCTTGTAAGAATTCTTTGGGCTCTTACAGAATGGCCCAGCAAACCGCATTAATTCTATATTCCCAAATCCCAAACATGAATTATCACATTTTTTTAAGCTAATACCTACTAGAGGTGCACAAACCGGTTTTTTTTGAACCCGGTTCGGGTTGGACCCGGTTCGGGTTCGATCAACGAAATCGAGCCCGGTTTTTGACCAAGAACCAGTTGGAGTTAGCCTTGTTCTTCTAATCGATAAAACCCTGCCACTAACAGAAAATGCAGACTCCGAAGCTACCGTGAAAGCTTGGACGGTTAGTAAATCACGTGCCATGGCGGCTAGGACCGGAAATTGTGATTCCTTTCCTTTCCACCATGTCAGAATATCAAATTTCAAGAATTCATCGGGAGACATAGTGGGCGTACCGCCACTCTGTATAGTTTTCCCTTTAGTTTCACTGGAAACCTCTTATCACATAGAATTCCTGATGTTGCTCTCCACATGCACCATCCTGCTTGAATGCGGTGCGCTACATCGCTGTGTATCTCTCTGTCCTCCTGCAGGTACGAGCCCAGGTATTTGAACCTAGACGTTCGTGGGACCGGCATACCCTGGATACTGACTTGGGTGTCCTCTTCCGCCTCGTCACCAACGTTGCAATGCATGTATTCCGTCTTAGGGCGACTTATCCTTAATCCTCTGTGCTCTAGTGCTGCAATCCACTGCTCTAGCTTGTCGTTAAGCATCGTTTTAGATTCTGATATTAATACTTATCGTATCTTTGATTATATACTAATTCGCTAGCGTTATGGCTTTTGATAGTGAGTCGGGGGTCTCTTTGGAAGCGGTCTCTCCACTTATCTGGGTGGAGGAAAGACTTGCCTACACCTACCCCTCCCAGACCCTGCTCTTGAGCGGGATATACTGGGTTTGTTTGTTTGTTTGTTTGTTATCGGGAGACATAGTGGCTAAAAAATCGGTTCCCATATATCTCCCGAGTTTGCTACTTGGGGTGTTACCCCTCTGACGTTTACTGTTTTCATTTCTCAAAGTATTATATAAACTAATCATCGGGTCTCTACTTGAGCTCGACGAACTCGATTCCACGATCGATGGTTGGTGGATGTTTGATGTTGCACCTTATTTTTCAACATAAACATTAAACAATTTTTTAAAAATTTCATTAAATGTTTGTTTTGTATTAACATTAAAAAATGGATCTAAATCATGTAAATCTAAATCATAAGTTATCTCATCTATTAAAGTTTCTACCCCCGAAACATTTAAACACGGGTCTAGTGCGGCGGAACACGTAAAAACCGGGGGTAGTTCAATGAAATATTTTTTAAAATTTTCTTTCATCGGCGCTACCATTGCTGAAAATATTTCGTTTCTTTCTTCATATTCACTTAATTTATGGGTCATTAAATAAATTTGATGAAGTGTTAGACAACTTGTCGGATAATAAACCCCCGACAATTTTGTAGTTGCGTTTTTTAAAAGCTCTAAAAATTGAGTTATTTCTTGAATATATTCCTAACCCTCTAACGGAAACGGAACAACCCGACCCCGCATCGCAAGACTATCGTGAAAAACATGAAGCGTTTCTTTTTGTCGCAAAACACTATTAAACATTTTCCAAGTAGAATTCCATCTAGTCGGGACATCCCAATTTGGTCCTAAACAAATGGAATTCGTATCGTGACACATTTTTCTATAATTAACATACCTTTTTCTACTAGTTTTAAAAACGTCACGTAACATGTTTTTGAAAGACGTTTTAAAATCTTCAACTTCAGGAACGCCAAGACCATCTTGCACAACTAAATTAATAATATGTGTAACACATCTTGAATGAAAAAATACGCCGTCACAAACCGGTTTATATTTTATTTTTAATTTTTCAACGGCGGATGTGTTGTTCGAGGCGTTATCAAATGACATTGAAAAAATTTTGTTTTCTAATTTATACGCTTTGATTACATAGTCTAAAATTTGAAAAAGATTATCACCGGTATGCGGATATCCAAATAATTCAAGAGATTGAGAGAATAGAAAGTTGAGAGTGAGGAGCGTTTTTGCGTTTTTAAGCACGTTTTTGAGCGTTTTTGAAGTTTTGAGTGTTGTGACTAAACCATTACACCCACTACCTATTTATACTATCATATAAGGGCAAAATGGTCATTACAAGTCGAAAAAAACGGTCAAAAACAAGCTAGCCCAAACGGTCATATAGCCGTTACAAAAAAAAAAAAGTTTCAAACGGTCGAAACCGGTTCAGAACCGGGTTTTTTGAACCGGTTCCCAAACCGGGTTGTTTCAAAACCGGTTTCAAACCGGTTTGTGTGAGAAAATCAAAAACCGGTCCCGAACCGGTGGGTTTTTTCGGTTTGGAACCGGTTTGGGGGTATACCGGGTCCGAACCGGTTCGGGTCCGGGTCGGGTTGTCGGGTCGGGTTTTGAACCCGGTTCGGATGTGCACCACTAATACCTACAGTATCTATGATAAGATAAGCTAACATCTAGTTAATTCATGATCAACTTTCATCGACAAAACTCGAAGTCACAACATTTGTTCAGGTTGAAAATATTATTTTAACTAATACATATTTACCATTATGCCCAACCCCAATCTCACATGAGTTATCACTTATCAGGTATTCTATAAAACATAGAATTTAAAATAAAAATACAAATGATGTGGTTTCAGGCTTTTGAAAGAAAATAGAATTTAGGAAGTATATAAAGAAAAGAACTAGTTAGATCGACCAATATATTTTCTTGTCACCCTCATAGTTTCTTTGTGCAACATCAAAAGCAATAAAGCTAAAATTATTAATAAGAAAAGAAGAAAAACCACATGCAATGACGCAATTTTGCCCCGATAAAGATAATATTAATGTGTTACTGTGAGGTAAACTTCTACATCATATCTTTTTGTACACATGTTTCTTTGATTCAATATGGATCTCTTTAAGTGAGATTTTATCTTCACTGTCTTCTCTTTTTGTAACACTAGATAGGAAAGTTATCAATTGGATTTTACAAAATGCTTTCCCGTGGTTTCGGGTTGGGTCCATACCGTTAGAGACTTGATACCTACCAACGATAGCGAACTATTGAACACGACGTGTAAAACGTTGCCAAAAATCGCTTGGTTGGATAATAAGAACTTAAAGACAATATTGGTTGATCTCATTCAATTAAGACTATGTTGCTAAATATTATTGGTTGGAAAGATTTATGAATCCTTTCTCCATGTCAAATGTTTAGGATAAAATGAACAAACAAGGTTATGAAAATTTAAGGTTCTAGATATATTATAGACTAGCTTTAGTAACCCGTGTATTACACGGGATGAATAATTAAAAAAAATATTTTAAAAAATATATGTTCTTATATATATTTACTTATATCAATGATTACATTTAACAAAAAAATGATATATTTATAAATCTAGATGTGTAAGAACTTACTATGCTAATTAAATTTGTAAAATATATTTAAAATATCATTTGTATACATATCAGCTTTCTAGCTAGTTTTGAATACCAAAAACATGAGAATGAAAATAATAATGTGATATAAATTTGAAACATAAAATGGTTCTAAAATTCTCAACTCTTGTTTACACTTGGAAACCATTCAACAACATACAAATAGTTAAGTCATTGAAAATGGAACTTTGTAAATGGATTTCTGAGTAGAAATTACAAGAAAACATAGCTTTGTATACCAGATTAGAGTAATGAGAAAAACACAATAAAACCTTAATGTTGTCGTAGCTATCATGTGGATGTCTTTCAATACAACTCATGTTTCTTATGCTCAGCAAGCGGATTTCCGACTTCTAAGCAGTTTGTAACTCTCCTGCTGACTCGTCTAGTTAGTCAATCTTAATTGTCCGAGGCTGTAATTGGAAAGATGTTATTGATAAAAATATAACAAAGTTTTTGAAATAAGCAAGAACTACATGTGGTAAGATGGCCTAACCAGGCTGAACATGTCATTTTTTATGCGGATTGAAATAGACCAGGTTGAGTTAGGTTGACCAACAAACACTTCTGCTCATTTATGTAATACAACTAATGTGTTAAAGTATGATTATAAAAAGATATAATTACATAATAATCCAAATCACTTGAAAGAAAACTATTTAGAAGGTTGTATACATTATAGACCTTTTTTGTTTGTTATCAACCTTTTTGACTAACACGACCCATTCTATTTTTAAGTAAAATATTTTTGACAAAGGTACCTATTTGAAATTTGACAACTCACTGTTTTTGAAGTTTACATATAACCCATACTTTTGAATTTTTAGTGATCGATAAAAATATAAAAATATAAAAATATGAAGCAAAATAGTATGTGAACATACCTCAGACTTTGTCTTAATTTCAGCAAGTCTTTGTTTTATATCTTTACAAGTCAAGAAGAAGACCTCTTCCACATTCATATTTATTTTTTACTGTATTTGAAACATAAAATGTTAATGTAACAATTTAAGCATGAACTAATGATGTTTGATCGTATACCACTGATGTTTGATTCTCCATAGAAGCTTGACTTGCATTTTCAAACAATTTGATTCCATATGCATCCGCACATACCTGACTCTTTAATGTAGGAACATGCTAGACAAAGGAGATTTCACTTTTAGCTAATCAAGGAGAAAAGATTATGAAAAATAACCAACTAAAGAGGTAAAAACAATTATACATAGATAATAAAGATAGTTGTTGATGTAGACTTTATATACATCTCGTACCTCAGATACATCATACACTGGTGGCACTTGAAATAATTTCAACTTCCTTTATACATACATAAATAATAAATATCATAACAACAAAAAATAAATAAATAATAATATAAAACATCATAAAAAAACTATAAGAAAGAGCCCAAAAACAAACAAAATGATCATATAAACTGAAATTGTTTGACCATTTATATAAACTAAAATTGTTTGACAATTTATATAAAAATAAAAATCAACATATATTTACATAACTCTGTCACTTATAGCCTCATCAAAAACAACATGATCACCCTAAATCAATACTTGGTTCTCATTTTATATAGAGGTTGTTTCAACTTGTCTAAATTGAACTTTATTAATAACATTAAAACTATAAAAATATTTTGGTTTATCCATTCTCAAAGGTAAGAAAATAAAACCCTTAATCTATTTGTTTTAAAAGAAAATAGAGTAAACAGATCCTACCGAGATTTATGAGGTTAGCAACACACATACAACGTAAACTAATTGAAATCACAAACACATTGGAAGGAGAACTACAAAGAACGTATGCGTACATCTATAAACATAGAGATGAAGAAATTAAGTTTTTACCTCAACAATTAGAACACCAAAATATTCACTCACCACAGATATTCCTGAATCACCCTCCCTCCCTATGAATCAATAGCATTTCATTGAAATCTGCAAAAATATATATATATATATTCATGAACCCAACAAATATGAAGAAGAAAATCAATAGATGTTTGAGTTTGTTGAAATATATATGTTTGTCACACCCCCGCTGATAGCGGAAACACGGGGTTGCGAGCTAGACGGGATCGTCATAACACATGGTATACGATAGAGAAGCAATATAAATATGATGACAAGCGTGTCATGACGACACCCGAACACAAATGGAGACTTGTGTCGCGTTTAGTCAATATTCACGACAACATAGCCATAAGCATAACATGTAAGGATCACATAACCATATAGAATGACTTTGTTTAGTTTCCCACAACCCGGGAACAAGTGTTCAAAAGAATGTTAATTGTTTAGTGGACTGCAACAATGTACAAAAGAATTGTTCATCATGTATGTTCAGTCTCAAAAATACTTCCTAGGGTCTCCACTAAAACACAGCACTCCTAGAACTTCAATTACCTTGATTACCTGAAAAGAGATGCTCAAAACGGCTAACATAATTGTTGGTGAGCTTCGCAGGTTTTAAGTAATAATATATGTTAAGATGAAAACAGTAAGTAAGTTTAATAAGAGCTACCGCAACTACACTTATGTGTAGTCGGTTTTACTAGTTATAAATAGCTACAGCCAAACCTATTCATCGGTTCCACACGGGAATTGATGGCTGTATAGAAAGCATTCCTAAAGCTTAAATAGTTTAAAATGACATAGCAAGATCCACAAAGCGCATACGTATAGTTTACAACCAAACCAATCCTTAGGTCCCATTACCGAGATTAAGGGTTGTATTGAAAGATCTTCCATAGCATAACAAGTTTAACATGACGTAGCAAGATCCACAAAGCGCATACGTATAGGTTACAACCAAACCAATCCTTAGGTCCCATTACCGGAATTAATGGTTGTAATGGATGCTCGGCAAAGAAGAACCACAAAGTAGACCCACAAAGAAGAACCACACTGCCAAGAGCATCCAAGGTCAATAGCATTCACAAGTAACATCATACAACACATAGCATCAAGTAATAGCGCATAGTAATGTAAAGCCACCAAGTAATATACAAGGTAGCAACATAGCATAGAGTCAAGAGTCATAATAGCATCATTCAACAAGATAAGCTAGATAAGTTAACCATAAATGTTGCAGCAGACTTCCACTAGGGAAGGTGCTTGAAAATGTGTTAAGTAAGCGAGCATTCTTTTCCCCCAATTCGGAAATGTTAAAAGATTATATAAACGTCAAAAGGGGCCACGAAACTCACTGTTAAGTGGTAAGTATGTATGATGAACTCCCTAAACTTGTATGTATGAACGATCACTCACCTATTAACAGTTATATTAAGCATTAATGATATGCCTGCTGTTAATAGTATTGTTTAGTTGAGTCGGGGCATATCGGTTCGGTCGTGGGTAACACTTGCATACAAACACACATGATAGATCTTATGTAGATCCGAGTACTGGAAGCGTTACCATTGTAGATGATATTTGTGTAAAAGTGTTACTGTTTTCAGAGAAGTATTTGTTAAGTACTTGTGTTATAAATTGTTTGTTACTAATTGCAAAATGTTAAGTTGATTGGATTTTGATATAACATTAATAAGTCCAATAGTTTAATCTTAAAGATCGTCATTAGCAATGGCAACCGTGTCGATGTCACCATAACATCACACGACAACACACACCACACACAGGAACACTTCACACACAATGATTCCATTTGCATGACAAGACCAGACGCACGACTGGACACTTCATTCGCACGAATTAACTCTCAGTCGTGCGAATCAGCTTCATTCGCACGATTGAACCCTCATTCGTGCGACTAAGGACTCAGTCGTACCACACAGCACCCAATCGCACGACTCAACCTTCCATTCGCACGATTCAGCCTTCATTCGTACGAATAAGCTTTATTCGTATGACTGAACTCTCATTCATGCTACTGGACCTTCAGTCGCGCGATACACACAGTCGCACACATTCATCCGCACTGACTCAATCGCACACACTCTCAATCATACATTCATTCGCACGACACGCACATACGCATGGACTCAGTCGCACGACTCACCCCAGTCGCACGATAGACTCAGACGCATGGACTCAATCGCACGACTCACTCAGTCGCACGGCTCAGTCGCCTGAAAGACCCAGTCACCAGAAAGACCCAGTCGCCTGAACAGTAAGTTCGCGACTGCTGATGTGCAGAGCAGCGTCCAGCTGCTCCGGGCACGAGTTTCACACATCAAGAACCTCTAGAAACACTCATCTAACATATCTAAGTAAGAAGCATAATCAAAAAGGCTACACACGCACCCCCACGACCTCTTGTGCTCGGGTTGAATCCCGAGCACCCGAAACCCTAGAATTCGCAGATGTAAATGAGACGAAAACAGGGCGGTTTGGTGCTAAGATGAAGTAGAAAAGTGGAGAAGAAGGGAGTGAAGAAGAAGAAGCAGAATGTGAAGGCTAGGGCTGGCGTGGGGTATTTATACCCAGCCCTAGTTTGGTAATTTGTCAAGTTTAGTCCCTGCACTTAGCCCCCGAGCCCCAAACTTGTTTCGGTTGAAAACGACGTAAATATGCGTGTTATATTACTTATAGGGAAGTATTTAATGTCGTTTGTATCTTGAATATGTTGTTATTAATGATGTTTATATTATATGACATAATATAGTTAGTGATGTCGGTTGTGATACCCGTAAGCGTTTTGGATGATAAGGTTGCAAATTGTCGCATCCTGGCGGAAGCGTGAAATGCGGTTCGGGTGTGACTTGCTTTATCAGAGTACATTAATTATAGCGGAGTAAATAATAAACACATATGTTTAAAACGAGAAAGTAGGACATGCATTTTTTCATAATATTCGTCATTACATCTTATACGTAAGTTCCTAAAATTAGATATAATCTTTTTACTACATCATTAAATTACTGCATGTCTTTAGATACGGTGGAAGTGTGCGTCAACATACACGCTACCATCAACGATGTTGACAGTTAACGTGACACAAACCCTTCCTACCACTTCTCCCCAACCATTATTCACTTCAAAGCTAAGGTCAAATGTGTTACTCATTATTTCTGAAAAAGCATACTTAAACCAGTCAACAAAAATGTTGGTGAGAAACATAGATTTAAATCCAGACAAATATTTTGTTGATGTACCAATTACAACCAAACCTGCTCACAACATAATCATACTGTCACGAAATAATTCACAAAATCAGATAATATTACATCATAACCCTCATTCAGTTAGGCGCAGGAAAATAGCAGCAACACTCATCCTGTTGGTTCAAATATTCTCCTAAGTAGCGCTACTAATATTATCGGACGGTTCCTCATTCGAACTAATGGTTGTATCACAAATGACAGTAAGTATCAAAAATATTTTCAAAATAATACATCAACCCAAACAGTATGCTTTTTCCCCCAAAAACTTTGTGAATATCAAATGGTTGAAAATGGGGCTATGAATCTCACCGTGTCTTCAGACTTGAACCTATAAAATAGTTCACAGTATCAGACAATATTTTCTTTAAAATTTTCAGAACCTCAGATGTAAGTATCTTTTGAAAGTTCTACCAATAATGTTATCACAAAATTTCCAACAATTAGTTTTTATACATAATTGCTTAAAAATCAGTCCAAAGTCTCCATAAATTATAAAAATTACCTACGGTTATCCAAAAATCACCAAAAATTCATAAAATTTTATTTCAATAGTTAATAACATCCCATAAATTTTATAACCTCTAACTCCAAACAGATTATTTTCTGAAATTTTTATAATATTCCCATAATTGATTAAAAATAGGTTCTGCAATTTATAAATTCTCAAAATTTTAAAAACATCAAATTATATAACATAGAACATGGTAGAATTATATCAAAGTCCAACTCATGACAGATCCGATTCCAAAATTTTTACAATAATCTTAATATTTAGAAAAAATAATTATGTTGCTCCAAAAATTATGGAAATTATACATTCTGTAGTTCCAGATTTAATATCACATATATGATTTTCTCATATTTTATTATATACTTAGCTATTTATTTTGATTTATCTACTACAGAACACATAAAAATTCATATCCTACTAATAATATGTAAATAAATTCTGAAATAATTTCAGAGACTCTTATACTTCAAAATTATCATCCTGTGAATTTCTCAGAATTTTCCGAATTTATTTGTTTTTTTGGTATTTTCTCTATTTTTCATTATTTAAATAATATATATAAATTATTTACTTATCAAAATTTTGTCAAAGTTTCCAGAACAATAAATTAGTATATAAATAAGGATTTTTCAATGTTTATTCCCACAATTGCACTTGTTTAATATTTTACTAGATTTTCTTGAATAATTTCAAGATTAATCCTTGTAAATTCAAAATATATTTTTCATGTAACACCCGGAAGTTTGACTTTTTGGTAGGCTATGCGACTGAGCCTCAGTCGCCTGTGATCTATGCGACTGGAGGTCAACCGCATGGCTATTCGGCCGATTGAAGCTCAACCGCACGATTGGAGTTCAACCGCCCGAATGAAGTATGAGCCGCATGGAACACGTGCGATTGGGGTCCAATCGCATAGTGTTGATGCGACTGAAGGTCTAGTCACCCCTGGACCAGATGCGAATGAGCTAAGGGTATAAAAGGGGAGTAGCTCCATTCTCCTCCTATTTTTCAGTCGGGGAGAGAGCAGTGAGCGACAGAGAGCAGAAAAGAAGAGAGGGAAAGTGCTGCCCGAGTTCAAGATCGGTCGAGGAGCTAGCCAAATCGAAGCTCATCAACTTCTACCTGTTAAGGTGAGTTCTAGAACCCCCATTTATATGTTTTCTAACGATTTTGGGGCTGGATTCATATATAAACCCTATTTTTGAAATAGTGTAAGTTTGACCCATTTGGGTAAATTTTGAGTAATATGTTTATGGTATGAATTAGAACTAGTATATGCTTGTACGAGGTCCTAGTAGGAATCCCTAAGGCTTGGGAGGGTCGAAATGGGCTAAAAATGGGTTTATGGTGACTGTGGGGACGGGGATTCGCGACTGCTGTTCATGAAGAACTCCAGTCGCTGCCCAGTTAAGGTTATGCGACTGAAGGGCCATTCGGCCGAATGAGTGTTAGTTGATGTCCAATCGCCCGACTGAGGCTCAGACGCCCGATTGAGCCTCAATCGCACGATAGGTGATGCGACTGAGGGTTTCGGTCGCATAATTTCAATCGCAGAATAGTTCAGTCGTACGGTTAAGAGTTAGTCGCATATAGCCCAGTCGCATAGTGTCTAGTCGTACGGAAGGAAGCTCAATCGCACGTTTGAGTACCCATTCGCATGATAGCCCAATCGCATGGCCCAGTCGCATGGAGGACATGCGACTGGTGGTAGTTCAGTCGCCCGGACAGGGCTGATGTGAGTGAATGTAGAAGTGTATGTATGATGTATGTATGTTAGTATGATGTTGCCATGATAGATGGTGAATACTGATGATATGTAAGTACTTATGTTCCTTATGTGTATGTGTCTTATCTTTAATAACTTTACGTGAATGAATGAACGAAAGAAAAGAATGTATTAAGAACGTAAAGTGAAAGATAATGAAAGAAGAACATGATGAATGAATGCATGCATTAATGAAAGAAAGTAAGAAAGGCTTGCAAGCAAATGAAGGAGGTGCACACCCCTGGTAGGTGTTAGCTCAACGGTGTACGGGTTAGCTACCCCGAAGGATGTACATCGGGTCAATCATTAAGATTGATAATGAGGTGAGCAACTTCGTGTTGCAACAGACTCGGTTAGCAGGCAATCATAAGATTGTCACTGAGGTGAGCAGCCGCGCGCTGCAACAGACTCGGCTAACGTATGTTAGTAGTAAAGTGAAAGATAAGTGGTGCATGTATCTACCCCAGGTGACTGGATCAGCATTTGTGCACAATGTTCGTGGCTAACCACCACAGGTCCAGCACCAGTAGTATGTACGATGAATGGGGGTATTGTACATGTCACCGAATGTAATGAACGTTCGAACGAAAGTAATGAAAGTATGAATGAATGTAATGAATGTTCGAACGTGAGTACTGAATGTATGAATGAAAGTAAAGTACGTACGAAAGCATGTAAAGTATGTAAGTATGAAAGTAAACGAGAATGATGAAGTGTACACGAATGAAAGTAAGTAATGAATGATGAGATAATAATAATATTATCTACGTGTACGTATGATGTGTGAACACATGTATGGAAGAACAGTTAATGAGAATGAAAGTATGTTTTATTATAAAACTAGAACTCACTCAGCAACGCTGACTTTTATGTGTTTTCCAGTTGGCAGGTAGTGTTGCTGAGGATGGCACGAGGCGGCTACTCAGCTCTTTTGGGATGGCATTCACGTTTTGATTATACAGCCACATCATGTGTTGTGGGCCCGTAATGCGCGCAACACATCATGTTGCATGCAAGTGCAAGATTTCTTGATAATCCTGATAAACATGATTATTTAAGAAATCTTGTTTAAGAAAGAAAATATATTTTTGAACTTAATATCTTCTTAATGAAGGAAGATATATTTTCTTTTATTTATTTTATTTCGGTAGAGGTCGCTGTATGACCCTATGATTGCTGTGGAATATGCATCAGCAGCAATCATAGTATAGCTAAGCAATGTAAAGAAAAGCTTGTATTTTGTAATCAAGACAATGATGTAAAAGCTTTTATGATGAAATGAGAATGTATGTTTTATTAATTCCGCTGCTTTATTTTATGATTATATACATTATGTATGTTTTACGAGCGATAAACCACCAACCGTAAGGCGCCCGGGAGCGGGGCCTTACAAGTTGGTATCAGAGCAAAAGTTTAAGTAAAATGGGTAAATTTTATAATAAACCTAAACTTAAACTGAGAATGGGACAGGGAGAATGAGAATGCCATCTGAGTAGTCGCGTGCCATCAGGTATTTTCTTAAAGATTAACTGGTTATTATGTGCGCATGTGATGTGAGTTATGTGTACTGTTAGACTGAGATACTAATGTAGTCAGGATAGGTGATGCTCGGGGTACGAAGAGTAGAGTAAGTGGCTAATCACAACTGGCCACTGTAATTAGGGACTTACTGTACTTAACATAAACTGAGCTATTTCCTTGAATGACCGTGTTGGTGTTTTAATCTTTCAGTGTGATAGAAGATGGTCGGTGATAGATCATCTGATGCTTCCCGTGATGGTGAACGTGGTGATGAGCCGCGTATCACGCGAGGAAGATCTAGGAAAGAGAAAGTAGTTCGTGAGGAGAACGAGATTCCTCATCAGGAAGAGACGGATGAAAGCGCCAAGTTGAGAGCCTCGGTAAAAGAGGCAGTGATTGAGGAAGTGCACCAGGCTATGCAGACGATCTTACCGTCTGTAATGACCGAAGTGATAAAGGCAGTACGCGAGGATGATAGACGAGGGAGGAAACGGTCCTCCGGTAGACAGCAACAGACAGAGGCAGAAACGATATTGTCTGATGACGAAGAGGAAGAGGAGGAAGAACAGGTAAGGGAGACAGCCCGGGGTTGTGATTACGGGAAATTTATGAGATGCAAGCCTCCGACTTTTGATGGTTCAGGTACGGCTGCTGATGCTCACCAATGGGTGAGAGAGATGGAGGCGGTCCTTGATATCAGTGACTGCCAGGAGGATAAAAGGTAAAGTTTGCTACCCACTCGTTTACGGGGACGCATTGTGCTGGTGGGACAATATTCTCCAGGCCGAGGGTAGCAGGGCCATTGGGAAAATGAAGTGGTCTGAATTGAAGAGAATGGTGATCGAGGAGTTTAGTCCTCGTCGAGAGATGGACAGAGTTGAGAGAGAGTTCCTGCAGTTGGAGGCGGGAACGATGACCCACCAACAATACACCACCAAGTTCAACGACATGGCACGGTTGGTGCCAGAGCAAGTGACGCCGGTGTCTCGCAAGATTAACCGGTATATTCAGGGGTTGCCAGCCGAAATTCGTTGGCATTTGATTTCCGCCCGACCAAGTACTTTCAGGTCGGCGGTGGATTTAGCTGGGAGGTTGTACGATGAACGGGCTGCGATGGTGAAATCTGAGGGCAGTAAGAAGGGAAGTGATGAGAGGAAGTGGCAGGGAAAGAGGTTTGGTCGGGGTGATACTTCGACAAGTAGTAAGAAGGCACGGGTTGATGATCGTCGTGTGGTCGTGACAAGTGCAGGGTCGAGAAAGTGTGGGAAGTGTGGGCGAGAGCACGGTGGTGAGTGCAGATGGGGGCTGAATGTATGTTTCAAGTGTGGAAAGCCCGGTCATATGGCCAAAGAGTGTAAAGCGATGAGGTGCTATAACTGTGGGGAAGTGGTCATATGAATAAAGACTGCAAGAAGCCGAGATCTGAGGGTTCCGGCGTGAAGAAGACAGGGGGTGAAGGGTCGAAAGCGAGCGCCAGAGCATTCACGATGACGCAGGAAGAGGCGAGGACGGACCCGATGTAGTGTCCGGTACGTTTCTGGTGAACCAAACTTTAGCCTCTGTGTTATTTGATTCGGGTGCCAGTAGGAGTTTTATTTCTGCTGTTTTTTGTGCCAAATTGCCCGTTAGTAGTAGACGTGTGGATGTACCGTTTGATGTAGAGACTGCTATAGGTAAAACCACCAGGATTTCTGAGGTAATTGAGGGTTGCAATGTAGAACTGGAGGGTCACAAATTCCCAGTTAGACCGTTTGCGATGACGTTGGGTGGTTTCGATTTGGTGCTCGGAATGGATTGGTTGGCGGATTTTGAGGCAAGCATTGTGTGTCGCAAGAAGATGATCAGTTTGACAGCGCCTGACGGTAGTCCAGTGACAGTTTATGGGGATCGGGTTACTACGATTCCGAAGGTGATCTCAATGGCAGTGGCGGGGAAATGTATGAGGCGTGGATGTAACGCCTATTTATGTTATGTGAAAGATGTAGAAAAGCAGCACCACAACTGTCTGATGTTCCGGTTGTGTGTGAGTTCCCGGACGTGTTCCCGGAAGACTTATCGGGATTGCCACCTGACAGAGAGATCGAGTTCCAGATTGATTTAGTACCAGGCGCCCAACCTGTTGCCAAGGCACCATACCGATTGGCCCCGACGGAGATGAAAGAGTTGATGGAGCAGTTACAAGAGCTGTTGGATAAGGGGTTTATTCGACCGAGTATCTCACCTTGGGGTGCTCCGGTCCTGTTTGTAAAGAAGAAGGACGGTAGTATGAGGATGTGCATCGACTACCGCGAGCTGAATAAGCTGACAGTAAAGAACAGATACCCCTTGCCGAGGATCGACGACTTGTTTGATCAACTTCAGGGTGCTAGTTGGTTTTCACGTATAGATCTTCGATCAGGCTACCATCAACTGAAGGTGAAGGAGTAGGATATCCCTAAAACAGCTTTTCGTACGCGCTACGGTCATTATGAGTTCCTCGTTATGTCATTTGGTTTGACCAACGCGCCAGCTGCTTTTATGGACCTGATGAATAGGGTGTGCCGGCCGATGTTGGATAAATCAGTGATTGTATTCATTGATGACATCTTGATTTATTCAAAGAGTGAGACTGAGCATGCCGGTCACATTCGCGAAGTTCTGGAGACGTTGAGAAGGGAGAAGCTATATGCTAAATTCTCCAAGTGCGCATTCTGGTTGCGTGAAGTTCAATTCTTGGGTCATGTGGTAAATCCGGACGGGATTATGGTCGATCCGGCGAAAGTGGAAGCAGTTATGCAATGGAAATCTCCGAAGACGCCGTCCGAGATCCGTAGTTTCTTGGGTTTGGCGGGTTACTACCGAAGGTTCATCCAAGACTTTTCCAAAATTGCTTCTCCACTGACAAAGTTGACCCGGAAGGATGTGAAATTTGTATGGGGTCAAGCTCAAGAGAAGGCGTTTGAAGAACTGAAGACGAGATTGACCCAAGCGCCAGTATTGGCACTACCCGATGGGAGTGAAGATTTAGTAGTTTATTCTGATGCCTCCTACTCGGGGTTGGGGTGTGTACTAATGCAGAGAGGAAAAGTGATAGCCTATGCATCCCGACAGCTGAAAGTTCATGAGGTTAATTACCCTACTCATGACTTGGAGCTAGCAGCTGTGGTTTTCGCACTGAAGATTTGGCGGCACTATTTATACGGGACGAAGTGTACCATCTTCACGGACCACAAAAGCTTGAAGTACTTCTTCGAGCAAAAGGATCTGAATATGAGGCAACGGCGATGGTTGGAACTTATAAAGGACTATGATTGTGAGATCCATTACCATCCGGGCAAAGCCAACGTGGTGGCGGATGCCCTTAGCCGAAAGGAGAGGCCCGAGCCAATTCGAGTGAAGGCGTACCAGCTAATCATGACCTCCGACGTGATGAAACAGGTCAAAGAGTTCCAAGATGAGGCTTTGAAAGACGAACATCTTAACTCTGAACGCATGAGAGGTCTGGTCGCGGAGTTGGGTGAGAACGCAACGGGTGTTAGAACTCGGTTTGGGCGTATGTGGATTCCTCGTCTTGGGGATCTGCGAATGAAGATTTTGGATGAAGCTCATAAGTCTCGATACTCCATTCATCCTGGTGCTACCAAAATGTACCAAGATATGAAGAAAGATTATTGGTGGCCGGGTATGAAACGCGATGTGGTGGAGTATGTGAGTAAATGCCTCACGTGTTTGCAAGTGAAGGCGGAGCACCAGAAGCCGTATGGAAAGATCCAACCGTTGGACATACCGGAATGGAAGTGGGAACACATCACCATGGATTTTATCACAAAGCTGCCACGTACCCCGAAAGGGTATGATACGATCTGGGTGATTGTGGATCGATTGACGAAGAGTGCTCACTTCTTACCGATGCGGGAGACATATTCGTCCGAAAGGTTAGCCGATCTTTTCATTAAAGAGATCGTGACTCGTCATGGTGTACCGGTGTCGATTGTGTCTGATCGCGACACCCGGTTTACATCCAAATTTTGGAAGAAATTCCACGATGCTATGGGGACGAGATTGCATATTAGCACGGCTTATCATCCTCAAACTGATGGTCAGTTCGGAAAGGACCATTCAGACCTTGGAAGATATGCTTCGGGCATGTGTTATTGACTTCGGTGGAAGTTGGGATGACCATCTACCGTTAGCTGAGTTCTCATACAACAACATTATCATGCCAGTATCGGCATGCCACCCTATGAGATGCTATACGGTAGGAGATGCAGGACACCCGTCTGTTGGGGTGATATTGGTCAGAAAGAATTGGGAAGCGTCGAAGTGGTAGAGGCTATGACTGAGAAGCTCGAAAGAATTAAAACCTATATGAAGGCGGCCAAAGACCGACAGAAGTCGTATGCCGACAAACGACGCAGGCCGATTGAGTTCCAGGTGGGAGATCGTGTTATGTTGAAGGTCTCACCTTGGAAAGGTATCATTCGATTCCAGAAGCGAGGTAAGCTGAGTCCGCGATATATAGGCCCTTTCCGAATCATTGCTCGAGTAGGAGAGGTGGCCTATAGGTTAGATCTGCCAGATGAACTAAGTGGAATCCACCCGACTTTCCACGTGTCTCATCTGAGGAAGTGTTTGGCGGACGAAGACATGGTCGTTCGCTGGATGATATCGAGGTAGACGAAAAGCTCAATTATGTAGAGCAACCAGTGGCGATCATAGATCGCAAAGAGAAGAGGTTGAGAAATAAAGTGGTTCCCTTGTGCGTGTACAGTGGCGGCACAGGAAGGGATCCGAGTCGACGTGGGAAACTGAAGAAGAAATGAGGCAGCATTACCCACGATTGTTCGAGGAATGACAGGTTTCGGGGACGAAACCTAAAATAAGGGGGGTGGACTTGTAACACCGGAAGTTTGACTTTTTGGTAGGCTATGCGACTGAGCCTCAGTCGCCTGTGATCTATGCGACTGGAGGTCAACCGCATGGCTATTCGGCCGATTGAAGCTCAACCGCACGATTGGAGTTCAACCGCCCGAATGAAGTATGAGCCGCATGGAACACGTGCGATTGGGGTCCAATCGCATAGTGTTGATGCGACTGAAGGTCCAGTCGCCCCTGGACCAGATGCGAATGAGCTAAGGGTATAAAAGGGGAGTAGCTCCATTCTCCTCCCATTTTTCAGTCGGGGAGAGAGCAGTGAGCGACAGAGAGCAGAAAAGAAGAGAGGGAAAGTGCTGCCCGAGTTCAAGATCGGTCGAGGAGCTAGCCAAATCGAAGCTCATCAACTTCTACCTGTTAAGGTGAGTTCTAAAACCCCTCATTTACATGTTTTCTAACGATTTTGGGGCTGGATTCACATATAAACCCTATTTTTGAAATAGTGTAAGTTTGACCCATTTGGGTAAATCTTGAGTAATGTGTTTATGGTATGAATTAGGACTAGTATATGCTTGTACGAGGTCCTAGTAGGAATCCCTAAGGCTTGGGAGGGTCGAAATGGGCTAAAAATGGGTTTATGGTGACTGTGGGGACGGGGGTTCGCGACTGCTGTTCATGAAGAACTCCAGTCGCTGCCCAGTTAGGGTTATGCGACTGAAGGGCCATTCGGCCGAATGAGTGTTAGTTGATGTCCAATCGCCCGACTGAGGCTCAGACGCCCGATTGAGCCTCAATCGCACGATAGGTGATGCGACTGAGGGTTTCGGTCGCATAATTTCAATCGCAGAATAGTTCAGTCGTACGGTTAAGAGTTAGTCGCATATAGCCCAGTCGCATAGTGTCTAGTCGTACGGAAGGAAGCTCAATCGCACGTTTGAGTACCCATTCGCATGATAGCCCAATCGCATGGCCCAGTCGCATGGAGGACATGCGACTGGTGGTAGTTCAGTCGCCCGGACAGGGCTGATGTGAGTGAATGTAGAAGTGTATGTATGATGTATGTATGTTAGTATGATGTTGCCATGATAGATGGTGAATACTGATGATATGTAAGTACTTATGTTCCTTATGTGTATGTGTCTTATCTTTAATAACTTTACGTGAATGAATGAACGAAAGAAAAGAATGTATTAAGAACGTAAAGTGAAAGATAATGAAAGAAGGAACATGATGAATGAATGCATGCATTAATGAAAGAAAGTAAGAAAGGCTTGCAAGCAAATGAAGGAGGTGCACACCCCTGGTAGGTGTTAGCTCAACGGTGTACGGGTTAGCTACCCCGAAGGATGTACATCGGGTCAATCATTAAGATTGATAATGAGGTGAGCAACTTCGTGTTGCAACAGACTCGGTTAGCAGGCAATCATAAGATTGTCACTGAGGTGAGCAGCCGCGCGCTGCAACAGACTCGGCTAACGTATGTTAGTAGTAAAGTGAAAGATAAGTGGTGCATGTATCTACCCCAGGTGACTGGATCAGCATTTGTGCACAACGTTCGTGGCTAACCACCACAGGTCCAGCACCAGTAGTATGTACGATGAATGGGGGTATTGTACATGTCACCGAATGTAATGAACGTTCGAACGAAAGTAATGAAAGTATGAATGAATGTAATGAATGTTCGAACGTGAAAACTGAATGTATGAATGAAAGTAAAGTACGTACGAAAGCATGTAAAGTATGTAAGTATGAAAGTAAACGAGAATGATGAAGTGTACACGAATGAAAGTAAGTAATGAATGATGAGATAATAATAATATTATCTACGTGTACGTATGATGTGTGAACACATGTATGGAAGAACAGTTAATGAGAATGAAAGTATGTTTTATTATAAAACTAGAACTCACTCAGCAACGCTGACTTTTATGTGTTTTCCAGTTGGCAGGTAGTGTTGCTGAGGATGGCACGAGGCGGCTACTCAGCTCTTTTGGGATGGCATTCACGTTTTGATTATGCAGCCACATCATGTGTTGTGGGCCCGTAATGCGCGCAACACATCATGTTGCATGCAAGTGCAAGATTTCTTGATAATCCTGATAAACATGATTATTTAAGAAATCTTGTTTAAGAAAGAAAATATATTTTTGAACTTAATATCTTCTTAATGAAGGAAGATATATTTTCTTTTATTTATTTTATTTCGGTAGAGGTCGCTGTATGACCCTATGATTGCTGTGGAATATGCATCAGCAGTAATCATAGTATAGCTAAGCAATGTAAAGAAAAGCTTGTATTTTGTAATCAAGACAATGATGTAAAAGCTTTTATGATGAAATGAGAATGTATGTTTTATTAATTCCGCTGCTTTATTTTATGATTATATACATTATGTATGTTTTACGAGCGATGAACCACCAATCGTAAGGCGCCCGGGAGCGAGGCCTTACATTTCATCACAAGTTTTCTGAGTTTTTGTAACCCATTACTTGTGATTAATGAACTAAAAATACTTTCATGGTTGGTTTTGGTGTTTAAAATACTAAACTAACCATATACATGTGTTTTGTAACACATATGTAACTTTAGGTTTTTAGAATATTTTACAACCTTATGAATCTTGATCTTGATGATGTTCTTACTGCTTGGACCCGAGAGAAAGCCATGGAAGTGGTGAATGATGATGGTTGGTGATGGTGGTGTGTTGTTTTTATTGGTTGTGCTACGGGTGGGGTTGGTGGTGTGAAATCCGAGAGGGAGAGAGGGAGAGAAGGTGGTGATCGATTGTGGTGGTGATAAAGCTTTGGGAATGATGGTTGCGTTTGTTGGAAGGTGATGTTGAAAGGATTCCCGAGAGAAAGAGGACAAAGGTGATGTGTTTGCAAAAAGGGGTGGTGCGGTTGGAGTTTGTTCGATGGAGGGGTTCTTATGGTGCTAAATGCAATCATAACCTAGAGTGTAGCCTAGGTGAGTCAAAGGGGGAGGTGGCGGTTGCTAAGAGTCTTCAACCGAGAGCTTGCCACCTAACCCCTCTTTGTAATTATTATGGCAATGTGGTGGCGGATGGTGGTAGTATTAGGGTGGTGAGGTGGCGGATTGGAGGGAGAGACCGAGAGATAGAGGTGGCAATTTAGGAAATGTTTATGGTGTGAATGGGAGGTTGTTAAGTCAAGGTAGAAGTCTAGGTGGCGAGTGGTGGTGCTAGTAAAGTGTGAAAGCATGGAATGGTGGTTTCGGGTGGTGGCATGAGGTGGTGGTTTTGGGTGGTGGTTTGGGTTGGTTGTTTTGGCCGTGGGTGATTGGGAGGGTGGTTTGGGGTGTTAGTTTTAGGTTTTAGTTTTAGGTTTCTTGGTTAAAGTTTAATTAAGTTATGTTTATTTTAGTTTTAGTATGTATATATATACATATATATATAGATGTATATTCATGCATGTATATGTAGATTTGTAGTACATAAGTATATGTATCCATAGTTTACATATAACATAATTAATCACATGCCTATAACATGTGTATTTATAATACGTACAAATAAGTAAACATATATATATACATATATATATATATACACGTACTAATCGTATATATATACAAGCATTTTGCATGTACTTAGATGTATTCAAACATGCATACGTAAAAATTTGTATATATATACCCGTATGTGTGAGTTTCGGGTATATAAGCATACATGCATATGTGAACTTTTAATATGTATGCTTGCATGTAAACATGCATACGCACAAACATAATTATATATACACCAAACATAATCTAATTGTGATTTGTAACGTAATATAATAAAATTTTTCGACATAATATTTATAGTAATAAAAGAGGGTTGTCACATTCTCCCCCCGTTAAAAGAATTTCGTCCCGAAATTCATTGGACTGTGTTTTAGAAAACTCAAATAATTATTACCTCTGAATAGGTGGGGGTATTTCTTCCTGATTTCATCTTCTCTTTCCCAGGTGTATTCTGGTCCTCTCTTTGCATTCCACTTAATCTTCACTATGGGAATTTTATTTCTTCTTAACTTCTTTATTTCTTTCCCTACGATGGCTATTGGTTCTTCCACAAAATGCAGTTTCTTATCTACCTTGACTTCTTGAATTGGTACTTTTAGGGTTTGTTGGTTAGGCATTTCTTGAGGTTTGACACATGAAAGGTATTGTGTACTTCACTTAATTCTTGAGATAATTCCAAATTATATGCTACAGGACCAATTCTACCAATGATTTTAAATGGACCAATATATCTAGGGTTTAATTTACTAGATTTTCCAAACCGAAAGATCCTTTAGAGGGAAATATCTTCAAATAGACTCTGTCTCCAATTTGAAACTCCAATGGTTTCCTCCGTTTGTCTGCATAACTCTTCTGCCGATCACGAGCTGCTTTTACCTGTTTTTAATCTCAGTGATCTTATCTGTGGTTTCCTAGATTAGTTCAGGACCTGTGAGTTGTCCATCACCTATTTCGTTCCAACATAGAGGTGATCTACATTTTCTTCCATACAGGGCTTCAAATGGAGCTAACCCAATACTAGAATGATAGCTATTATTGTATGAAAATTTTATTAGTGGTAAGTGACTGTCCAGCTCTTAACATATTCTCTAGGGTTTGTATTGTTCTTTCACTTTGTCCATCAGTCTGTGGATGATATGCTGTACTTAAGTTTACTTGGGTCCCTAAGGCTTTTTGTAAAGTTTGCCAGAACCTAGAAGTAAATCTACTATCTCTATCTGATATAATGGATACAGGTATTCCATGTCTGGACACAATTTCTTTGATGTAGATTCTTGCTAATTTCTCAATCTTATAATCTTCTCGTATTGGTAAGAAATGAGCTGACTTAGTTAGTCTATCTACTATAACCCAAATTGTGTCGTATCCATTTTTGGTCCTAGGTAACTTAGTTATGAAGTCCATTGTAATTTGATCCCATTTCCATTCTGGAATTTCTGGTTGCTGCAAGTATCCTGAAGGTTTTTGATATTCAGCTTTTATTCTTGAGCAGACATCGCATTGTTTCACAAATTCTCCAACTGATCTTTTCATGCCTGGCCACCAGTATTGGCTTTTCAAGTCTTTGTACATTTTATTATTTCCTGGGTGTACAGAGTATCTTGACTTATGAGCTTCTTGCAGTATAGTTGTTCTAATCATGTTGTTGTCGGTATCCATATTCTTCCTTTGAATTTCAGAATTCCATCTATTTCTTCTTTCAAGTCTTTTATTTGCCCTTTCAGTTTCAACATATCTTATTGTTGAGCTTCCCGGATTTGACTTAACAAATCTGAACGTAGTTCCATTTTCATAGCTCATACCCGTAAAGGTTTTGTTCTTTCTTTTCTACTTAAAGCATCAACAACTACATTTGCCTTACCTGGGTGATACTTGATTTCACAGTCATAATCACTTAGTAATTCTACCCATCTTCTTTGCCTCATATTTAACATCTTCTGGTCAAAGATGTGTTGCAAACTTTTATGGTCCGTATATATTACACACTTAGTCCCATATAAGTAATGTCTCCAAATTTTCAGTGCAAATATTACAGCTCCTAATTTTAAATCATAAGTGGTATAATTCTTTTCACTACCTCTAAGTTGTCTGGATGCATATGCAATCACCTTGTCTTTTTGCATTAAGACACATCCAAAACCCTGACGAGATGCATCACAATATATGATGAAATTATCTGTTCCTTCTGGTAGAGCTAATATGGGTGCACTACATAACTTATTTTTGAGGAGTTCAAATGCTTCATTTTGTTTTTCTCCCCATACATATTTTATATCTGTTTGGGTCAATTCTGTCAATGGTTAAGCTATTCTTGAGAAGTTTTCTATAAATCTTCTGTAATATCCTGCTAAACCTAAGAATTGTCATATTTCAGTTGGGGTTTTTGGAATTTCCCATTTCTTAACTGCCTCAATCTTTGCTGGATCAACCTGAGTCCCATTCTGGTTAACTACATGTCCTAAAAACTGTACTTCTCTTTTCCAAAATTCACATTTTGAAAATTTTGCATATAATTTTCCTTTCGAAGTAATTCCAGAGTTAACCTCAGGTGTTGTTCATGGTCTTCCTTATTCTTAGAATAGATCAAAATATCATTTATGAAGACTATAACGAATTTATCTAAATAAGGTTTACACACTCTATTCATTAAATCCATAAATACTGCTGGAGCATTGGTTAACCCAAATGGCATTACAAGAAACTCATAATGTCCATACCTAGTTCTAAATGCAGTCTTAGAAATATCGTATTCCTGTACTCTTAATTGATGATATCCATATCTTAAATCTATTTTGAGAAATAACTAGATCCCTGTAATTGGTCAAACAAATCATCAATTCTAGGGAGAGGATACCTATTCTTTATGGTAACCTTATTAAGTTCCCTATAATCAATACACATTCTAAAAGTTCTATCTTTCTTTTTAACAAATAGAACTGGTGCTCCCCAAGGTGATACACTAGGACGTATAAATCCTTTATCTAATAATTCCTGTAACTGAGTCATGAGTTCTTTCATTTCAGTTGGTGCTAACCGATAGGGTGCTTTGGCAATAGGTGCTGTTCCTGGTATGAATTCTATTTTAAATTCGACCTGACGAGGGGGTGGTAAACCAGGTAATTCATCAGGAAAAACATCAGAGTATTCATTTATAACAGGAATACTTTCCAAATTTCGCTTATCAAGCTTTGCATCAACCACATGAGCCAAGAAAGATAAACATTTCTTGTTTAAGCATTTCTGTGCTTTTTCACAAAAAATTAGTTTCACAATATTGTTTGGTCTATCACCATATATGCAGAGAGTTTTGTCTTCCTTAATCAAAGGAATCTTTATCATTTTCTTATCACAAATGATTTCAGCATGATTTTTACTCAACCAATCCATTCCTACTACGATATAAATCCTCCTAACTTAATAGGTATCAGATTTATATCAAAACAATATTCATCTAAATTCAGAATGCAATTAGGAATGATTTCATTAACTTCTATTATTTTACCATCAGCTAATTCTATCACATAGTTGTCACTTAATTTCTCGGATGTTAAACTAAGTGAGGGTCTAAAAGTATGTGAAACAAAACTACGAGTTGCCCCTGTATCAAATAATACTTTAGCGTACTGGTTATTGATAAGGAACGTACCCGTAACTACTTCTGGTTCATGACGAGCTTCGTCAGCTTGTATCACAAAAGCCCTTCCACGGGGGTTGTTCTGGTTAGCTGGAGCCTTGCCCTTTCGTTGTGGACATTCATTACGAAAATGGTTTTCACTTCCACACTGAAAGCAGACTGTTTTAGGGTTGGTAGGGTTTTTGCAGTCTCGAGAAATGTGTCCCTTCCTTTTATAGTTGTAGCAAACCACTATCATACAGTTTCCTGTATGATACCTTTGGCAGATATTACACTGTGGTGGTTTATCCACTTTCTTCCCCTGAGCTGTTCCCAAGAAATTTCTTGATGGAGGTCGGGTTACTCTTTTCTGAGAGCTTTCTCCAAATCGTCTTCCAGAGTGGTTTTCAGTCCATTTCCTTTTCTCTCCTACCTGTGGGTGACTTAATGATCCATTTCTGATCATTTCATCTGTCAGACTTCCTGACAGAATCACTGCTTCTTGAAAGGTTTTGGTTCTTGCAGATTTTACTAACCCTCTTATTTGTGGTACTAATCCCCAAATATACCTTCCTATCCTTTTTGATTCCGGGGTTATCAGATGTGGTACTAACTTGGATAGTTCATTATACCTATCAGTATATTCCCGGTATGCGGCTCCTGTCATTTCTAGTGCTAAAAATTCAGCCTCTAGTTTCTCTATCTCACTATAAGGACAATATTTTTCTATCACTAGATTTCTAAATTCCTCCCAACTCATTCCATTCATAACATTCCTACCCCTAGTGTGTACCTCCATTTTCCACTAGGATTGTGCTTCTCCTTTTAGGGAATGTGAAGCAAATAGTGTTTTGAAGTTTTCAGCACAGTTACTGATTTCCAAAACTCCTTCCAGACATGAAGGTCTTGAAAGAACATCCTTTTGAGATTCCATTCAGAATTTCCTCTTCCTGTCGTTCTTCGGGGATAATATTTTCAGACCTTGTTGGTAGGTGTGAGGTAGTTCCAATATTTAGGTTTTGCTGGAGTTGGGTTATTAAGGTAGGCAGGGTAGCTTCTATTTGCTGGGCTATCATCTGAGAAATCCTATCATTCTCATTGGTATCAGTGTTTACGGGTGTTTCTTCCCCAAGTCTGGTTCTGGGTCGTCCCACTCGAGCTGTTCTTCAGACAGGCTGAGTGTTTCTTTTTGGCGGCATGATTCACTATAGTGAATTTCAACATTAGTTATCACAAATAAATATTCTAACATGAAAATTATTTAACACAAATCAAATAAACAAGTTGACACAAAAGTACATATATCAATTAAGCTCTTATTCTGTTTATTCTAGAAAGTTAGCCTATAATCTTTTAGTTTTTATGAATCCAATTCCAGATCCTTATGAAGATACTTTTCGTGGGTGTCTTGAGCTTTTTGATGTCCTTCTGGATTTTCTAGATTCTAGCTGTATTTTCTTAAGTTTTTAAGAGTTTATCGAGCTGTCTTCACCTGATCCAATTCTTGTCCTTTAGTGACCTTATCTTTATCTTTAGGGAAATCAGAAGATTGTCTTTCTAGATCCTAGGTTGCTTAGCTTTAAGTTTGTGCCCACGTAGTATCTTTTTCCTAGAAGTCTTAATTGTATATCCTCCACGTGTACTGGTGCACGTCGAACATAAAATTTGATTCTTTTTCCAGTTGGGGAATTTCCATAGCTTGTTGGGGTTCTGGTTCAGGAG
Organism: Flaveria linearis; assembly: GCA_024085815.1. NCBI lineage: Eukaryota > Viridiplantae > Streptophyta > Magnoliopsida > Asterales > Asteraceae > Flaveria > Flaveria linearis. The sequence goes on from CM044016.1 coordinate 54,397,179, forward strand.
TTATTTCCTTAAAGTTGCTATGGTTCGGACATTCTGAAGGATCAGTCTCGTAGTGGTAACTATCTAAATTCATAACTGCACAAATTTCTTAATAGTATTTCACAAAATGGTTAGTCAAATAACTATTAAAATTTTGTCAGAATCTAATCACAAAATCACAGAATTTCACATAATTCACATACTTCTCATAAAGTCATAAAAATATATATATATATATATATATATATATATATATATATATATATATATATATTGAGCTTATGGTTATAGTCTAGATATTTTAAAAATATCTAATTCCCTATAACCAATGTTAGGATCTCAGCCTCTAGTTTGATCAATTAGATTGTGTTCGCAACGGATTTAGCATGAATATTAGCAATTAAAGCAAGAACATAAAGAATATTGCATGCAAACCAAAAGTAGATGTAGAGAGAATAATTCTGCCTTGAAAGAATAATATTCGTTTATTTCATGTTTTGGCGTGGAATACATTCAGGTCACTGTCCTTTTATAGGCAAATGACCCATACCGTTGTCAGATTCCACTGACATTAAACAATTATTAAACTAACTACTGATAGAACACAACTACTGAAGATGTCACAACAGCTGACATCTTCTTACAAAATTTCCTAAGTGTTCTATCTGTTACAAGTACTGAAAAGTAAACTACTGACAACTACAACGACTGAAGAACAAACTCTTCAGTCGTTTACAACTACTGAACTATAACAGCTGAAGAACAAACTCTTCAGCTGTTGTACAAACTACTGAAAGGAAAAACATAAAACTACTGAAAGGAAAATATAAAACTACTGAAAGGAAAATAAACCATCACAACAACTGAAGAAGACTTCTTCAGTGTTGTGACAAACTCTGAAACTTCAGCACTTGGTCTTCAGACTTTGGTCTTCAGATGTTTCATCAGCTGATGACTTCAGTAGTTGTCATCAGCTGTTGTCTTCAGTCGTTGTCTTCAGACTTTGTGCATCAGCAGTTGTTCATCAGTTCTTTAGTTCTTCAGACTTTGATCTTTAGCACTTGTCTTTAGTACTTGAAGTCTTCAGTACTTGTGTTTATCAGTACTTTAGACTTCAGTACTTGTCTTCAGTACTTTGGGATCTTCAGCTGTTGTACTTCAGTTCTTTGAACTTCAGCTGTTGATTCTTCAGACTTTGTCAGAACAGCTGATGAGGGTCTTCAGCAGTTGTTGTGATGTCATGTGGGACTTAGAGGTTTTCCTGATCTTGGCTCATTGGTTCTTTTGGTCCAACAAACTCCCCCTGAACCAATGCAGCCAAAACCTCTAATTATTTGTTGTCCCACTTATTGGTGGCATAATGATTGGTCTATTTCCTTCTAGATCAGATTAGAAGTTGACCCAGATAAGCACTGGCCTGAGAGGTAGTCTCAAGTGTTTGTTTGGCTAAGTATGGATGGGAGCTCTGTCTTGGGGAATTGGACACAGAGTTGTTGCCCCATCTATGAGATCTACCTCCCACGTACAAGCCGGTAGGATTCTCGGGTGTAGGCCTGAAGAAAGATCATTTGTTCTTCTTTGGACAGGTCTTCAGGCACACCATCGAACAATCCCTCCCGACCGTACAGCTCTGAGATGTACTTGGCCTGTCTACCATTTTGAGCTCAACTGTTGTGATTTGCCTGTATGCAAATTCATCAGGGTGTTTACCCTCCAACAGCAGGTTGAGCTCATCCCTATGGAAATTCTCAAGCTTCTTATAGACCAAACCCTTCCTAATCACCCTATTATCTAGCATTGTTTGGGGTGATTGGTTGGCTCTATAAGCTTTCTCGAATTCCTCTACTATTTCCCAGGGTGTTATTACAAGAGCCACAGAGATCTCTTCATCTACGATTCTCTTTAGTTGGCTCTTGTATCTCACAGGCATGTCCTTCTTGACTATCCTGTGAGACACCCTTGGGTCAGGCCAAGTTCTCACCCTCTCCTTTTCATATTGAAAGGTTTGTCTGAGGGTGAATAATCTCAGAGCTTCTTTTTGCATGTTCATTATAGAGGTAGAAGCAGCATAGCATTTGTCAATGCTTTTCAGCATTTCCTCATCATGTCGCCTTTGCTGCTCCTCCTCTTCTAATTTTACCCTCACAGTGTCCTGCTGTGAGGTGGGAGTAATGGTTTGTGGTTTGGCTTTGGGTAGAGGTATAACTGCTGAAATTGGCAGACTATCCTCCTCATCCTCCTCATCTTCTTCTTCTTGCAGCCTCAACACCCTTCTCTTCTTCACCAAGGGTGGATCATTGGCTGCGGGTTTTGATGGTGAAGGGGTTGGTTTTTTGGGTTGTGGTTTGGTGGTTGTTGGTGTGGGAATGTTGGCAGGCACTGCTAGTAACCTAGAAATAAGGGCTGGTTTGGTCTGTTTACTAGCAGTGTCCTGTTCCCAGCACCTGCTTCAGAAAGGGCCTCTGCGACCAGTCCCTTAGTGAAATCACCAGCCTAACAGATCTTGGTGGTTATTGCCAAGAGTCTGTCCCTGGTCCATGCCTTGACATCAAGGACTGGTCTGCCCAGGTACTTCGAAGTGAACCTACTCATAGCCTCAAGTTTCTTTCTTTCCTCTTGGCTATAAGTAGTCCATCGGTACTCAATCTCTCTTCTCTCCATATTCCTGATCTCTTGATCTAGCAGGCCAGTATCCTTGTCAAAGCCTTGCCTGAACAGCTGTTCAATGACAGAGTCCATTGAACGGCTATGCTCAGCATCAGCCTCCTTGACAAGGGCTGCTAGATCAGGATCAGCACTCTCCTCACCTCTCCTCTTTTTTGATAAGTGATACTGAAATCCTTTTGGATTCCAGTCACTTCTTTCTCAGCTCTCTCCTCCTCCTCCCTCCCCTTCCCCTTGGTCTCCTGAACCTTCTCCCTCTCAACCACCTCCTTTCTACCTACCTCTATCTCCTCCTCTCCCCTCTTCCTCTTACCTTGCACTGAGGTCTCCCCTTTTTGGTTGCATTGGTTGGGGTTTGACTCTCAGCAAGGGCTTTAGCAACAGCAACCTCCACCAGAGGTTGGATATGTGTGGGAAGCCTCTCATCAATGGTTTTCATCACAATTTCTGTGATTATGGGTGTGATGAGAGGCAGGGATTTCTGGAGGATAGCATCTAGCTGCTCAGGGGGGTTCTGACCCTGAGAGCTAGTGCCAGAAGCAGGGGCTGGTGGCTGAGTTTGTGGGAGTGGCTCAGTGTATATGAGACCTTCGGGTGAAGGTGCCATCTGTGGGTTGGTGGTGCAGATGGACTTCTATCCTGAGTCATTTGAGCAAGCAGCTCTTTGAGTCTGCTTATCTCATCTCTAGGATAGTGTTGTGATCAACTACATCATAGAAGAAGCTCAGGTCATCATCAGTGGGAGCTGAATCACCTGACCTCCTGACTGTGTCAGGATATACATGCTCTGAGTGTGGCTCAGTAGTAGCATGTGCCCCTTTGTATTGGTTCTGGGGACTTCCAGCCTCCGGATTGGATCCATCATCGGCAGTTGCCTCTGGTGAGGTCTTATTGCTTGTACCAGCTTCACCCTGCTCATGTGCTGATGCAGGGGAAGTGGCAGCCTCACCAGATTGTCCTATCTCCCTAGCCACACTAGGAGATTGGACTTGTGATTCTCTGTGCTGTGGGCTCCCACCGGTACTTGTATCCACCCCCTCTTTGGTTGGAGTCTCCCCAGTTGTAATAGGTTTCTGGGGAGAGGGTGGAGTGCTCAGGTGGGTCAGCACTTTGGCAATAATTAGGGTTGGACTTTGTGGGGCGGCTTCTGTGGGAGATGGGCTAGAAGCAGAGTGCACATGGGGAGGAGTGTGCATTTCAATGGCAGTCTCCTCAAGTGAGAAAGACCCCAGATGTGTAGGTGCCCCAGTTGTGGTTGCATCAGGCTCCTGTTGAGAGGAAACCTGTGCGGTTGTGGTGGGTGGAGTCATGGTAGCTGCTGGGAGAATCGAACCAGCAGCCACATCCTGCCTTTGTGTTGCAGGGGCATCCTCAGGGGACTCATTTCCCTGAGTAGCCTTTTTGGGCTTCTTGGCTTTTGGCTTGGTGGGGACTTTGGATTTGGAGGTGGAGGCTGTGGGTTCCTGCTGCGTGGGTTTTCGCAGCCGGCCAGCCTGTTTGAGTGTGTGGTCGGTGTTGTGCCTGGAGTATACCTCGGCTAGAACAGCCATGGCAGGGACTCCAGTGCCAACTAGTCCCTCAGCTTGAAGCTGGCTTTGGATGATGGCCATTATAAACCGAGGATACAAGATCCAACGGTTAGAAATGGGTTTTGTGGCCATATCCCTGAGTTCCCAAATATAATATCAGTGAAGTTTAGGGTTGTTTCTCAAGGATAGAGTACAATACCTGTTGCCACCTTGTTGACATCTGGTCCCATGAAGAAGTTTTGGGAGCCAGACACACATTCACCATGTGAAAGATCAGTCGTTGGGGATCTGGGAAGTGTTTCTTCAACAAGGTGGTGGCTGAAAGGTCACCCTGATAGTCATTGGCAGTGAAGCATAGATCGAGGGCGCCTTTGGGGTAGGAGGTTGGGTAGGTGGCATCCTCCAGCTTTAGGGTTTCTCGAAGAGTAGCTGGAGTAATAACCACTGGGTGGTTGTTGACGGAGGACCGGAGAGAGACCTCGCCATTATTCTCTCCGGTTTGGACGGTGATATTCGTCCAGAACTCCGCCAAGGAGTCGGTGTATATGGTGGGGTTGAGGAGGAATGCCGTCTGGTATTGTGAGTCGGTCATCAGATCGACGGCATTGTGGAACTTGGCCCAGAATGGCGGTTTAGTGAGATGAGCGACACAGTTGTGTCGAGGATTGAGTTGCATGGCCGCCATTAATGGTGTATGAGAATATCAGAGGTTTTTGAAAAGTTAGGTCGTGAGAATGAAAAGCTCTGAAGGTTGGGTATTTATAGGGTAAGGCAAAGGCTGAAAGAAAACTACTGAAGGTTTGGTGTTAGTCTTCAGTAGTTGAAACTACTGAAGCCTTGGTTTTGTCCTTCAGATGTTGTAAACGGCTGAAGACTTATTGTCAGTCTTCAGTAGTTATAAACTACTGAAGACCTAGTTTTCATCTTCAGACGTTGTAACAACTGAAGACTTGGTGTTAGCCTTCAGTAGTTGTGAACTACTGATATCAGGAGTTGTGAACTACTGAAGACATGGTATTGCTTCAGTTGTTGTAAACAACTGAGGACTTGGTGTTAGTCATCAGTAGTTGTGAAACTACTGAAGACATGGTTTTGTCCTTCAGTTGTTTGGGTATGAAACAGCAGCTGTTGGCATCAGCTGAAGAATAAAATTACTCATCAGCTGTTTCCATCAAATCAGTTGTTTCATGCTGACCTCCACATTTACTCATCAGCTCTTTGGCTGACTTTCAGATGTTTCATTGACCCTTCAGCTCTTGTGAGTATTTATGCCTTCAGCTCTTGTGATCAGATGTTCACAAGTGCTGATGGAATATTCCAGAGCTGGTGAACAAATTTTGTCTTCAGTACTTATATGAATTACACATCAGTACTTGTGAACAAAATTTGTTCTTCAGTACTTATTTGTTTGAAAATGATACATCAGTAGTTGTAATCCACCTCACTACATCAGTTGTTTTCAACAAATAATGTACATCAGTACTTTGAAGCCTTTTAGTCTTCAGTAGTTGTGAAAATGCTGAAGACTAAATTACTATCAGTACTTATATTTGACCTTTGCATACTAATGCTCATCAGTACTTGTGAACTGAGAGCATCAGTATTGGTTAAGTTATTCGAGCTGCAGCATACCAAGTCTTAGTACCAAGTTTTGAAATGTGGCACTATCTAAAGGCTTAGTAAATATATCTGCAAGCTCATCAGCACTAGGCACAAACTTTGGATCAATCAGACCTTTTTCATAGCAATCCCTAATAAAGTGATGTCTGATCTCTATATGTTTGGTCCTAGAGTGCTGGACTGGATTTTTGACAATGCAAAGAGCTGAAGCACTATCCATTAATAATGGAGTCTTAGTCTCTGTAATGCCATAATCCAAGAGTTGGTTCTGAAGCCAGAGTATCTGAGATGTACAACTGGCAGCAGCAATGTACTCAGCTTCAGCAGTGGATGTAGCAATTGATGTTTGTTTCTTACTCTGCCAAGAAACTAAACAATTGCCTAAGAATTGGCAACCACCAGAAGTGGATTTTCTGGTAACTTTACATCCTGCATAGTCACTATCAGAGAAAGCAACTAACTTGCAAGAATGCCCAGTTGAATACCAAAGACCTAGTGATTGGGTACCTTGCAGATATCTAAAGATCCTTTTGACTGCAATCAAATGGGATTCTTTAGGTACAGCCTGAAATCTAGCACAAACACATGTTGCAAACATGATGTCTGGTCTAGAAGCTGTAAGGTACATCAAGGACCCAATCATACATCTGTAAAGGGTTTCATCAACCGCTTACCTTTCTGATCTATATCTAGTTGTGTGATGCTGCTCATGGGAGTAGAACAGGGCTTACAGGTTTGTAAATCAAACTTTTTCAACAAATCTTTGGTGTATTTGGACTGATGGATGAAAATTCCATCATCCCTTTGTTTGATTTGCAAACCTAGAAAGAACTGTAATTCCCCCATAACACTCATTTCAAACTTTTGCTTCATGAGCATTGTAAATTCATCACACAACTTTAGATCAGAGGATGCAAAGATGATGTCATCTACATAAATTTGAACAAGGAGCTTATGTTTTCCCACAGTCTTGATGAATAAGGTTTTATCAATGGTGCCTCTAGTGAACTTATTCTCTAAAAGAAAAGTTGATAGTGTTTCATACCAGGCTCTAGGAGCTTGCTTCAGCCCATAAAGAGCCTTATCAAGCTTGTACACCCAATCAGGATGTTTGTTGTCCTCAAAGCCTGGTGGTTGACACACATAAACTTCTTCTTTTATTTTTCCATATAAGAAGGCACTTTTGACATCCATTTGATAAACCTTAAGACTGTGAAAGGCAGCATAAGCTAAGAACAGTCTGATTGCTTCCAGTCTTGCCACAGGAGCAAAGGTCTCATCATAATCGATGCCTTCCTCTTGTGCAAATCCTTGGACAACCAGCCTGGCCTTGTTCTTGACAATTTGGCCCTTATCATCTGTTTTGTTCCTGAATACCCATTTGGTGCCTATTGCACACTTCCCTTGGGGTAAAGGAACAAGCTCCCACACTTGCTGTTTCTTGAACTGAAGAAGCTCAAGCTGCATTGCTTCACCCATCCATTGTCTCTTAAGGCAACATGATAGTTCTTTGGCTCTTGCTGACTGATGAAGAGAGCATAGAAGCAGATATTGGACAATTGACTCCTGGTTGAAACTCCAGCATTGATATCACCAATGATTTGAGATGTGGGGTGATTCCTCAGCTCTTGATAGACTATAATGTCAGTGCAAGTGTTTGTAGGACTTTTAGCAGCAACAAATGGTGATGGAGATTCCTGAAACCATGTAGGAGATGGCAGCTCAAATGAAGTAGAGCTTGCAGAAATCTCATCAGCATTTGTTGTGGATGGGGCTGCTGAAGCTACAGGAGCATCAGGTTTAGTGAACTCAGGCAGGTTGTCACTAAACCTGAAGAGGTGAGTACTGACTACATCATCATCAGTACCACCAGGTGGAGAACTGTTGACAGGCTCAACAGCTGGAGGCTGATAAGGAACATATTGCAGTATGTCCAGATCAAACAACTCCACAGGGTTTTGTGGAATCTTGTCCTTTGGAGATTCATTGAACTTAACATGCAGAGTTTCTTCAACCACTTTTGTCCTACAGTTGAAGACTCTGTATGCCTTGCAAGTTGATGAATAACCAACAAAATACCCTGCATCCACCTTACTAGCAAATTTCTGGAGTGGGTTGCTAGTGTTGAGAATAAAACATGGACACCCAAAGGCTCTAAAGAATGAAATTAGAGGAGCCAAATGATGAAGAATTTCATAAGGAGTCTTCATCAACCTCTTATTCACTAAAGTTCTATTTTGTACATAGCAAGCTGTACTGACAGCTTCAGCCCAAAAGGTCAGTGGCAAACCTGAGTCAGCCAACATTGACCTTGCTGCTTCAATGAGAGTCCTGTTCTTTCTCTCCACCACTCCATTCTGCTCAGGAGTTCTAGGAATACTAAACTGCCTCTTAATTCCCTTGGACAGGTAGAAGTCATCAAGTGTGTGGTTTCTAAATTCTGTTCCATTGTCACTCCTCACACACTTGACCTGTAGAGAATACTGCTTTTCTACAAATAACACAAAGTTCATGATAGTCTTGGCTGCTTCATCCTTAGAGTGCAAGAAGAAAGTCCATACATACCTGGAATAATCATCCACAATTACCAGGCAGTATTTCTTCTTTGCCATGCTCATCACTCTGACAGGACCAAAGAGATCCACGTGCAAGAGCTGCAAGCAGGCAGTGGACTTTGGTTCTTCTATTGAAGGGAATGAAACTTTGTGTTGTTTTCCTTTTAAGCAAGCAGTGCAGTTGTCTTCACACTTGAACTCCTTCAAAGGCAATCCTCTAACTAAACCATGGCTTATCAGCTAATTCATGTTCTTGAAATTAACATGCCCCAGCCTTCTATGCCATAGAGTAGACTCTTGAGGAGATGCCTTGGAGAATAGGCAAGGATGGCCTTTTAGATCTATCTTTTTGGAAAGATCTAAGGCATACACTCTTCCTGTCCTGTTGGCCTTCAGGAGAGTGTATTCATCCAACACCTTGTCAATCAAATTTAGAACTTTGGATGACAGAATCCGACAGTTCCTGCTTGTGAAAAGGGCGATATGGCCTTTATCACACATTTGACTGACACTCAAGAGGATGTACTTGAGATTCTCCACATGGTTAACATCATCAAACCTTATTTCCCCATTGGAAACAAAGCCTTTTCCGATGATGTAACCCTTTGCATCATTGCCAAAGGAAACAAATCCCTTCTTTCCTTGAGAGTAGTCATTAAGAAGGGAGCTGCTTCCTGTCATGTGCATAGATCCTCCACTGTCTACATACCAGATGCTCTTTGGCATGTTGAAGAACCCTGCAATCATAACCACATGTTAGTTAGTTTTAGAGACCCAAACCTGTTTGGTTTTGGGTCTGTTCTCAACTATAGGTGCAGCACTAACAGGTGTGTTATGTGTAACAGCCTGAGGTGAAGAAGATGGTATAGATGAGGAACCCTTTGGCTTGGACTTCCTTTTCTGTGGTTTCAACACAGGAGCATCTAAATGGTTGACTCTTCCCATTAGATGCTGAACCATCATCACCAGTTGTGTCTGACTTTGTGATAAAGCTTTCAGCTCTTCAGACACACTGGAGTTTGCTGATGATGGATTCCTATGTTGTACCATCTTTTTCTGAGCAACCTCAGCTGTTGCCTGAGTATTCCCTACTTTCCTTTTAGGTTTAGCTTTGAGCTTAGGGATTTCAGGCTTTGATGTTGCTAGTACAAACTTGGTTTCAAACTCATTTTTCATTTTCTTTATTTGCTCTTTAATTTCCTCCCGTTGTTTGAGTTTGGAACCCCTTTTGTACCAGCAATCATCAGTAAGATGATTGAACAAGCCACATATCTCACATGGCTTCTTCTTCATCTTGTGTTGACCATCAACCAAAGAAGATGAAACATCTGAAGACTTGTTCTTCAGCTGTTTGTTATCAGTACTAGCAGTTTTCTTCCCTTTAGTACCTGCTTTCCTGACCTCTTTTTAGTTGTCTTCAAACCTTTTCTACTGTCAGTTTTCTTCTCTTCAGTGCTGGCAGTAGTTGAGGTTTGAACTTCAAGTGTTATCACTTGCTCTCTAGTACTTTCAGTACTTCTAGAGACAACACCTGAGTTGATCAACTTTTTGATCATGTGACAGTCAGCATTTGAACCATCAGCTCTTGTAGTATCTGCTGATTGGTTGCTGACTTCTATCTCTGATGATGCTGAATCAGAAGATAGTAGGTCACATGATGAGAAGGATTGGTTATTGCTCTCTCTATCAGATTCAACTTCTGCTCTTAAAGTGAAATCTGTAGGAGGAGCAGTGTGATTATAACCAATCCCAAACTTCACATTGGAAGCTGATTGCTTCTTAAGAAGCATTTCAAAACCCTTGCATGATTGCACCCATCGATCACACTCTACTTGGGTGTTGGCAAGAGTTTCCTTGAGGTCTCTGTACTTCTCTAGAAGTACATCTTCCCTAGCTTTACCATCTTTGATTTGGCATTTAAGTTTGTAAATCTCACCATTTTTCTCTTTTAGTACAACCTCAAAATCAGCTTTTCTTTTGGAAATAGTGTTCTCTAGCTCAAGATTTTTATCTATTAAAGCTACATTTGCTTCTCTAATAGAAGCAAATGCTGCTATGCATGATTCAGAACAAAGCTTGGCTTTGGCCTCAGATGATACCTGTGATGAGGCATTGGATGATGACCCCTCAGCAGACTCAAGGGCCATCAGAGCAAGATTTCCAAAAGGACTATCACCACCATGTTGACCAGCACCTTGGAGTAGTTGTTCCTGTCCAGATAGATCATCTGGTAGACTACTCTAGTCAACAACTCCTGGGGTGAAGAAGCTGTGTTGTTGAGGTTGTGTTTGATGATGAGATGGGGAAGATTGAGGCTCAGGAAGAGCCTGTGGTGGTTGAGCCGAAGGTGCTTGAGTTTGACTGGACTGAGGCACATAGTAGCAGGGTAAGAGTATGGCATATACCCCTGAGGCACAAAATAAGCAGGTGATGCCTGTGCTTGTGATGGATGACCAGAACTGGAGGAAGGTTGCCCTCTGTGCTGTGAGCTATTGCTTGGAAAAGTCAAAAAGGGTGCAGAGGAGTTAGATCCAGATGATCTACACTCTCTTGCAAAGTGTCCAAGCCTTTGGCACTTGTGACACCTCAACTTGCTCTTGTCAAAACCAACTTTGGTTTTGCCAGAGAGACCAGGGAATTTCCTACCAGTTCTTTTGTAGAACTTTTGAGATCTGATATTGATCATTGCCATTTGGCTCAAAATATCCATCTCTTCCAGATCATCATCTGGAATGCCCTTCAAATCATCCATCAAGAAGCACCAGTTATCACTGCAGCTTCCTGAACTACTACCTACACCAACAAAAGCTTGTTCTGAGTTGGTAGAGAAATCAATATGCTCATCATAAGAACTTTCTGATGAAGCATATTCAGACTCCTGACTTATCAAGGCAGCATTGCCTTGAACAAAGTCATCAGCGAGCTTACCAGAAGTAGACAACTTCCTCTTTTGCTCTATCTCTCTCTCAAAAGTGAGCAGTTTCCCATGAAGTTGGGTGAGAGATAGAGTTTCCAGATTTGCACTGGAGCGTAGAACAATGGTATAAGTGTCCCATCTCTCAGGCAGTGATCTGAGGAACCTGTTGTTCATCTGGCTGTTGGAGTACTCTTGTTTAACCATCTTCAGCTCAGAAATCAAACAAGAGAACCGCTCAAACTGCTGGGTCAGAGTTTCACCCTTTCTATATGAGAATGTCTCATATTGTTGAGCGAGGATTTCCCTATTGTTTGCTAAGACCGAATTAGTTCCTCCAAATTGTTCCTTTAGAGCAACCCATAGGTCATGAGCAGTTTCATGATACAAGAGCCCTGAGTAAATCTCATTTGGAATAGCCATGGCTAGAATTCCATGGGCTCTAGCATCAATCTCGAACAGCTTTAGATCTTCGTCCGAATATTGTTCAGGTTTCTTTGGAACCTGTTCATTAGATTCAGGGACGCTCACCATAGGCCTGTATGGTCCATGCACCACTGACTTCCAACAACCAGCACTGTTGACAGACAAGTGGTGAAGCATACGTCTTTGCCATATGTTGTACTCATTCCTCACAAGCATTGGTGGCTTGGTTGAGGAACCAATATTGTGAGGATCGTTTGTTAATGTAGTCATCTCAGTTATTAGTCAAACTCAAGTTTAAACAAAACAAATGTAGCTCAAAACCACCAAGAGAACCTCAAGTTTTTGGCCAGAAACAGCAGAATCTCTCTCTCTACAGCTAATTCTTGCAAATTGCTAATTCGATCAAACTTAGAGATCAAAAGAGCAGTTTCAAATGATCAATAGTGAAATCGATCAATGATTAACCCGCTCTGATACCATTTGTTAGGATCTCAGCCTCTAGTTTGATCAATTAGATAGTGTTCGCAGCGGATTTAGCATGAATATTAGCAATTAAAGCAAGAACATAAAGAATATTGCATGCAAACCAAAAGTAGATGTAGAGAGAATAATTCTGCCTTGAAAGAATAATATTCGTTTATTTCATGTTTTGGCGTGGAATACATTCAGGTCACTGCCCTTTTATAGGCAAATGACCCATACCGTTGTCAGATTCCACTGACATTAAACAATTATTAAACTAACTACTGATAGAACACAACTACTGAAGATGTCACAACAGCTGACATCTTCTTACAAAATTTCCTAAGTGTTCTATCTGTTACAAGTACTGAAAAGTAAACTACTGACAACTACAACGACTGAAGAACAAACTCTTCAGTCGTTTACAACTACTGAACTATAACAGCTGAAGAACAAACTCTTCAGCTGTTGTACAAACTACTAAAAGGAAAAACATAAAACTACTGAAAGGAAAATATAAAACTACTGAAAGGAAAATAAACCATCACAACAACTGAAGAAGACTTCTTCAGCTATTGTGACAAACTCTGAAACTTCAGCACTTGGTCTTCAGACTTTGGTCTTCAGATGTTTCATCAGCTGATGACTTCAGTAGTTGTCATCAGCTGTTGTCTTCAGTCGTTGTCTTCAGACTTTGTGCATCAGCAGTTGTTCATCAGTTCTTCAGTTCTTCAGACTTTGATCTTCAGCACTTGTCTTCAGTACTTGAAGTCTTCAGTACTTGTGTTTATCAGTACTTTAGACTTCAGTACTTGTCTTCAGTACTTTGGGATCTTCAGCTGTTGTACTTCAGTTCTTTGAACTTCAGCTGTTGATTCTTCAGACTTTGTCAGAACAGCTGATGAGGGTCTTCAGCAGTTGTTGTGATGTCATGTGGGACTTAGAGGTTTTCCTGATCTTGGCTCATTGGTTCTTTTGGTCCAACAACCAATGGCTCTGATACCAACCTGTCACATCCCGGCGGAAGCGTGAAATGCGGTTCGGGTGTGACTTGCTTTATCAGACTACATTAATTATAGCGGAGTAAATAATAAACACATATGTTTAAAACGAGAAAGTAAGACATGTATTTATTCATAATATTCGTGATTACATCTTATACATAAGTTCCCAAAATTGAAAATTAGATATAATCTTTTTACTACATCATTAAACTACTGCATGTCTTCAGATACGGTGGAAGTGTGCGTCAACATACACGCTACCATCAACGATGTTGACAGGTAACGTGACACAAACCCTTCCTACCACTTCTCCCCAACCATTATGCACTTCAAAGCTAAGGTCAAATGTGTTACTCATTATTTCCTGAAAAAGCATACTTAAACCAGTCAACAAAAATGTTGGTGAGAAACATAGATTTAAATCCAGACAAATATTTTGTTGATGTACCAATTACAACCAAACCTGCTCATAACATAATCATACTGTCACGAAATAATTCACAAAATCAGATAATATTACATCATAACCCTCATTCGGTTAGGTGCAGGAAAATAGCAGCAACACTCATCCTGTTGGTGTAAATATTCTTCTAAGTAGCGCTACTAATATTATCAGACGGTTCCTCATTCGAACTAATGGTTGTATCACAAATGACAGTAAGTATCAAAAATATTTTCAAAATAATACATCAAACCAAACAGTATACTTTTCCCTAAAAAACTTTATGAATACCAAATGGTTGGATATGGGGCTATGAATCTCACCGTGTCTTCAGACTTGAACCAATAAAATAGTTCACAGTATCAGACAATATTTTCTTTAAAATTTTCAAAACCTCAGATGTAAGTATCTTTTGGAAGTTCTACCAATAATGTTATCACAAAATTTCCAACAATTAGTTTTTATACATAATTGCTTAAAAATCAGTCGAAATTCTCCATAAATAATAAAAATTAACTACGGTTATCCAAAAATCACCAAAAATTCATAGAACTTTATTTCAACACTTACTAACATCCCATAAATTTTATAACCTCTAACTCCAAACAGATTATTTTCTAAAATTTTTATAATATTATCATAATTGATTAAAAATATCTTCTGCAATTGATAAATTCTAAAAATTTTACAAACATCTAAATATATAACATAGAACATTATATAATTATATCAAAGTCCAACTCATGACAGATCCAATTCTGAAATTTTTACAATAATCTTAATATTTAGAAAAAATACTTATGTTCTCCAAAAATTATGAAAATTATATATTCTATATTTGAAGATTTATTATCACATATATGATTTTCTCAGATTTTATTATATACCTTAGCTATTTATTTTGATTTATCTACTGCAGAACACATAAAAACTCATATCTTACTTATAATAAGGAAATAAATTCTGAAATAATTCCATAGACTCTTATACTTCAAAAGGATTATCTTGTGAATTTCTCAGAATTTTCCCGAATTTATTTGTATTTTTGGTATTTTCTCTATTTTTCATTATTTAAAATAATATATATGAATTATTTACTTATCAAAATTTTGTCAAAGTTTCCAGAACAATAAATTAGTATATAAATAAGGATTTTTCAATGTTTATTCCCACAATTGCACTTGTTTAATATTTTACTAGATTTTCTTGAATAATTTCAAGATTAATCCTTGTAAATTCAAAATATATTTTTCATCACAAGTTTTCAGAGTTTTTGTAACCCATTACTTGTGATTAATGAACTAAAAATACTTTCATGGATGGTTTTGGTGTTTAAAATACCAAACTAACCATATACATGTGTTTGTAACACATATGTAACTTTAGGTTTTTAGAATATTTTACAACCTTATGAATCTTGATCTTGATGATATTCTTACTGCTTGGGCCCGAGAGAAAGCCGTGGAAGTGGTGAATGATGATGGTTGGTGATGGTGGTGTGTGGTTTTTGTTGGTTGTGCTACGGGTGGGGTTGGTGGTGTGAAAGCTGAGAGGGAGAGAGGGAGAGAAGGTGGTGATCGATTGTGGTGGTGATGAAGCTTTGGGAATGATGGTTGCGGTTGTTGGAAGGTGATGTTCAAAGGATTCCCGAGAGAAAGAGGACAAAGGTGATGTGTTTGCAAAAAGGGGTGGTGCGGTTGGAGTTTGTCCGATGGAGGGGTTCTTATGGTGCTAAATGCAATCATAACCTAGAGTGTAGCCTAGGTGAGTCAAATGGGGAGGTGGCGGTTGCTAAGAGTCTTCAACCGAGAGCTTACGACCTAACCCCTCTTTGTAATTATTGTGGCAATGTGGTGGCGGATGGTGGTAGTATTAGGGTGGTGAGGTGGCGGATTGGAGGGAGAGACCGAGAGATAGAGGTGGCAATTTAGGAAATGTTTATGGTGTGAATGGGAGGTTGTTAAGTCAAGGTAGAAGTCTAGGTGGCGAGTGGTGGTGCTAGTAAGTGTGAAAGCATGGAATGGTGGTTTCGGGTGGTGGCATGAGGTGGTGGTTTGGGTTGGTTGTTTTGGCCGTGGGTGATTGGGAGGGTGGTTTAAGGTGTTAGTTTTAGGTTTTGTTTTAGGTTTCTTGGTTAAAGTTTTAATTAAGTTATGTTTATTTTAGTTTTAGTATGTATATATATACACATATATATGTATATACATGCATGTATATGTAGATTTGTAGTACACAAGTATATGTATCCATAGTTTACATATAACAATATTAATCACATGCCTATAACATGTGTATTTATAATACGTACAAATAAGTAAACATATATATATATATATATATATATATATATATATATATATATACATACTAATCGTATATATATACAAGCATTTTGCGTGTACTTAGATGTATTCAAACATGCATACGTAAAAATTTGTATATATATACCCGTATGTGTGAGTTTTGGGTATATAAGCATACATGCATATGTGAACTTTTAATATGTATGCTTGCATGTAAACATGCATACGTACAAACATAATTATATATACACCAAACATAATATAATTCTGATTTGTAACGTAATATAATAAAATTTTTCGACATAATATTTATAGTAATAAAAGAATCTTTTAGGGTTTTCACACAAATAATGGTATTACAACTGTAAAAGAAACAAAAAAGTATGATGTCCTCACGAATAGTCTATGAAGGTGAGGAATGAATGTTTTAAGAATAGTTAACGAAACTCACGTTAAATGACGGACCTTGTGGTGACGGATGTCACAATATTTAAATCTAATAAAAATTCATCTTGACCTATTTGTTTTTATAATAATCCAACAACCCTTGATTGTGACCCTTAAACAATAAATATTTTATTTTAAAATGTCCTAAATAATGAAGCTTTTTGTGTCGCTCTGATGTGTAAACAAAGTTTAAAAGAAAATGCAATTTTTGTTTGATCATTTTAAATAAAGAGGCGTGTAGGTGATGGTATTGCTGCTACTTATATTTGTGACCCAAAGACTTTTCTAAAACCACATTGTTAAGCTCCTTACATACTCCTAAATAATCACATAATTACTATTACTAATATGTTAATAGGATAGTTTGGGTATAGTATTTTATATCATACCTATCTTTTCAATAAGAAAGTTTCTTCATAAAACAATAACACATTCCAGTACTAATAACCTTATATATTGGAGCTCTATAAATAAAACTAAAAGCATTTGCAAACACCTAAGAACAACCAATCAAATATAGTATTCGTCTACTTAAAGTACAAATTTCAAATAAGAGTAGCACAAGAAAATCCATGCAGTTAAAATAGAGGCATCTTAGTTGTTACTCCTATATACATATGTTAATGCATACAACATACCTGCAATGTAGACAACCAAAACAAATCATGGAGAAGGAACAAAATTATGTAACACTATAACGTAAACCAATGAAACAAACAATCAAAACCGTTAACGCAAGCCAAAAAGAAACATGCAAATGGCAAGATGAAAAGTAAGATCCCATCCAACAACACCTATAACAATCAAACAGAAAATTCAAGCCACAAACGTTTTTAGAACCAAACATGAAAATCTAAAATCACTCAAAAACTATCATAAGAATATTAAAAAAGATTACAACTTGACTTGTTGCATCTCAAATCCATAGTCCTATTCATATTTCAAAAGACAAGATACAAACATAAACTCTAGCGCTAACTAAACTCTCAAATAACCTGATGCGAATTAAAAAATATATAAAATTAGCTATAAACAACAATCTACAACCCTTAGTTTTGATAACCCATGAAAGAAACAGAGTCGGGAAAGAAATGCGAGAAACGTGCAACTGAGAAAAAAATAGGTAAAGAGAAAACAGTTGAAACATTAAAGAGTTGAAGACATATCTAAATTAACAACTGATATGATAAATCATCATCCCCACCATCATCATCAAAGTGCCTAATGAACGAAGATATAGGGTTAGGACGTAAGTTTGAGGGTTATAGAATTTGAACTCTTGAAACTAATTGAGAAATCAAAACATAAACACAATGAATAAATTAGGGGAAAATATTTGATTACATACAGTTCAGATATTCAAGAAAGTATCAACAAAGACCTCCACCTTCAAAGAAGAAACCGAATCAATGAAAATCTAATTCAACATCTTCAGTTGTGAGGAATAGTGAGCAAACATGAATCGAACGCGTGGTGATACCTGATTATATTGTGTTGATGAAGATGAAGGAAAAAACAACCAAGATCGAACAACGAACAAACATTCAAAGCAAATAAACATCGAGTAACCACAAAAGATAATACGAGAGAAGAAAACTTTACCGAATCATGGTGAACCAGATGAAGATTTGGAGGCGATTGGGAGAACTGCTTGGGAAGGTAGAGTGTCGACCGATAAGAGGAAACAGGATTAGGGTTTGTGTTAGAATAGGCAAGTGACATAACGGGTCGGGTTTTATAGATCAATAGTTAGATCTGCGTGTCTTAAACATTGTAGACTTTAATTGGGCGGCAATATTTAGAATAGAAGCCTCATAAATCTGCCATGTGGCAATCAAGGATTTAGAATTATGCCAAGTGGCAATCCCAATTACCCTTTTATTAGAGTAAGGGGATTTATTGATTATGGATTTGGTCGTTATGAAATCAACTTTAAATAATGAATAACGGAAATCCTATAAGCATTTGTACATAGATGAAAGATAATATCAAACAACGAGAGAGAAAGAGAAATGATTAAAATACCGGCTTATGTATCACATTTTCAAGAATATGTATAAGTATTTTATGATTCTCTCGGGAGCTTGGGTCTCATAGACATCGGGAGATCAAGTAGTCCCTATATTTCATGAGATAGATGTAAGGTTTGCCCATCATCTCACCCTTAGAAGACACAACTATTAAGTGTGATTTTACTGAGTATATTTGTTTGTTTATTATTTATACGATGACAATTTTATACAACATTATTTTTGTTAAATACTAAGTATTTTATACTTGATATCTAAAAGCATTTTACAACTATTTAATAACTACGAATTACAAAGAAGTTGTCTTTGCACCGGCGATATCGAATTTCTAAAATTTTAAGAAATATCAAAATAATTAAGGAATGTTGTATAGAACTATCGTTCAACCTAAATTTATTAATTTTCAAACTTTGTATGAGTAATCAGTTTTGAAAGAGGTTCAAATAGAAAGTATTTTTACTATAAATTGTGAGAATACATAATTAGTAAAAAAATTATAAACAATTATATCTCATAATCTAAATCGAATTTTAAAAAAGTAATTCCGAGCTTTTGTTCCCCTAGCCCTCCTCACTAAGAAAAAAAATAAATGAAAAAAAAAAAAAATAATTTTTTTATTGTGACATTTATAAAAGACACAATGACGTCATTGTATCATTATCAAAGACACAATGGCGCCGTTGTGTCATTATGAAAGACACAATGACGTCGTTGTGTCATAAAAGACAATGAATTTTTTTTCATTTTTTTATTTTTATTTTTCTGAAAGAGGACGACGAGAGTAAAAGAGACTCCGCAGTACTTTTTTAAAATTCGATTTAGATTGTGAGATATAATTTTTATGACTTTTTTAGCCTCATTATGTTTTCTCACACTTTGTAGTAAAAATACACTTTATAAAATAACCTTACCCATTAGTTTTTTATAAATTAAAAAGATAATTAACTTAAGCCCTATATAATATGTACTAAGTTAGTGAGATATGTATTACACGAGCTGAATAAGAGATATAGTAAATTAATTATTTATTAGTTTTAAATTAAAAAAATCAGTATCATATTAAATCATCTGATATGTAAACTTTAAAAATTGAGTTGTAATTATTACAAAAAATCATGTTTTCGACAATTAGGATATTATTATCATATTAAATAAAAATTATTCATTTATAAAAATTTAACAAATTTATAAAGTTAGTATTTTATTAATGTGTATATATATTTACATGTCTTATCTCGCTTGCTTTAAACACCTTCAATTAGAAAATTAAAAGATAAACCATATATGAAATCCGGATTTAATCCGGATCAAATTAAGTACCAAAAACCAAAACACGAACTTTTGACATCAAGTTTGATTTGAGTTGGATTTCTTTTTAATAAAATTTGGACACTTTATCCATAAACGAAGTGGAGGGATTATGGGTCACGTAATCTTACATCAACTTCATGCTGCTTTTATCGACCTTTTTATCTTGAAAACAAATTAATTGAAGGGAATCGACCTCATCCGTCATGCACCAACAAATTATTCATATATGTATACTTAGGGCGGCCCTCAAAATTTTCAGTAGACGCTAGGCCCGGAGGAATAATAAAAAATGGGCCCATATTATGAAGTATAAAAATAGTTTAAATCGGATAACTTGTATATAAAAACTTATAATACGACGATAGTTGTTATAATAATAAACAATATAAAAATATTGTAGCAAAATAATCTAAACATTTAACAAATAAAGAATTCATAAACAAATAAAGAATCAATTTCATACCTTAGTGTTTTTTTTATTTAAAAATTGATATTATGAGGTTTGAGACTTCAAAAGTGGATATCGATGGCTCAGTGCCTCTATTGAAAAATGCGATTGAATTGCTAAAGTTGATCGTCGATCAATCTTCTAAACTTTTGCCCTCGAAATCTTGAATGGGTATTTTTTTTAATATAGGTATTATTATATTAAGTTGGGGTTATATTGACTAAATGGTATTGAGCTAAACTAATTAAAATGTTAATGAGCTTTAAGATAACATTTAATAGGCTAAAATAACTAAAATGTTATTGGGTTTGTTAATGGGTTTATAAATAGTTTATAGTTTTTCTAAAAGTACATATACATAGTATATAAAAAGAATTTAATAATTTTGAGTCTCTGAGAAGACCTGGCCCCGAACAAGTGAACGGTCAGCTACTCCGTCCTCCTCAGGGCCACCCATGTGTATACTATCAACAACACAACTATTAAACACCTTAATACACAAAGTAATTATTATTTTTTTATATTTTATATCGTACAATTTGTAGGAAGAATAATTGAATACAACTAATCTAATATGTAATTATTATGATACCAATATGTTCGACTAGATATGAACCTCACTGAAGACGACCCAAACCTGCCTGCATGAATCAAAATGAACATACTTGATCTTTGAACTTACCTAAGATTAATTGAGATATTAGAATACACATTGACTTAGGTTAGGAGATATGATATAGACACTTAATCAAAACTATTTTTATATATCAGTATTAAACCTCTGAGGTTGTTAGGGGCAAGTAATACGTTTAACCGGGGGGGGGGGGTGGTTTCAGGCGGAACCACCCCCTTAGCGTGGGGGCGAAGCCTGACCCCTATAGAGTCCAAAGGGCAAGGCCCATGTCAACATAGAAATTATTGTTTTTCATGTTTTGTTATATATCAGAAGTTACTTCTGATACGTACAATCAACAATAATTGATCGTGGATAGTAATCGATTACATTGATTGCGATCACAAGCCAGCCATCTTGACCATGTAGAATCATGTCATGTAGTTCCTCAACGACAATGTTGGTTCTGTCAGCATCTTTATACCGCAGAGAAAGCAATTAATTTGTTTAAAAGGATTTACGAAAAATAAAATAATTAATAGAGCAGGTAACAAATAACTAGTGACATTAGGAACAACAGAAATTTAGTATCTACTCAGTTGTTATCCCTAACAACAGGGTGAATTTTAGATGAAGCACAAAGATTTATTAAAAACAATTAATTAAGTGATTGCTATAAGATAGAGTATACTACTAGTAAGGTTACCTAAACCTCTAACTATTGGAAAGTTAACTCGAGGCTATATTAATTGGAACACTCCATCTTAATAAATGACAAGACTTGAAGCAAGTGAGAGTGTTGATTAAAGCTTTTAAATATTGCAACTATTATATTTATTTGTATGTTTAGCAACTATTCATTAGTTTCAGAAGTTCTAGTTTGTGATATCATTCATCATGTAAAATGAAATAATTATAAGTTACGTACTGGGCCAGTGCTTATTTATTAATATCGTATTTTAAACTAATTAAATTAGTCTTTTAATTCCTTCAATCCTATTTTTTTAATTAAAAGATTAACAATAGTTAATCAAACACGTAGTTCTGATCTATCCTCCGGCTTCTGTTCTCTTTTAAGTTGTCAAGAGATTTAGAAAACAAGAATAGTATGAAATTAAGCATGCCTCAATGTGAAGCTTAACATTTGAATCTCAAACATGTTTACATTGATAATCATCAAGTTCAATGAAGACAAATACAAATGTTGGGAATTGACAATTGAATATGCAAGATCAACAAACATCTAGTTATTGATTTTACCAAATCAAAAGGGAAAGGTTTATACATATCAATCTCATGCAGCCACTTCAATGATGTGATTCGCCACACTTGGGCGAGCTTGTTGTTCAATGGCTACATGACCAACATCATGTCTGTCTCCTTCAGGTTTGGCCATCACGCGAAGAACATCAGAACACATCAAAGTGCTTTGCAGCTTCACAACATCTATTGTTTTATGGTTTATAATCTCTGACATCTTTTTCTCCTCCACTTCACTACTAACCAGATGATTTTTTGATTCTAATTCTGATAATTTTTCATTGACAATAGGCTTCCTATTCTTGTATTTGAAGTATAGTATCACTTGAATAATGCCAAAGAAGAATCCAAGTATATTTGGAATCTGAAAAAAATATGTCATTTACAAATCGTATATTTATTGGAAGAATAGAATAGAATGAGTTAGACAGTTCGACATTGTTAACATGTTGAGTTAGCTTTTATCATACCGCAATATTGAAGTCACGAAGAAGCAGACCATAAAAGAACCACATAACAGCACTTAGGGTCAGAGCTATCGATAATAGAATTGGCATGTATTCCACACTTTTTGTTTTAATCACTTGTCGCTGCATAATATTAATGTGAATATATATAAATATGAATTTGAAAGTGGCATGCATACATCAAGAAATATAACAATGTGAAATGTAAATAACTTTTTGTTGTGTCACAATGTTAGTATTTGGTTTTTATGCATGCATGCTTACCAGAACACCCAAAGGTGCTACGAAAACACATAATGAGAACACAAGGCAAATCCATCCAACTATCACTCCACGGGTTACTCCACTTGCAAGAAATTGAGTCAATACAACAATCAATCCGAAGCCAACGATTATTAACAAAACAATGAGCTTCAAACTCTCCATCTACATAACCAAGATTTTGGTTAGTTCTAATTAACCTTCTTATTAATGATATAAAATATTAATCTCAAAATAAAGATTAGTGTATACCCTAGCTTTCTTTGGAGCGTATAAAAGAAAGAAACAGATGTACAACGTTTCGATGAAGCAACCAACTGAGTTAATGGTGATAAGAAGCAAGACATTGGTCTTGAGAAATGCATAATATATCCAAAGCATCGCACTGAATAACCCCACCACATAAGGTGCTGATTGAAACCCTTCTGTTGATTTCTTTTTATAAACTTTATAAAATGTCGGTCTGTATTTATGTTAGGTCACCAAGGTTAGGTAACTATCATATAAGAGACCTTAATAATATATCATGAAAAAACAACGGAATTACCATATATTAGGGCTAGACTTACATTGGTGCAAGAAATACCATAAAAGAGACAACATTGCCTGAAATATTATGAAGAGTTATGCTAACAACGAAATCATATATGAAAAATATAAAGATACAATGGAAGAAAGAAGTAAGCATACCAAGAAGGCCAAATGCCAGGGTGAGGTGAGCCAATGTCCCAGTCATCCTCCTTAATTAAGTGATTACTAGTATAACTATCTTCCTGATGAAAGGTGCATAAGAGATGATTAAGTAATTCCCTTATATAGGAAGCCATGGTTGAAGGTGTGGCTCCACCACAATATCCAAATAGCATACAAGTTTCCTCATGATCCATTAAACCTGAGAATTAATACAATTTAATTAGATTGAGTGGCACATTTTTACATAAGTGTACTGGTACTTTATACACCACTCACTTCCCTTGTACCTTTATTGTTTTTATATATATTTTCCTATAAATAACACATATATCTCAACCTTTTTTGTTGAAAAGTGCAATGATATATCTTTGTTGCTTAAGAAATTCAAGGGCATTTTTGTAGCTAGCACTGATCAAGCACACATCAAATTTAAATCACCCTCTTGTTTATGTATCTTGTTCATAATAATAAATGAATATATCATTTTCATATACTTTTTTCTACACATTTTTGAAAAATATAGAAAGAAATCACAACACCTTTGCACGCCTGCACTTATAAACGTGTATATTTATAAGTACGAAGAATCCCGTATATAACTTTTGGAAAAAAATGTAGAGATCTATTAATTCGCTACAATCAATTAATATTCTACGAAAATGATAACTTAGATATCTACAAATTTGGTGAAGTTGTGTATGTTATGATTTTTATATTTCTATAAAGACAAGTAGATAACCATGTTATACATATATAAGTGCGAATGAATTGATATCACTTCATATAGTTTCTAAAAGTTAAGAAAAAATTAATAAATAGAATTAAAATAGATTTCCATCATTCTTAAATTTAGGATTTTAGGGTAGATACCCCTAACTACAATGGGGCACCGAGGAAGCACTTTTTGATGAGTCAGCCACTCATATCCAATTATTTGGGTTTTATGACCCATGAATTGAATTCCTCAATGTTGTTGGTCCCATGCACCGATAATATGCTGATTAATTAGCCATAAATATTATTAATATGTCCTCTGCTAATCTTATATAGCCTTATGGTTTTCTTTCGTTCTAGTGCTAGCTGATTGAATATAATCTCATCACTATAAGACATTAAGACGCGAAAATGATCGAAAAAGAGTTTCTTTTTGATACCATAGTGAATTTCTCATATCTATGGTCTTCAAATAAGAAGTATAATATGAACATGAACCGAGTGCTTTGGTTACAATGCTAGGTTCTTTCTTTAATTAATGTTGTTTTTCTGATCCTTTCTAGCGTCTTGCTAAGGCTGTGTGTTGTCGTAGTGTGATGGGGCGTGACCCACGTGGCTGTCAACTCTGATCACCAACATCACAGCACCAGGGCACGGTGGACAGGGCGTGAGGGGGCTCACGGATGGAACTGGCCGTTGGGACATTATATGAAACACAAATAGAGCCGTTGGTTCATTTAGAAAATTTATTTTTAAAAAATTACATTTCACCCCTATAAATACTACCTCATTCTTTATAAAAAACCACAACAGTTATATATATTATCTTTTCTTCATCTCCAGATTCTAAAAAAAAACCATCTTAGTAGAAAATATTGGGTAATTGGGATGATTCATTTCCACCAAATTTTGATCTCATGAACGACGAGGTTTTTCCGAACTTTACATCCAATTTCTTATTTTTTTTTCAATTATGTATTTTCTTAATTTTTTTTATATTTTTAGTGAATTTTATTTGATTATAATGTTTAATTTTATATTAATGTTTTATAATTAAAAAAATTAAATAAATTAAAAATTCGTTAGAGCTCATGATCATCTGATATATATAACAGAGTCAGACTAATTTTTTTTAAACGGATAGGGGCTCTATGCAATGCATAGTCAGCATCACATGTCACGATATTCATGATAAATTGACTTAGTGATTTATCCCATGACACCCAGCCTAATAGGTGATTGTTAATATAATTCTCAATCGTTAAAAAAAGTTCAAATGTATATTATCAACACATGCAATTAATAACTAAACATTTAAATTTACAAAAAAATAAACATCTTTATAGGTAGTATAATTAATTAAATACAACTAACTTAATATGTTATTATTATTTTTTTAACGGTAAATGTACGACACTGTAAATGTACGACACTGTTTCAAATGATAAATGCTATCTTTATCGAATCCAACTATCAATTTTTCAGCTGAGACCGCACCCCCAACCCCCTCAGGAGTAAGCCCACAATTGGAAAACCGTCTTACTCAACCGTGAGCATTTTTGTTTAAAGTGAGATTTAAACTCAAGACCTCATCATATTTATATAATAGGTTAGTGACCTGTGTATTACACATATTGAATAAATAAAATATTAAATAATAATAAGATATGATTAAAAGTATGTACGAGTAAGAACTTTAAGCAATAAAAAGACGTTATCACCTTAACCACTTGAGCTAAAAATCATTATTAGTTGAAAGAGCGACAGAGCTTGAGCACTCTTATTGGGGAGGCGAGGACCGAAATTAATTTTAGTTAGGGGGAATAAACTTGATATATATAAAAAAATTACTCTATCGGGCAAAAAAAGTATACACTTAAAACGAAAATTAACATTACTGACGAAACAAAGATGGAACAACCCCCCCCCCCCCCCCCCCCGAAAGACTATAAAACTAAATCCAAACGTTGATTATTAGTAAAGAACACAATATTTATTGTAGCGATTAAACCCTAAAATTTATTTGTTGCTGCATTTATATCAACTGAACAATCTACCATATATTTACTGTAGGTATGTAATAAAACTTCTCTTATAGGAAGGTCCAAAACCATGTTAATTTCTATTATTCCTATTAGCAACTCTTCATTAGTTTCTATAGTTGTAGGTAGTGATATTATATATCCATCATCGTGTTACCGTGCGACCGATTAGTTAGTAATATTTATTAGTGGTTTACATTAAGCTAAATTAGTTTTCTTATTTTATTTTATCTTATTTCCTCCAAGCCAATTTAAATATAAGTTAACAAACAATATTATTAATCAAACAAGTAGCATATGATCTATCCTCCAGCTTCAGTTCTCTTTTATTTCACACATCCTTCACTCTATTATCTAGTTTTTGAGTTTTTCCTAGGTTGCCCAACAGATTCAGAAAATAAAAATAATAATAAAATATGCAAGCATCAATGTGAAGTTTAATATATACTTGAAGCTCAAACATGTTTATATTGATAATCATATAGTTCAAATAGATAAATGTTGAGAATTGACACTTAGAATATGCAAGATCAACACACATCTACTTATTGATTTTAGCAAATCAAAATGAAAAAGTATGTACATATCAATCTCATGCAGCAACTTCAACTATGTGATTTGCTACATTGGGGCAAGCTTGAGGCTCAACCACCGCAATACTTGCATCATGCCCGTTTTCTTCGAGTCTTGCCACAACAGGAAGAACACCAGGACTCATCAAAACGCTCTGCAGCTTCACAACATCTATTGTTTTATGGTCTATGATTTCTGGCTTCTTTTTCTCCTCCAATTCAATAATTGGATAACTTTTTTCTTCAATTCACAGTCTGATAACTTTTCGTTGGCAATGGGCTTCTTAATGTTCTTGTACTTGAAGTAAAGTATAACTTGAATAATTCCAAAGATGAATCCAAGTATATTTGGAATCTGAAAAAAATAAGTCGTTTACAATTCACAAATTCCGTGAAAAAATAGAATAGAACAATTTTGACCATTTGAGATAAAAATCATAAATAGGTCAAGTTGAATTTTGTCATACCGCGATATTAAAGTCACCAAGAAGTAAACCATAAAAGAACCACATGATGGCACTAAGGGCTATCGATAATAGAATTGGCATATATTCTACACTTTTCGTTTTAATCACTTGTCGCTACAAAAGTACAAAATATATATGTTAAATAATATAAATAAAAATATAAAAATGGCACGCTTACATCAAGGAATATAACTATGTGAAATGCAAGTAACTTCTTGTTGTGTCTCAATGTAATTAAAATATGCTTTTTATAAATGCATGCATACTTAATTACTAGAACTCCCAAAGGTGCAACAAAAACACATAAAGAGAACACAAGACAGATCCATCCTACTATCACACCACGGGTTACTCCACTTGCAAGAAATTGAGTCAAGACAACAATCAATCCGAAGCCAACAACTATTAGCAACACAATGAGCTTCAAACTCTCCATCTGATAACCAAGATTTTGGGTAGCTTTGGTTAACCTTCTTTATTGACATAAAATTCATCCTAAAATAGAGATTAGTGTATACCCAAGCTTTCTTTGGCGCATAGAAAAGAAAGAAACAAATGTACAAGGTTTCGATGAAGCAGCCAACTGAGTTAATGGTAACGAGAAGCAAGACATTGGTCTTGAGAAATGTGTAATATATCCAAAGCATCGCGCTGAATAAGCCCATCACATAAGGCTCTGACTGAAACCCTTCTGTTGATTTCTTTTTATAAACTTTATAAAATGTTGGACTGCATTTATGTTAGAGGTTAGTTGTTATCATATAATAGACCTCTATCATATATCATGAAAAGACGGTTGAATAAGCACATATATAAGAGCTAAACTTACTGTTAGAATTATAAAAAAATCCAAGATTGAGGACCAAAGGAGGGATCAGTTAGAGGATTGCTCAATCACATCATTTCCTATTTTTGTGAAGATTCTAATTGACAGCAACAACCAGCAATGTGACAGCTCATGTTACCTTATTGTGCATATGTACAAAGTAGTATAAATAGGAGTATGTTCCTTTGTAAACCACACAATTCAAAAATCAATAAACTATCTCATTCTGAAAACCTCTCGACAAGATGGTATCAGAGCATGGTTCCAAGTTGAAAAACTGACCTGCTCATCATCTACCAAGCTTGTAATACTGCCCAAATCGAGTCACCATGTCCGAAGACGGCAACTCGAATGCCAACCAAAATAATGATCTGTCAGTCCAACTTGCCCAGCTGCTCAAGACAGGGATCAACTCCCAGTCGAGCAACCCCAAACTTTCCGATAGCCTACATATCAACCTCAAACTCAATAGCCAGAATTACGCTCTATGGACCCGAATGATACGGGTTGCCATAAGCGGAAAATCAAAGGCACTTCTCAAGCACTTAACCAATGATTCTCCTGACCCACGGGATGAGGCTTTCGAACAATGGGAACAAGATGACTTGGTTGTATTCTCTTGGTTGATACAAAATATTGAACCGGTTCTTGCAAGTAACCTAACAGAGTTTCCAACAGCAAAATCGTTGTGGGAGGCTCTGGTGGTTACATACAGTAGCGGCAGAGACAAGTTGCAGACATTCAACCTTCATGTCAAAGCCAATGACATCAAGCCAGATGACAAATCGCTTGAAGACTTCTGGATCACGTTGCAAGGGATCTGGGGAGAGATCGACAGAATCGACCCAAACCCCATGAAATGTCCAGAAGACATCAAAACACATTAAAAATCAGGTCAGAACAAAAATTATTCCAATTTCTAAATGCTCTTGACCGAAGGTATGACCCCATCAAAAGGGAAATCCTTCGGTCAGACCCTCGTCCAACTGCAGAGGCTGCTTATGCCATCGTCCGCAAAGAAGCCGCTCACCAGAATATTCTGGGAACAGCCCCTAGTGAGACGAATGGCCTAGGATCGGGACTGATTGCAGCCGAAACAGAAGGATTAGGGCTCATTTCGAAGAGCAATCGGAAAAAGAGTGGACCTTGGAACAAAGAAGACAAATCTCACCTGAAGTGCTCTCATTGTGGCATGACAAAGCACACCAAAGACCAGTGCTTCAAAATCGTAGGTTACCCCGAATGGTGGTCGGATGGTCACAAGAAGGGCACAAGAAATCCCGACCGAGAGAAGGGCAAAGCCGCCACCACGGTGGGCAACTGTGAAGCCGCCAACACCGGCGACGGCAACCGAAGTCACCCGAATCAAGGATTTGGAGGAGTAGCAGCAACACACGACCGGGAGGAATCCAGCCTCTTCTCGGCCGTAGGTACCGGGGGTGAGAGAAATGTCTCGAAACCCCATCCCACTTCTCAACCTAATATTTACAATCTCATAACATATGTGAATATAAGTTTTCAAAAGTGCAGAAAACCCCCTGAAGTTAAGTGTATACCATTTCTTAATAAAGGGGTTAAAAATTTTAAAAAACACCCTGCATTTTGTGGTATAGCAAATGTGGCCAATAAATATAATAAAAGACAAGAGAAATCATGGATACTTGATTGTGGGGCCACGGATACCATGACTTACGACCTATCCGATTTTGACACGTTAACCAAACCTACAAAATCATGTATCCAAACCGCTAATGGGGAAATAATGAATGTTAAAACTGGGGGAAGCATAGAAATCTCTCCGACTTTAAAACTTTCAAATTGTTTATATGTGCCTTCTCTTTCACATAAACTCCTATCAATAAGTCATGTAACTAAGGAATTAAATTGTTCCGTCCTCATGCAACCTACATTTTGTATCCTACAGGATATCAGGACGAGAGTGATAATTGGGCGTGGCACTGAACGACAAGGGCTATATTACGTAGATGAGGTGACCCAAAATGGAAATGTGTTACTTGCTCATGGAACCAGAGAGTGAGAAGATTGGCTATGGCATAGAAGATTAGGGCACCCATCTACCGGTTATTTACATGTTTTATTTCCAAATTTATTTCCCTCGAATTGTAAGGCACATTGTGAAACGTGTGTGTTAGCTAAGAGCCATAGGAAAACTTTTAAACCAAATAACACAAGGGCTGACTCACCATTTGCACTAATTCACTCAGATGTATGTGATCCATCCCCAATTACGGGGGAAAAAAATTTCCGGTATTACGTAATGTTCGTGGATGATTTCACACGAATGACTTGGGTATATTTATTAAAAAACAAATATGAGGTTTTTGAAAAATTCACCATATTTTATACCATGATCCAAACTCAGTTTCAGAAAAACATTCAAATTTTTAGATAGGACAATGGAAGGGAGTTTGTTAACAATAACATGAACCAATTTTTTCAAACCAAAGGCATAGTCCATCAGACTACGTCCCCCCATACCCCTGAACAAAATGGGGTCGCGGAACGGAAAAACCGTATTTTGTTAGAAATAACTCGGGCCCTTTTAATAGAAGCCCAAGTTCCAAAGACTTTTTGGCCAGAAGCTTTTGCCACGGCCACCTACCTCATTAACCGTCTTCCCACTCAAATATTGAAATAAAAAACCCCTCTACAAGCCCTTTCAGAATTTAAAACACCTCCCTCCAATCTCACACTTGAACCTCGAATTTTTGGATGCACTGTTTTCGTTCACATACCAAAGTTACACAGAACAAAACTAGATCCATGCGTTGAAAAATGTGTCTTCGTTGGATATGGTGTAACCCAAAAGGGATACAGGTGTTACAACCCAAAAACTCAAAAAATGTTCACTACAATGAACTATGATTTCCTTGAAACGAAATACTACTATGGCTTAGAACATGCTGATGGAAGGAAAGAGATGGAGACACTAAACTGGTTGGAATACATACCCTACACTGAAGAAGCAAGCCATGATCATACTTCCCCTATACAAACAAAAGACCCAATCATCAGTGCCCCTAAAGAAAATGCTCCCAACCTGATTCCCGAGGTAAGCAATACTCATCCTATCCCAACTAACATATTTGAACCGACAGGACAAGATGAAAATGTGCAGGAACACGAGAACTCTTCCTCAGGACAAAGTGAGGGTGCACAAGAGCAAGAGGAGTCAGTCACACCGGCCGAGCAAGAAGAACAAACTCAAGAAGACCCCCTACACCTGAAGACACCCATAGAACATATGTTCTCCCACCTAGGAAGAACCGAGGAATCCCACCAAGAAGATACTCTCCAGAAAAGGAATCCAGAGGAAGATACCCTGTGGCAAACATAGCTGACGGAAATCTGTCCAAGGAAGCTCAAGCCTTCACCTCAGCCCTATACTCCGAAGAGATCCCGTCAAATATAGAACAAGCCTTGAAATCAAGACATTGGAAAAACGCAATGGAAGAAGAAATGAAGGCATTGATGAAAAACAACACATGGGAAAAATGCACCTTACCCCAAAGTAAGAGAACAGTCGGCTGTCGTTGGCTATTCATAATTAAATACAAGCCGGATGGCATGATTAAAAGATATAAAGCAAGGTTGGTAGCAAAGGGGTACACCCAAACATATGGGATTGATTACTCAGAAACCTTCTCACCAGTCGCAAAAATGAACACAATAAGAGTACTCTTCTCCATAGCAGCGAATAAAGGGTGGCCACTACACCAGTTTGTCGTAAAAAATGCGTTCCTACACGGAGAACTGGAAGAAGAAGTCTATATGGAAGCTCCACCGGGATTCACTGAAAGCTTTAAAGAAAGGGAAGTATGTCGATTGAAGAAATCACTCTACGGCCTAAAACAATCACCGAGAGCATGGTTTGGAAGGTTCACACTAGCCATGAGAAAATATGGGTTTAAACAAAGTGACTCTGACCACACTTTGTTTCTCAAACAGAGAAAGAACCTCATAACATGCCTAATAATCAATGTTGATGACATGATTATTACCGGAGAAGACCAAGAAGAAATAAGCAACCTTAAAAAGAACCTATTCACAGAATTCGAAATGAAAGATTTAGGAAGGCTCAAATACTTTCTTGGAATCGAAGTCCTAAGATCAAGAAAAGGAATCTTCATATGTCAAAAGAAGTATATACTCGACCTTCTAACAGAAGTCGGTATGATAGATTGCAAACCAGTTGATACCCCTATGATTGTGAATCAGAAGCTCTACATGGAAGAAAAGCAGAGCCTGCAGACAAAGAACGATACCAACGAATGGTAGGAATATTGATATACCTCTCACATACACGACCAGATATAGCATATGCTGTGGGAGTAGTAAGTCAGTTTATGCATCAACCCTAAAATTCCCATATGGATGCAGTCGTAAGAATTATAAGATATCTCAAGGGAACCACAGGTCATGGATTATTATTTAAACCAAATGGGCATTTAGAGACTCAATTATACACTGATGCTGACTGGGCGGGTGACAAAGGGAACCGAAGGTCAACATCAGGTTACTTTGCACTAGTTGGGGGAAACCTCGTTACATGGAGAAGCAAGAAACAAAAGGTCGAAGCCCTGTCAAGTGCTGAAGCAGAATTCAGAGGAATAACAAGGGGGATAACTGAAATATTATGGATACGAAGGCTCCTGACCGAGATAGGTTATCCACCGCAAGAAACCAGCAAGATCATGAGCGACAATACAGCAGCAATACAAATATTCGAGAACCCAGTTCAACATGATCGCACAAAGCATATAGAAGTAGATCGACATTTCTAACAAAAGCTGTGAATGAAACAACTCTACACAAGTGCTTGGACATGTTGAACTTTGGAAACCCCACAGTTCAACTTGAGGGGGCGTGTTAGAATTATAAAAAATTCCGAGATTGAGGACCAAAGGAGGGATCAGTTAGAGGATTGCTCAATCACATCATTTCTCATTTTTATGAAGATTCTAATTGACAGCAACAACTAGCAATATGACAGCTCATGTTACCTTATTGTGCATATGTACAAAGTAGTATAAATAGGAGTATGTTCCTTTGTAAAACACATAATTCAAAAATCAATAAACTGTCTCATTCTGAAAACCTCTCGACAAGACTTACATTGGTGCAAGAAATACCATAAAAGAGACAGCATTGCCTGAATAATTATAAACCAAGATTTAACCGCACCATCATCTATTAAAAAATATACAAGGGAAGGAAGAAGTATTATACCAAGAAGGCCAAATGCCAGAGAGAGGTGAGCCAATGTCCCAGTCATCCTTTGCTAAGTGATTACTACTATAACTATCTTCCTGATGAAAGGTGAAAGGTGCGTATGATATGATTGAGCAACTCCCTTATATATAAGAACACTTAGTTGAAAGTGTGGCTCCACCACTATATCCAAATAGCATCCAGCTTTCCTCATGTTCCATTAAACCTGAGAATTGATACAATTTAATTAGACTGAGTGGGTACATAAGTGTATTGGTACTTTATACACCACTCACATCCCCCTGTAAAATATATATCTCAACCTTTTCTTGTTATTGAAATGTGCAATGATATATATATCTTTGTTGCTTTACAAAACTCAAATGCGTTTGTTATACGATCGATTTGAGAAGAAAAATATAATAAAATACTATGTGAATTGAAGCTAATCTGTTGTAGACAAATGATTTTGTAGATTAACCTTGTTTAAGAAATAAGAATATCAAAGGAGTACAACAAGCACACACCAAATTTAGAACACCCATTGTTTAATATCTTGTTCACTAGCTAGCTAGAATAGATATATATATCTTCACTTACTTTTTTCTACACATTTTTGAAATAAATAGAAACAAACGTTTACTATATGGTTATATTTATTAGTAAAAAGAAATATATAAAACCATGACACTTTCATACATATAATTGTAGAGATTAATTTGTTATTTAATTACATCAATTTTCTACTCTCTCAATGCGTGTGAGGAAATCATGAAATAATATGTGATAAATTGATTTCTGCGTATTTAATTAAGGTCACGTTGCGTATCTTATAATCTTTAGTATTTTTATAAAGACAAGTACATAACAATCTTCTACATGTATAGTTTCATATAGTTAATTTCTAGAGTTTAAGAAAAATTAAATAGGGTAGATGCCTCAAATTACAATGGGGCACTCAGGAAGCACTTTTTGACGAGTCAACCACTCATATCCAATTAATCAGGTTTTAAGAATTAAGATCCATGAAGGTGGATCCTAAATCCTTATTCCCCAATTTTGGTCCTATGCACCGACAATAATAAGTTCATTAATTAACCATAGATATTAATATGTGCTTTGCTAACCATATCTATCTTTATGGTTTTCTTTTGTTCTAGTGCTAGCGGATTGAATATAATTTCACCACTACAAGACATAAAGACAAGAAAATTATATTTAAAATTTAAAAATATTAGAAAGTTGTTTTTAATAAAAAAAATCAAGAATCAAGATAGCCGTTTTAGAATGATTGAAATGCAAGTATTGTAACATTCCTGTAAACAAAACGCTCACGACAATGTGAAGCGTGGACCATAAACGTACTGTCAACCGAGCAGAAGACAAAGGACAACCCTTATGTTAGAAGATTGGCAAGATGAACAACCGGAGGGATTAATACACCAAACTTGAAGAGTCTAAGCTAGCATCATGTGACAAATTACTAAAACAATATAGGTGAACTTGAAGATTTTTTGTACACTGATGTGATATGCTGGGTATATTTGTTTGTTTGTTTGATGAAACATATACCAAGTTGATAGCCCAATATGTACGGCCAAGGTTGCCACACCAAAGGATAGTTGGTGGAGGTGTGACTTGTGAGAGTCTGAAAAGACACGGTAGAATATATGAATATATAGCAATAGGATGATCAAGATAAACTATTTTTGGATGAACATGAACAACAACAATGTTTTAAGTATAAGATTATGATAAGATAACGAGAGCACATAATGAACAACATGAGAAATGTTAGCATTGCAGACTATGACTTTTCCTGAGCCAAAATATGGTTTTGTCTTGTATACCATTGTTGTATAGTGAACCATAACAACATCAAACGTCATGTGACTTGTAGGAAGAAAGAAAAAAAATCTAAGGCTAACGATCTACTAAAGGGATCAATTTGGCTTGTAAGCTATACAATTGTGTATCCACGGGTCACTCCTGACATGTAAATGAAAAATCCATAGTTAGATCAATGCGAGGAGCTCGATTGTTGTAAGTATGTGAAGCAAAAGAAGGCGGGTTTAAAGGAATTATGATTATTAGACTCCGATCATATGAACTTCCACTCAGTTGTGAACTAAGTGTATGTGTAAGGCTGAGTCACACGTGGGGGAAACTCGTGCTTGACTTGGATTGATGAATTGCGTGAGGGGAAACTCGTGATCTTTAGACAAAACTTATAGCATATCTAGAGTTAATTTTATGATTGTGAAAAAAAGATAGAGGGTGACCAATTGAGAAGTGCCACTACAAAATTTTCGAACATTAGTGGCGACACGTGTCGCCGCTATTAAGTGGAAAAGTCGCCGCTAATACTTTTAGCCGCGACATGTCGCCGCTAACAGGTCGCCGCTAATGATGTTGCCGCTAATAACCTTAATGTCTCCGCTAATAAGTCGCCGCTATTTATGTCGTTTAAAAAATTTCTGGATGACTATTAGCGGCGACATGCTAATGGTCAATTTTGTTTAAATATATTTTTAGTTTTTAAATTTCCGATTTTCGACCCAAATAATTTAGATTTCCCAATAACATTCAAATTCCATACAAATAAATCTAGATTTCGTAATATCATACAATCATACATAACTACAAACATAAGTACTTTAAAACAAATTTAACCCGGTGATAAAATACGCTATTCATCCCACTCGTCCAAAACGTATTCTTCAGCTTGATTTGGAGCCTTTTGCGAAGCAATTAACTGTGTAATTTTGTGACATAAAATTCACATTTTGAAACAAACTTGAAATTTGATCTTGTAAAAAAAATATACATTTATATTTGGCAAAGTATATTAAGTGTCAATTAATCATGTTGAACCAAACATACTTAATATGTTTAGAAACATCCTAAAATTATATCATTTAGACCCATTCTGACCCGTTTAAGCTAAACTTAAATAATTAAAGTATATTTTAGCAATAAAAAGTCATAATAACCTAAACCCACTATGATGCACTTAACACATCCAACTTTAAGTTATTTTAACCCGTTTAAACTCAAATCATGTCTTTTTCACCCATTTTGACCCGTTTAAGCTTAATGTCGCCGCTAATGGTGTCGCTGCTAATAATGTCGCCGCTACTGGTGTCGCCGCTATTGGTGTCGCCGCTATTGGCGACAATTCTTTTAGTGTGCATCAACCATTGGTCCTAGAGAGTTAAGAACCGATGACTAACTGTTAGAATGTCTCTCCAATAAATCAATATTTACAAAGAACATGTTTATCACCATCATACATTTGTAGAGTGATGATGTTGGTACGTTGACTCAAGGTCAAATGGTCTAATCCTTGTAGACTCAAGCATTGCAAATCACATCTCATGTCCATACAACCCCAATAAAATGGGATGTCTGAAAGGAAAACTCGTCGATTTTCTAAAACACCTATGTTTAATGTTCTATGCTTATTTATCAAAGAAATCTTGGTATGATGCTTATGTCACTCTTACCTTTCATATTAATCGAATTCCATCTAAGAAATGCTCGCTACTATTCATATGAGCTCATGTTTGTTCTTATAGAAATTACATTGTTCTTCTTCTTCTTCGTCTCTTTGGTTATCTTTGCTACCATATTATAGGGCAAACTCTCCTCCATGTATGTTTGATGTATCTTTCTTGGACACTTTTCTATTTATCGAGGTTATCTTTGTTATGAATGTTTCTTTGCTCGCATACATATCACATTATGTTCACTTTCATGCAACTATTTTCTCTCTTCCTTCCTTTAAAGTTTCACTCATTCATCAATCATTGTTTCTCATTCTCTTATAAAATACCTTCTCTTTGTTCGATTCCTATTTCTTTAATTCTTAGCCACTTTCGATTCCTATTTGGTTACTTGCTATGAATTCATTTTCAAAGGTATATATTACGGCAAAAACTGTCAGTCATTTATTTTTTGAGTTCAACTTAACATGAAATTTGCATCATATACATCCTAATTTCACATGTGACTTAATGAAAAAAAATATAATTCTAATGAATTTTTGATGAAACAAACTTTACAGCTCAATCCTAGTCAATGGTCATCCCCTTAAGGATCTCATCGCAAGGGCCATCGCCCTTAGACCCCACTCCCAAAAACTGCTTCAGACCCTCGTCAAAGGGGAGTTGCCTCCTTAGAACCCCTTTTGGTTAGGTATTTTACCTCTAAGAACAAACGAGACTTTAAATACTAAATAACATAGATAACCTCAGATATATATGTAAGCATCTTTTGACTTGTTTGATGCATATTATGATTTACTTTAGTAAATCAAATAAATGCAATTCCACTTAAATTTCTATCAATGATGACAAATATAGATATGAAGTTTTTCACAAATAAAAGGTGTTATGATAATTGGTTTCACAGTTTTCTCATAGAAACTTTTCCTCTCATCGTAAAATTTTATAGAAAAAACTCTATGAAGGGTTCGTAAAAGAAAATTTTATTTGAAACGAATTTCTCGAAATATCATATATATGCCTAATAAAACTTACGTTTATGAAAAAAATATAAAATATGTTATTCAAAGTTTAAGAATGTGCTCTGATGTTGAAAAGTATTATCACTAAAAATAAATAAATATAAAATTATATATTGTTGTTTGCTATCGTGCTCTCTTTTCCTCCCAAAATTATTCTTTTTCTACTTATCGATTTAATTTTTCTTAAGTGGTTTAAAAAGTTTTCTTGACGGCCAATCGACATGTCTACGATGGACAATTGGACTTAGGGGAATAAAAATTAAGATTAAAACTTACGATATATAATTTACTATCATGAAAAATCACTCACTATGACTTTCACCAACGACTTAATATATTGGCAAGAAATTTGTCGGTGAAGCTAGGTGGCTACCGATAGTATTTAGTCGGTGATATATCGTCAAAAAATCAAGGTGTTGGTAATTTGATTTCCGAAGGATATTCTTTAGGGATAATTGTCGAGTTATTTATTAACGGATTACTGGCAAGTCTTCCAAAGTAGTACTTAGGCGTTTTTATCTGACAGGTTACCAATAGTTTATCTACTGACGGTTTTTTAAACTCAATTTTTCTTAGTTCTTTTTTCATTTTGTTGGATTCATTCGGTAATCCATCTCTGATTGTAAATATATACACGCCACTAGTAATTTACTCGTTTGTATAGTAGTGAAGTAATTAAGAAGATGGTGATAGATTAAATCCTGAGTAATTAGGTGTGTGAGCTGAATATTAAGTTTGTGAGTAAGCAATTAAGTAGCTAGGTTATGTGTACGATATGTCGTTCAAGTGAGTGAAGCTAGCATATTAGGGAGGAGGGGGCGGGTATTGGATTGGGTAGGGAGGTACCCTAGCTGGTACACCGCCGCCATCCTCTTAGAGTACCTCCAGGGTAATTGGTTTTGAGTTATAGTTGCCGAGTGAGGGTAGGTAAATTACAAAAAGGAAATTATTTTTCTACAATATATATATATATATATATATATATATATATATATATAAATTACAAAAAATTAAATCAATTATAAATTATGTGATTGGATAGTGGTAGTTTTCACGGTTTTCAATTATAAACATGGTTTTTATTTGATCCCTCCTCTATATATATTATATATATATATTATATATATACACACACATGCATACACAAACACATATACACTCAAACATACACAATATTAACACATTGTTATTGTTTCTCAAAAGTCAAGGGTTGGTGGTAGCGAAAAATCACGAGATAGAATATACAACGTTTATTATTTGAATTAGTGTAATTTTTAATTATTAGTTTTTAGGATTTTATTATTGTTGTTTGTTTGTTTGTTTTTATTATTTGAATTAGTGTAAATTTTTAATTGTTATGAAAGTTAATTTTTTTTAAATTATTTAATATGAAAATAAAAATTCTAAGCTAGTCTAAAGTTGCATTTTCAGTTTTTTAGATGTTTCATGTTAGTTCAGGGTGTTTGTAATATGACTTGATTGATGGATTCTAAGGTAATTCATATGAGTGCCCCTCCTCCCATAGATACAACACTATCATCTCCCCGAGATTAGACCAATGATTGGTAGTGGATGACTGGTTGTTTTACTTCACTTTTCGTCTTTTGTTTTGTTTGATAGTCATTTTCTAATTTTAAAAGTAGAACTTTAAATGATATGAAATTTATTATTTTTTAAAAGCTTTTTCTTCAAAATACATATATATTTTTCGTAATTATTTTTGTGGTATTTATCTATATAAATTAATAAAATATTTAAACTATTCGATCAATGAAGTTGTCAAATTTTAAATAAATTTTAGTAACTTTAATTAGAAAATAATTTTCCTATTATAATTAGCGGTTTTACCTCGCGTGATGCAGCGAGAAACCTGTGTATTGTAAATTAGGAAAAAAACTTATTTATGGTAGGAAAAAATGCGTAAAACTTATTATACTAATTAGAAATTTGTGTCTTACATACGTTGAAGGGAAATAAATTAAATAGTAAGGATAAAAAATTAGCTATAAAATATCTCTCATCTCTAATAGCAATAAGATTTTATAGCATTAAGACACAAAACTCATTATATTTTAAAATGGTTTTTCTAAAATTGAATTGATTGAATGTAATAAACTGGCTATCGAGCCGGGGGTCTCTTTAGAAGCGGTCTCTCTACCTAACAAGATAGAGGAAAGACTCGCCTACACCTACCCTCCCCAGACCCTGCTCTTGAGTGGGATATACTGGATTTGTTTGTTTGTTTGTTTGTTTTCGTCTACAATGCTATGACAAAAATTAAAGCGTGACCCATAAATTATAACAAATATTAGATCATTAACTATGTAAATATACTATTGAAAGTTTTTCTTTCAATTGCATCCTTTCTGGCTGTAAAACCATTTTTAGTATGTATAATCAAAATATATGATTTAACAATTTAATTGATTAAAAAAATTTTAATTCAAAAAAATAAAGATAAAAGTTAAAACAAATTATTAATTTAGTTGTCTAAAATAATTGAGTTGATTAAAATAATTATTTAATCTAGTTGTCTAAAATGGGGTAAAACTGATAGTATTAATTTAATTTGTCTAAAATTGGGTAAGTTGTTTAGGCCAAAAAATACAAGAAACCACGTGTGACAACTTAAGAACATTCATAGTGGGTTTCTTATCCTTTATTTTTTCTGCAAAGAATTTGTAATTTTGTTTTATATTTTGGATCCTTTTGTAAATATGTTACTTAATCTTTAGGCGTAAATTTATTCAAAGAAACATTCATTTTCTTGTTATTTAAGTCCTGGACATTTATTTGTATGATATTAGTATATAGTCATGTGTAGTTAACCAACTAAAATGTTAAATTTGAATTTTCATGTTCATTAACCTTTTTGTTTCACTTTAAAGTTTTATTGTTTGATTCTACGGTTATTAATTTTTAGTTTTCTTGAAATTCATAATTCATTTCAGGCTTTTAAAAACATTCGTCCGTGGGTACTTTTTTACTCGTTGATGGCAACCTCCTACTGCTCCACTTTTGCTTCTATTTTATTGTTCATCTATTTATCATTTTGGAACTTTGCACCTATTTTCTTGTTTTTGTTCAAGGGTACACCACAATTATTAGGGCTGTGGATGTCATCCCAAAGCCCAAAGGAAAATGGTTACAGAAGACGCATCACCCTCCCACACCGTCGTGCCTCATGGGTGAAATGAGGCTCTCGTAAACCGACTCCCCGTCCCGCTCCTTCATCCATCATTACATTTGTTATTTTTCACTCTGACACAATTATACTGACTTGTTTTTCTTCTTAAAAAATGACCTGAGCAGAACTCACTTGTTTATCTAGATTAAGAAGCTCAAACTTGGCTTTGGCTAAGTAACTTTTTAATAAACCAGCCAAGCCGAACAAGCTCACAAGCTCACAAGCCAAGTTTTTATTTCAACCCAAAAAAACTAATTTTGTTAACCTTTTTCATATGTTCTTAAGAAATTATTATTATTTTAATATTTGTTAATCCTAACTAGTTGAAACAATTAATGACACAAGATTATTATTTTAAAGATAATAATTTCCTACATTTGTATACTTTGTTTTTCGCTAGAATATGTCAAAATACCATATGGTACTGTAATTTAATAGAGGCAACGAGCAAGCTAACAAACTAGTTAACGAGCGTGCCAAAAGTCAAGCTGACCTTGGTTCGGGCTCGACTCGTTTACTACTGAGCTGAGCTAGCTATTTTTGAGCGAACCACGAGCCACAAACTTCTTAAAAAATCGTAGCTTTGCGTGTAGAATTTTCTAACACTTCGAACTAGTGTTAAGAAAAGACCGGCAAAAGTGCACAACTCTACAAGCCCATCAAGCTCATGTTGTGATTATTTAAACAAGAAAACAATAAAACGAAATAAAATCATATATGGAAAATCAAAATCCTTCAAAGCGTCAAATTTAAAATTCTTCATATTGATGATTGTTCTGGAGAAAAGACCACAAATTAATTTTAGCTAGAAATGCAATCTAGAGCAAATTAAAAAGAACTACAAAACTTTATAAAGAAGATGCATTCAAACTAGATAACGTACACAACAGATCACACCACTGCTCATTTGGCTTGTCATCAATCCAAATGAAAAGGTGTGTATGGATCTTATGCAGTGACTTCAATGGGGAAATTTGATACATTTGGGCGAACTTCAGGCTCAACGGTTACAAGAACAACATCACGTTCCCCTTCGTTTAATTTTGCAGCTATAGAACAAGTTAGAGCCTCGTGCAGCTTCACATCGTCGACCCTTTTCTGATGATCTTGAAGTTTTGGCACTTTTTGCTCCTCCATTTCAATGATTTTCTCTTCGGGCATCGGTACTTTCTCATTGCTAACTGGCTTCATGTCCTTGTATACAATGTACAATATCATTTGAATTATGCCGAAGGTGAATCCAAGCACATTTGGAATCTAAAAAGCATACAATACAAAAAATCGTCAAAAAACTATAGGAAGTTTCTCAAATAAAGAAAGTAAGGGTGCAATGATTTTGTTTAAATTGGTACCGCGATATTGAAGTCCCCAAGAAGTACACCGTAGAAGAACCACATAACAGCATTGAGAGTCAGTGCTATTGAAAGCAAAATTGGCATGTACTCTACACTTTTCGTCTTGATCACTTGTCTCTGAAAAAAATTTGGAAGAACATTACTGTCAAAAAGCAAGAATACAACGATGCAAGAAAACCAATAATGTGTTTAGACTGCATTCAAGTTAAATGTTTATTCTCTTTGCTTATATACTTACCACAACACCCAAAGGCGCGACAAAAACACACAAAGAAAACACAAGGCAAATCCATCCGACTATCATAACTCGGTTAACCCCACTTGCAAGAAATTGTGTTAGGCCAACAACCAACCCAAAGCCAATAACTATTAGCAACATAATTTGCTTCAAGCTCTCCATCTGTAGCCAAGGATGTTGATTAGCCTTTATTCATAGTGGATTAATTGATCTTTACAGAAATTGATAAGATACATTAGAATTCAAAATGGTATGTGAAAGATTAGTGCATACTCTAGTCTTCTTCGGAGCGTAATAGAGGAAGAAGGAAATGTAGAAGGTTTGAATGAAGCAACCAACGCCGTTGATGGTGACTAGAAGCATTGTGTCGGTCTTGAGCAGTGCGTAATATATCCAAAGCATTGCACTCAATAAGCTCACCACATAAGGTGCAGACTGAAACCCTTCACTTGATTTCTTTTTGTAAACTTTATAAAATGTTGGTCTGCATTTTTAGTTTTTCGAATGTTAATGTTAGAGAAAATCAACGAATTAAGGTCTAAAAGATTTAATCACAAAAGAGTGACGCAAAGGATACTCGACTTACAAAGGTGCAAGAAATACCATAAACGAAACAACATTGCCTGCGGATATCAAACAACATAAATGTTAGCACTATATCAAAATAGAAGTTATATGCATGCATGACAATATAAAATAAGTATAATCTTGTAATGAAAACATGTAAATGGAATGTAAACATACCAAGAACACCGAACACGAGTGTCAGATTCAGATGCACAAAGTTGGCAGTCATCTTCCTTAATTCCAAAAGGCGTAATCGATCGAGTTTGGGTGTATATTTAGGAGAACACTAGTTTCGTCTCTTGGAACTTGATCTCGTATTAGTTTTGCGAGTGGTGCATAAGCAATGGGTGTTGGTTTCCTTTATATAGGAACTAAGAAGGGTTTGAGGGTGATGAGGCGATGGATTAGAGACAAATTTTTCTTTCAAAATATCATGGACAAAAAGAGAGGCTTTGAGAATCTAACAGCGACCGTACATTCTTATAATTATATGCACGTGTTACAAAATTTACCATCTTCTTACTTTATTCTTTACTTTTTGTATCTTTTTGGTTGTTTGTTCTCTGAATTTTAATTATAAATTACTTCATCTTAATGGAATTTAGAATAAAAAGAATCATGAGAAAGAACTACTTGATTTTGTTTTCCTAAATTCTTAACTTGCTTGGATCCTAATACCATTCGATCATAAGCAGGGGCGGAACCAGGAAAACGTCTACTAACCTTGACCTTCATAATTTGTTGATTTTCTATATGTAAAAGATGATCTTT
The DNA here is from genome assembly GCA_024085815.1 of Flaveria linearis. Lineage (NCBI taxonomy): Eukaryota > Viridiplantae > Streptophyta > Magnoliopsida > Asterales > Asteraceae > Flaveria > Flaveria linearis. The sequence goes on from CM044016.1 coordinate 54,441,106, forward strand.
TATTATAGAAAAACATGAGTTTAACGCCTTATAAATGGTTGATAGAGAAAAGAATCTCATATGGCTTTTCGACTAAGAAGCTCCGGTATCATTACTATAATTATGTTTTTTATGTATGTCAATATGTGTGTCAAAATTATCATGGTTTCTACGTGTATTTTGAAACTCCTTTGGTTTCTAGAACATCTACTAGTTCAACTAGCGGATGTAGCTAAGGTGGCAGGTACCTTCGCTTGTGCAAGTAGCACATCCTTTATTTTATTTAATATTCTAATAATTAATTTCGTATATAATATATAATTCTTTTATAACGTGCAATGTTTAATCAATTTAAAAAAATAAACCAGATACATAATTTTCTCTAGTTTTTTTTTGGATATTCCGAGATAAATTTTGTTTAAAAAACTCACTTTGACTTGAAAAAAAGTATATGTTTATATTAATATGTACATTTTTTCAATGAACTTAGTTTTTAACAAACTTTACATTGAATGTCTAAAAAAGTTTTTAACAAACTTTACACTGAATGTCTAAAAAACTAGATAAATGGTGTAAATTTAGGACTACATATATGGAGTGCGTGCGATCAGTTTGACGTTAAAGAAATATAAAACAAAAAATAAGAAATCCATCCACCGGTCCAAGGAGCGGATCTTTATTGCTACCTGACCCACATCCGCTCGTCCAACTAACAGTTGTCCTAGAAACCAAACTAGTCTCAAAATCCGCCTCGAAACCATGTACTTTCATGTTTAACCACCTAGATAAAAAAAAGTTCTTTCACTATGCACATATATAGGAAAGATAGAATGGAGAAGCTTCCCAAATAGCTACAATGATTGGTTGATGAAAGTAACATTTTTGGACTTGCATATCTCCTCTGGCCTACCTTTCCTTTAATAACATCGAGAACCATATAGACTCATTCCCAATGTCCATATACTTCAATTCTACAAGTTTATTATGGAGGCAGGCCCTGGGATCCAGAAGCTTCACTTCAGATTGTTTTCAACCTTTGCTGAATTGGCCCCTTATATCTTTTAGTTTTTGGTTGTATCTTCAACTCCTATATATCGTAATAAATATTACTTCTAATTAATAATCATTCAAGTTTGTAGATATTCATGAAGTGAGCATATGATTTATACTCTTCCAAGTGTATGAATGTTGTCAAGTGTACAAAAACGTACCGAATGATTGTGGCATCAATAATGTCACACCCCAACCTTGACGGCGGAAACGTCGAGGTGTGAGGGTTAAGATCGTTCACACCTACATAATGCTATTAATAACCCAAATATATATTAATCATAAGTGCCAATTGTACCATTACAAACATAAGTCTCAAAAAGTAAATAACATAACACAAGATGTAACAATCCAATTTATTTCGTTTATTTAACTAGGTCCATTCCTAGATGTGAAAGCACTTCAAGATATCAATCAAACTTGAGCATTTCCTAAAACATGTTAAAAATAAAAGGTCAACAATAATGTTAGTGAGATTTCCATAGTTTCAATACATAAGTATATAAAAGATGGCAATTCATGTTGTAAATTAGAGAACAAAGTAACTAGGGATGTAAGACAGAATGCACAATCAAACCTTGATAAAGTTTTACAAGTCTCAAATGTTTATAAGTATATACGATTAGCTAAGCGTACTTGAATCAACCAAACAGACTTGTCAGGCCCATAGATTTATGACGTCGTCAGATTAGCAATAGTTAATAATTGTACATATATTTGACATTACATGGTAGCTACAAGGTTCAACTAACCACAACGCACAAGTAAATTGCCATAAGTTTACAAAAATCAAACGTTTACAAGTGCAATGATTATAACGTAACATGTTTCACCCTAAAGTGTGAAAATATAAAAAACGGGTATAGAAATACTCACCTGATCAAATAAATATATATTAGATGATTAATAAGAAATAATCTTAAGCGTCGTTTCGACGTAGTCCTTCACAATACACCTAAATTATATATTTTTACAAGATTTAAGTTTTTATTGTAATGATTTTAACGAATCAACGAGGACTAGGGTTCTAAGTGGATTTTGGGGCTTGTCAAATAATTACCTTTAACAATTGAAAATCATTCATGGTTTCTTGAAAAATATATTTTTATGTTTTATATCAAGATGTGAAAAGACCATTTATAATAACTTGGAAAATATATAGAATAAAGTTTTATAACTAAAAGAAATAAATACAATTTAAACAATATTATTTGAAACGAACGTTTGGACCAATAATAATTTATTAATCGTTATTTATAACCCATTTTACAAGAAATTATTCAAGAACAATCTTTGTAAAAAATGTTTTATTAACCAATATTTTTATGTAAACTTTAGAAAAAAATTTACAGAAAATATTTGGCGACTTTTAAAAATATTTAAAGTTTGTAGAAATAAATTTTTATATATTTTACAATTTTTCTATAATTTTTTTAAGACTGAAAAGCCTTTAAAAAATATATATGAGGGTGCCCGGGTTCGAACCCGGACCTCACAGTTGTGTTGTAAAGGTCTAACCAGTCAACCAAGGCCTACAGCCGCAGTATCACTTGGTTCCAAATGATTTTAAATCTCCTTAACCCAATGCCCCCAAATCACATATAAACCCTAATTCAATTTGGGTCAAATTGACCCTCGATTTGATGTTGTTAATGGTTATGATCTTAGGGCTTTTGTTCCTCATGCTCAATCGAACAAGAAGACCCTTTTAATTACCTGATTTAGAGTTCAAAACGTCGAGATTAAACGAAGAACATGTCGCGGTTGCGTTGGTCCAATCGATGAGCAAACGTGGATAATATTCCAATTCGTTTTGGAGGAAGCTTCTAATGGATCAGATGATGAAAAGCCCCCTATCAATTGCAAGTTAGAGATATCGAATTGAGGCTTTCGAAAGAGTTGCAGGTCGCGGGTTAGAGAGGAATCGAATGTGTAATTTTTTTGGGTGTTTCAGATGGAATTGGAACAAGTATACGATTAGAAATGAATAACCGATCGTTTGGGTTCATTTAATTAAATTATTATTGAGGTTTAATGGCCGAACGGCTATATGATTAAAGGGTTTCGGTTATGCTTTTGTTAGAGGCTTATAACGGTTGTTTAATTTCAATTAAGGTTCATAATTGAGTTCGAAATGCGTTGGTAAACCAGTTGGGATCATTTGATATCAAATTTGAGGGGTTTCGAGTGGATTTAGGAGTCGCCGGCGCCAAGGCCAGCAACCGGGTATGCTGGCCGGAATTACGGGGGGAAGAGAAGGGGTTGGTTTGGTGTTCTTTTTCACAATCACACAAATGGTCCCAGTAGTTACACTTTTGTTATTTTATGCCCCAAACTTCCTTTTAAATTTTATAAAATGACAACAACCCCCCCTAACTTAATTAATTTAAGTTTTTAAACATTTTAAGTTTAACAATTTTTACAAATTATTATTATTATTAACAATGATATTATTATTATTATTATTATTATTATTATTATTATTATTATTATTATTATTATTATTATTATTATTATTACTACCACTATTACTATTATCATTACTATTATTATTATTATTGTTATTATTATTATTAGTGTTATTATTATTATAATTATATATATATTTTTATTAATATTATCATAATTATTATTATTATTGTTCAATTTAATATTTTGATTATTAGCTTTCATATATTAAAATTTAAAGACAAATGAGGAATAGGCATAACAAGTCCCCAAAGTTTTATAAATGACATAAATGATCCTAGCTTACAAGAATATAATAGGGTTAACTTTTATTTAACAAAAATCCAAAAGGTTACAAATAATAGCATGACCAATTAAAATCTATGGCTCAATGGAATAATGTCAGTTCTGGCTGTGAAAATCCAATTTTCCTTTTTAGATCAATTTATAGCTAGTCTCACACTAGTGTAGTAAATCTACAAGTCATGCAACTATTAGAAAGTTAGGTAACTTTGACAGTAATTATGGTCGTAAAACTGTCATAAATTAACGGTTATATACCGACCAGTGAATGTTTTGCGACTCTTTTAGCGACTAAAATTTCGGTCACAAATTGTGCAACCGTATATTTAGTGACCGATTTGAGACCACCTTTTTTATCTATGACTAGTCGATTTCGGGCTCCAACTACCTAGTTTTTTTTAGTAGTGATGAGATATTTTAGGAGTAATGTTAGAGAATTCATGATGAATTCCACCCTTGATCTTTTGTTAACTAAATTGCAAAAAGAAATCCATTATAGAATCATCCATCACGTAGTTTATATTTGTTTCTCACACGACTGAAAAACTAGGTATTTACGACGGTCTTTAATCGACGATTGATTTGCCTACCGGAATTTTAAGACTGTTTTGAGAAAGGATATTTTCAATTTTTTTTCATATTTTGGGACTGATTTACACCTTTTCTATGACTGGTTTCATATATTTACCATCTATTTTGAACTTCTTTAATTAAATTTAATATATAGTTACTAAAATTTTTTTTTCAAATGTTTGAGACCATTTTACCAATACTATTTATAAACTAATTTCAATTAGATTTTTTTTATTTAATTCCGGTTATTTTGGGATCAAATCTAAATTATCACCAAGCTTTTGACTTCTTTTGCTACTATTTTAGTTCCGTTCACTAATTTTGAGACACTCCGGATTTGATCTCAAAAAGCTTGTAAAATCTGTGGTTGTTTTCTTCGATCGTAAATGTCTAGTTAATTTTATAGTTGTATTAGCCTCTTAAAGAAAGAAAATACATGATGGTTTAAATTAAGCCTCCTCTTCCATAGTTTTGTTTTCTTCATCAAAGAAAGTATTACAATTTGGGGGTATTTGATGAGGGAATGGGAGAAGGAATCTTGTAGCATACAAACCGGCCACTAGATTCACTCAAGTGTTTGATGCAATTCTTTAGCGAATGTATGTTGCCCCTCACATCTCAAAAGCTATGGTATAATTGTCTTTCATGTCTATACTTATTAATAAAACAATATATTTAGTGATACGTGTTATTTTCTTATGACTTTATTTTTTTAGTTTCCCGCCTAAAAATGTATTATTCTTATTTTTAGTCATAATTCATTTGAATAAAATCTACTATTGCTATAATTACAAAAAGACTTCTTTTTCCTAAAATAATGTAAATAGAAAATTTATTTACCAAAATAGCTGTTTAAAAAAGTGTTTACTTTTCTTCCTATATTGCTATTGGTTAAATTTATTTTACTTTAAAATAATATTATCTTAAAAAATCAAATACAAAGGTTAATTAATAAAATTTTAAAACCATTTGGTTCATATGTCGTAATTAAAACACAAAATTTTTCTAAACCTTATTTTTGTTTTTTTTAATTCACTCATACTCAATTTTAAATCTTCTTTTCATATAGAAAAGTTAAATTTTTTCATCTATAATTTTTTTTAATTTCACACAAAAGTAGGCAGATTTGTTTTTTATTCTTTTTAAAAATATGTATTTTTTGAAAATGTTTTAAGTAGCTTAAAAAATGTAATAAGAAAAACTATTTTTAACAAAAGAAATGCATTTTTAAAAATGTTTTATATAAATATCATGACGAAACAAAAAAAGTTAATGTTTTATTTTTTTATTTTACGAACTATAAATGTGATCCTCAGTTACTGAATGCATGTATATTGCTAATAGACTTCCAACAACAACTAGGGGAGATACGAGTAATTAAGGATTACAATTATAGTTTGTAAAATAATAGGGGAGAAACGAGTAACGTTTTCTTGTAAGCCACTCAGGACTGACTCGCTAAAAGCTCTAATAAATGGTTTTGAGCCCGAGCTTCATATGTCGAGATCGAGCCGGCTTGCAAGACGAAACTAGCGTTATATGTATGTGATATTTACTTTATTTTTGTATGTATATGCATATATAAATTATTATTACTATATATAAATTTATATTTTAAACAGTTATATAATATATATTGTTATTTTAAAAAATTACATAAACTATTTAATTTATATAAAATATCTTTTCTATATAAGAACATGTATTATATAAAAAGACGCTAAAATATACTGATGAAAGAATATATATATTTTTATATTTGAAAACGTTATTGAAAAGCTTTGACAATATTCTTTTTCATTAGTTGTAGGTTGGGATCTATGAGTGTTAAAAAAGAAGAAACAAAAAATATAGAAAATGAAGATGAAGATGTTGATGATGAAGATCTAGGTAAGAAGAGTTTGAAGTCGAAAAAAATGTCTATTTGGTACGGTGACCCAACGGAAATTATTAAGTTTCGATTACACATTTAGGTTTTTCATTCTAACTTGATAACTTTACGTCTTTGAAAATCATACTTCTGGTTTTTTTAATGTATCAATTATATATTGAATTACATAAAATATGATTTAGTTAAATTATTATATATAAAAAGAGGTGTACTTGTATTGACTTTACAGTTAAGTTTTTAATTTTAAATCTTATTTGTACTTTCATTTAGCCTTGCGAATATTTGGTACATACAAGTGCAGGTGTGATGAGTCAGTAATTGTATGTGCATGTTTATTTTCAAGAAGGAAAAGATAAAACATAATACGAGTAGTCATGTGAAAGTTCATATGTTATAAATATACTCTTTGATTGCAGATTGCAATATATACATAATTACTAAAGCTTATTTTACACTTAGTTTGTACTAACATGGTGTGTTATATAACATTCTGAGTGAGTGAAGAAAGGAAACTAATATTCATGCAATGACTATGTTATATATATGACATCCATTTTTAATATATTCAACTGTGTTTGATATTGTGTTGTACTATATTTTTCAATTCATTGTTATAGTTTTAGATTTTACATTCATATAATGTTTTCGTATATAGGTTTGAATTTTGAATGATGTTTACCATAAGGTTGATGTTTCTGTCTATAACGCTAGTCACTACTCCCACTGGGGCTAGGAAGTAAGCCCCACAACCCAAAGAAAATAAACTAAGAATAAATAAAAGTTTGTATATTTATACCTATACTATATAATAAAAGAATAATTATATTGACACATTACCTTTTTTTGCATGCGTTATAAACTTTTTTCCCACCCTCATCACATACTATTTTTTGTCATATCGTGTAGCTTAAATATTTTAATAATTAATTTTGCTTATTCTTATTTTGATAGTTTCATTAAATTAAGTTAAAAAACAGTTCTAAAATATAATTAATTTTGTCTTATATCTATAAATTTTGTCAGAGATATTTTATAATTAATTTTTTATTCAAAGTTGGTTTGTTTCCTAAACAAGCAGTGTTCACACATGGTTAGCTCTATGTTGCATTATCTTTAGTTACACGTAAACATGAATTAAAATTATTAATATTAGACAATGATGGTAAAATTACAAACAGAACTTTGTATACAAAGAAGTTTCGAATGTTTAGGGATGTTCTCATGTTCAATATAATATACCTAAAGTTCTTATTTATATGTTCATTTTATTTCATATTATACACTATTTAGACTTATAAGAATTGATAACGAAAAGCTACTGATATTAGATATATACGATTTGAAAATATTAAACATAAAAATCGATACACAAATATTAACAACAATATTACGACTTACGAACCTTTTTAATTAAAAGCAATTTTTACTGATTGAAACCGTATATTATACGGGCCTTTAGTCTGTTATGATATATGATATTATGTAACACCCGGATATTTTCCTTGTAGCCGACGAAAGAAGAAAAAGAAATAAAGTCCAAAATCGGGGGACCCAAACCCGCCAACGCACGAAAGTTGGGCAAATGGGGACATATTAAGGGAGAGGGCAGCCCATTTCCCCCTCCCCACACACTCATTTCAGCAACAAAAGAAAGAGAGAAGAGAGAAAGGAAGAAAAGAGGAAGAAAGGGTTGATTCGGGCTCGAAACTCGTCGTGTAGCAAGTCCAAACGAAGCTCTTCATCTTCTTTGTTTGTGTGAGTTCTAGGACCCCTCTTTTAATGGTTTTCAACTGATGTGGGGCTGGAACACATAGTAAACCTGTTTTTGTATGTGTGTGTGTTTGACTCATTTGGTGTGAGTTTGTATGGTGCATTTGGAGTATGTTCTTGCACTTGTGTGTGCTTGAATGGTGTCATAGTATGCATTCCTAAGGTTTAAGATGGTTGATTTGGGCTTAGAATGGTTTTGGATGAGCTTAGAGGTCGAAAATGGCAGATTGGGTTCGAAAGGACTGCATTCTGCACCAGTTAGGGCTGGGCGACCGACTGGAGGCCATACGGCTGACTGGAGGGCGATTGGGGTTCAGTCGCACGATTGAGGTTTAGTCGCACGACTGGGGGTCCAGTCGCATGGGGAGTCATGCGACTGAGGGTCCAGTCGCATAGGTGCTCATTCGCATGAGGTCCAATCGCACGAGGTCCATTCGCATAGTGTCCATTCGCACGATTGAGAGTCCATTCGCACGATTGGGTGTTCATTCGCATAGGTGTTCATCCGCATAGGTCCAATCGCATGAGGTTCAGTCCCATGAAGGCCATGCGACTGAAGGGTGCCCATTCGCCCAAATAGGGTTGTTGTACCCGAGGCCGAACATAGTTAAAGTACTGACTTTTGGGGGAAAGTGCAGATGTAAGTTTGACGTGGAAGTTCCCGTAGGTACGCGTAAGTTGACCGTGGGGATTTTAGAAGTAATGTTGGGCATGATACTGATGAGGTTGCATGTTTATGCATGATGTATGTTATGTATGTATGACGATGTCCTGTATAATAATGCTATAATGTATATTGATGTTCCTTATTATAATGTATGTTTATCTTTCCGTGACTTTACGTGTTGTGTTAAAGAATGAAACTAAAGTATTATGTAACGTAAAGTGAAACATAATGAAAGAGGAACATGATGAAAGAATGCATGCATTAATAATGAATGAGAGTAATAAAGGCTTGCAAGCAAATGCAGGAGGTGAGCGACCTTGTTATTACAACAGACTCGAAATGGAATCCTTGTCTTGTGACCTCAGTAATCATGGCTGTGTGCTACGAAGATGGTAAAATCCTGACATTAGGATTAACCATTGTACAGAACCATCGCTGCATATCCTAGGTACTGTGGCCAGGAGGGTGTGGTGCACCAATATAGAAGGTCTATAATAGGCCTAGGGTCAGTACCACGATACAAAATGATAATGCATGTGGCAATGGTACCCCTAAACTCTACCTTAGGTGATGTGGCCAGGAGGTGCGATGCACCGTTATAGAAGGTCTATGATAGGCCTAGGTCCAGTACCACGATACAGAAAGGTAAAGTTTATGGGTGATGTAAAGAACAGAGGTAAAGATAAAAGAGTAAGAAAGTTAAAGACGTACAATGTATGAACGAAAGTTAAAGAATGAATGAATGAAAGTAATGAACGGAAGAGTATAAAGATAAAGTATGAAACGGGGTCCTTGCCACTCGACCTCCGTAATCATGGCTGTGTGCCGTGAAGAGGGTAAAGTGTGACAAGATCTACATAGAAACAAAGATAACGAATAATGAAGATAATAATGATATTATCTATGTGTACGTATGATGTGTGATTACATGTATGTAAAGAACGGTTTTAATAAAAGTAAAGTATGTTTTATTATAAAACTAGAACTCACTTAGCAACGCTGACTTTTATGTGTTTCCAGTTGGCAGGTAAGGTTGCTGAGGATGGCACGAGGCGGCTACTCAGCTCTTTTGGGATGGCATTCTTTTATATAATGCTTTGTGATGTAATACAACAATAGATATTTTGTAATTGATTAACGTTGTATTAACTGGCAAAAGCATTTATAGTAAAATGAAAAGTTATTTCACAGTTTCCGCTGCATGATTTCTGTAAAGATAATATAATGATGTGTTTTAAGTGCGACGATGGCCAGCTGTGAGGTGCCCGGGATCGGGGCCTTACAAGTTGGTATCAGAGCCAAAGTTTAAGTGAAACAGGTAAATTTTCAAAATAAACCTTAACCTAAACTGAAAATGGGACGGAAAGGGATGGGATGCCAATCTGAGTAGCTGCGTGCCATAAGGTATTTTCTTAAAGTTAACCGGTAGTATGTGCACATGTTATGTGTTTATGTGTTGCTGGTAGATTTAGATACTGATATAGTCAGGTTAGGTAATGCTCGGGGTGCGAAGAGTAAAGTAAGTGGCTAATCACAACTGGCCACTGTAATTAGGGACTTACTATACTTGACATAAACTGAGTTATTCCCTTGAATGACCGTGTTGGTGTTTGAATCTTTCAGTGTGTGATAGAGGATGGCTGGTGGTAGATCATCCAAAGCCTCGCGTGGTGGGCTTGCTGCTGCATCGCGGCCCAAAAGAGGCAGGCCTAGAGCTGAGAAGGTGGTTCCTGAAGAACCCGAGACCCCTCATCCGGAGGGTGTAGACGAGAGCGCCAATTTGAAAGCCTCGGTAAAGGAGGCTGTAGTGGAGGAGGTGCACCAGGTCATGCAGACGATCTTACCGTCTGTGGTGACCGAAGTGATAAAGGCTGTACGGGAAGGAGAACGGAAGGAGAGGAACTGGTCCTCAGGAGGACGGGAACAAACGGAGCCTGAAACGGTTCCTTCTGATGAAGAAGAGGATGAGGAAGAAGAGCCTGTGCCGGGGCCGGCACGAGGCTGTAACTACGGGGCTTTTCAACGATGCAAGCCCCCAACTTTTGATGGTAATGGCACTGCTGCTGCTGCTCACTGGTGGGTGAGGGAAATGGAAGTCGTTCTGAATATCAGCGAGTGTCGAGAAGATCAGAAAGTGAAGTTTGCTTCCTATTCTTTTGTGGACTCGACTCTGTGCTGGTGGGACAATATAGTCCAAGCCGAGGGTAGCAGGGCTATTAGGAGGATGAGGTGGTCGGAGTTGAAGAAGTTGGTTATTGAGGAGTTTTGTTCTCACCGAGAAATGGATAAGGTCGAGAGGGAGTTCCTGCAGCTGGAGGCGGGAACGATGACACACCAGCAATATACCACAAAGTTCAACGAGATGGCATGTCTGGTACCGGATCAGGTGACACCTCTGTCGCGAAAGATCAAGAGGTATATTCAAGGTTTGCCGGCGGACATTCGCATGCATATGATCGCTACCTGACCGAGCACGTTCAGGTCGGTGGTGGACTTGGCGGGAAGACTGTATGATGAAAGGGCTGTAGTGGTGGTGGCTGAAGGTAGTAGGAAGTGTGGTGGTGATAGGAATTGGAACGGGAAAAGGTTTGGTCGGGGTGATGCCTCGACGGGTAACAAGAAGGCACAGGTGGACGATCGCCATGTGGCCACACCGGGTACGGGATCGAGAAAGTGTGGCAAATGTGGGAAGGAGCATAGTGGCGAGTGTAAATGGGGGTTGAATGTCTGTTTCAAGTGTAGGAATCCTGGTCATATGGCTAGAGATTGTAGGGGTGTGAGGTGCTTCAACTGTGGGGAAAGTGGTCATATGAGTAAAGATTGTAAGAAGCCCAGAGCCGAGGGTTCCGGGGTGAAGAAGACGGGGAGTGAAGGATCGAGAGAGAGCACCAGGGCATTCACCATGACTCAGGAGGAGGCTAGGACGGACCCTGATGTTGTGTCCGGTACGTTTCTGGTGAACCAAACTTTAGCTTCTGTGTTGTTTGATTCGGGTGCCAGTAGAAGTTTTATTTCTGCTGCTTTATGTGCAAAACTGCCTGTTAATAGTAAACGTGTTGAGGCGCCATTTGATGTAGAAACTGCCATAGGTAAGTCTACCAGGATTTCAGAGTTGATAGAGGGTTGTGATGTGGAGTTAGAGGGTCATAAATTTCCGGTTAAACCATTTGTGATGACCTTAGGTGGTTTCGACTTGGTACTTGGGATGGATTGGTTGGCGGACTTCGAGGCGAATATAGTGTGTCGTAAGGAGATGATTCGTTTGATAGCGCCTGACGGGAGTTCGGTAACTAAGTACAGGGATCGGGTCACGACGATCCCGAAAGTAATCTCAATGGCGGTGGCGGGAAAGTGTTTGAGGCGTAGATGTAGCGCCTACTTGTGTTATGTAAAGGATGTGGAAACGCCAACACCACAACTATCCGATGTTCCGGTTGTGTGTGACTTTCCAGACGTGTTCCCAGAAGACTTATCAGGAGTGCCACCTGACCGGGAGATTGAGTTTCAGATTGACCTGATACCGGATGCCCAACCTGTTGCCAAGGCACCGTATCGGTTGGCTCCAACAGAGATGAAAGAGTTGATGGAGCAGTTGCAAGAGCTGCTTGATAAGGGGTTCATAGACCGAGTATCTCTCCTTGGGGTGCTCCGGTCCTATTCGTGAAAAAGAAGACGGTAGCATGAGGATGTGTATAGACTACCGTGAGCTGAACAAGCTGACAGTGAAGGATCGGTATCCGTTACCGAGGATTGATGATTTATTCGATCAGCTTCAAGGTGCCAGTTGGTTCTCATGGATAGATCTTCGATCGGGCTACCATCAGCTAAAGGTGAAAGAGCAGGATATTCTTAAAACAGCTTTTCGCGCGTGCTACGGTCACTACGAGTTTCTCGTTATGTCTTTCGGTTTGACCAATACGCCAGCTGCTTTTATAGATCTGATGAACCGAGTGTGTCGGCCGATGTTGGATAAGTCAGTGATTGTGTTTATTGATGATATCCTGATTTATTCAAGGAGCGAGATGGAGCATGTCGGTCACATTCAAGAGGTGTTGGAGACGTTAAGAAGGGAGAAACTGTATGCCAAGTTCTCCAAATGTGCGTTCTGGTTGCGCGTAGTTCAATTCTTGGGTCATGGGTGAATCCGGAGGGGATTATGGTGGATCCGGAAAAGGTGGAAGCGGTGATGCAATGGAAGTCTCCAAAGACGCATTCGAGATCCGTAGTTTCTTGGGTTTGGCAGGCTATTACAGAAGATTCATTCAAGACTTCTCTAAGATCGCTTCTCCACTAACCAAGTTGACTCGGAAAGATGTAAAGTTCGTATGGGGTCAAGCTCAAGAGAAAGCGTTTGAAGAATTAAAGACGAGATTGACCCAAGCTCCTGTATTGTCGTTACCCGATGGAAGTGAAGATATGGTGGTTTATTATGATGCTTCCTACTCGGGGTTGGGGTTTTGTGTTAATGCAAAGAGGAAAAGTTATAGCCTACGCATCCCGACAGTGAAAATTCATGAGGTTAACTATCCTACTCATGACTTGGAGCTAGCAGCTATGGTCTTTGCACTGAAGATTTAGAGGCACTATCTCTATGGGGACGAAGTGCACCATATTCACTGACCACAAGAGATTGAAGTATTTCTTCAAGCAGAAAGACCTGAACATGATGCAGAGGAGATGGTTGGAGCTCATAAAAGATTATGATTGTGAGATACATTATCATCCGGGCAAGGCCAACGTGGTGGCGGACGCCCTTAGCCGAAAAGAAAGACCCGAGCCGATTCGGGTGAAGACGTACCAGCTGATTATGACCTCAGATGTGATGAAGCAAGTCAAAGAGTTTCAAGATAAGGCATTGAAAGAATATCATCTTAACTCTGAAAGGATGAGAGGTCTAGTTGCGGAATTGGGTGAAAACACACTCGGTGTTAAAATCCGATTCGGGCGAATGTGGATTCCTCATTTTAAGGATCTACGGGTGAAGATTATGGATGAAGCTCACAAGACTCGATACTCTATTTATCCCGGTGCTACAAAGATGTACTAAGACATGAAGAAAGATTATTGGTGGCCGAGTATAAAGCGTGACGTGGTAGAGTATGTGAGTAAGTGCCTTACTTGTTTGCAAGTGAAGGCCGAACATCAAAAGCCGTATGTGAAGATCCAACCTTTGGATATACCGGAATGGAAGTGGGAGCACATCACCATGGATTTCATTACGAAGCTACCGCGTACTCCGAAAGGGTACGATACTATATGGGTGATTGTTGACCGCTTGACGAAGAGTGCTCATTTCCTACCGATACGCGAGACATATTCATTCAAGAGGTTGGCGGATCTTTTCATTAAGGAGATTGTGACTCATCACGGTGTGCCGGTGTCTATTGTGTCTGATCGTGACACCCGGTTTACATCTAAATTCTGGAAGAAATTCCACGATGCGATGAGGACGAGGTTACATATCAGCACAGCTTATCATCCCCAGACTGATGGTCAGTCAGAAAGGACCATTCAGACACTAGAGGACATGCTGCGGGCATGTGTGATTGATTTTGGGAGAAGTTAGGATGACCACTTACCGTTAGCTGAATTCTCATACAATAACAGCTATCATGCCAGCATTGGCATGCCACTTTATGAGATGCTATACGGTAGGAGATGCAGAATACCCGTTGTTGGGTTGATATTGGTCATAAAGAGTTAGGGAGCGTCAAGGTGATCGAGGCTACGACTGAAAAGCTCGAAAAGATCAAGGCCTTCATGAAGGCAGCCAAAGATAGATAGAAGTCGTATGCGGATAAACGACGCATGTCGATTGAGTTCCACGTGGGTGACCGGGTTATGTTGAAGGTCTCACCTTGGAAGGGTATCATTCGGTTCAGAAAGCGGGGCAAGTTAAACCCGAGATACATAGGCCCTTTCCGAATCATTACTCGAGTAGGAGAGGTGGCCTATAGATTGGAGTTACCAGATGAGTTAAGTGGAATTCATCCGACATTCCACGTATCTCATCTAAGGAAGTGTTTGGCAGATGAAGATATGATTGTTCCACTGGAGGATATCAAAGTAGATGAACGGCTCAATTATGTGGAGCAACCAGTGGCAATCATTGATCGAAAAGAGAAGAGGCTGAGAAATAAAACGGTTCCTCTTGTGCGTGTACAGTGGAAGCACAGGAAGGGATCCGAGTCAACGTGGGAGACCGAAGAAGAAATGAGACAGCATTACCCACGTTTGTTCGAGGAATAACAGGTTTCGGGGACGAAACCTATATAAGGGGGGTGGACTTGTAACACCCGGATATTTTCCTTGTAGCCGACGAAAGAAGAAAAAGAAATAAAGTCCAAAATCAGGGGACCCAAACCCGCCAACGCACGAAAGTTGGGCAAATGGGGACATATTAAGGGAGAGGGCAGGCCATTTCCCCCTCCCCACACACTCATTTCAGCAACAAAAGAAAGAGAGAAGAGAGAAAGGAAGAAAAGAGGAAGAAAGGGTTGATTCGGGTCGATTCGGGCTCGAAACTCGTCGTGTAGCAAGTCTAAACGAAGCTCTTCATCTTCTTCTTCTTTGTGTGAGTTCTAGGACCCCTCTTTTAATGGTTTTCAACTGATTTGGGGCTGGAACATATAGTAAACCTGTTTTTGTATGTGTCTGTGTGTTTGACCCATTTGGGTGTGAGTGTGTGTGGTGCATTTGGAGTATGTTCTTAGACTTGTGTGTGCTTGAATGGTGTCATAGTATGCATTCCTAAAGTTTAGGATGGTTGATTCGGTCTTAGAATGGGTTTGGATGAGCTTAGAGGCTGAAAATGGCAGATTGGGTTCGGGAGGACTGCATTCTTCACCAGTTAGAGTTGGGCGACTGACTGGAGGCCATACGACCGACTGGAGGGTGATTGGGGTTCAATCGCACGATTGAGGTTCAGTCGCACGACTGGGGGTCCAATCGCATGGGGAGTCATGCGACTGAGGGTCCAGTCGCATACGTGCTCATTCGCATGAGATCCAATCGCACGAGGTCCATTCGCATAGTGTCCATTCGCACGATAAGAGTCCATTCGCACGATTGGGTGTTCATTTGCATAGGTGTTCATCCGCATAGGTCCAATCGCATGAGGTTTAGTCGCATGAAGGCCATGCGACTGAAGGGTGCCCATTCGCCCAAATAGGGTTGTTGTACCCGAGGTCGAACATAGTTAAAGTACCGACTTTTAGGGGAAAGTGTAGACGTAAGTTTGACGTGGAAGTTCCCGTAGGTACGCGTAAGTTGACCGTGGGGATCTTAGAAGTAATGTTGGGCATGCTAATAATGAGGTTGCATGTTTATGCATGATATATGTTATGTATGTATGACGATGCCCTGTATAGTAATGCTATAGTGTATATTGATGTTCCTTATTATGATGTATGTTTATCTTTCCCGTGACTTTACGTGTTGTGTTAAAGAATGAAACTAAAGTATTATGTAACGTAAAGTGAAAGATAATCAAAGAGGAACATGATGAAAGAATGCATGCATTAATAATGAATGAGAGTAATAAAGGCTTGCAAGCGAATACAGGAGGTGAGTGACCTTGTTGTTGCAACAGACTCAAAATGGAATCCTTGTCTTGTGACCTCAGTAATCGTGGCTGTGTGCTACGAAGAGAGTAAAAACCTGACATTGGGATTAACCATTGTACAGAATCATCGCTGCATATCCTAGGTACTGTGGCCAGGAGGGTGCGGTGCGCCGATATAGAAGGTCTATAAGAGGCCTAGGCTCAGTACCACGATACAGAAGGATAATGCATGTGGTAATGGTACCCCTAAACTCTACCTTAGGTGATGTGGCCAGGAGGTGCGATGCACCGTTATAGAAGGTCTATGATAGGCCTAGGTCCAGTACCACGATACAGAAAGGTAAAGTTTATGGGTGATGTAAAGAACAGAGATAAAGATGAAAGAGTAAGAAAGTTAAAGACGTACAATGTATGAACAAAAGTTAAAGAAAGAATGAATGAAAGTAATGAACGGAACAGTATAAAGATAAAGTATGAAACATGATCCTTGCCACTCGACCTCCGTAATCATGGCTGCGTGCCGTGAAGAGGGTAAAGTGTGACAAGATCTACATAGAAACAAAGAAAACGAATAATGAAGATAATAATGATATTATCTGTGTACGTATGATGTGTGATCGCATGTATGTAAAGAACGGTTTTAATGAAAGTTAAGTATGTTTTATTATAAAACTAGAACTCACTCAGCAACGCTGACTTTTTATGTGTTTTCAGTTGGCAGGTAAGGTTGCTGAGAATGGCACGAGGCGGCTACTCAGCTCTTTTGGGATGACATTCTTTTGTATAATACTTTTGTGATGTAATACAACAATAGATATTTCGTAATTGATTAACGTTGTATTAACTGGCAAAAGCATTTATAGTAAAATTAAAAGTTATTTCACAATTTACGTTGCATGATTTCTGTAAAGATAATATAATGATGTGTTTTAAGTGCGACGATGACCAACTGTGAGGTGCCCGGAATCGGGGCCTTACATATTATTTCTAGCAACATAAAGAAGTGTTCAATTAACACTCGATCGTTAATCACCAACAATTAAAGTTATTTGAGAGTTCTTTTCTTTTCTCAATTTCCTTTTTCCAAATTAAATTTAATTTGGTAATAATGAATCAATATACAACTTTCTTAGTCCGTCAAATATATACACATGTGTATGAGTGCATATATATGTGCATATACATATATAAGGTCTGGATCATAACAAAATCATTTTTTATCTCGAGAACCAAAAGAACCACTTATTTATGTAAATGAATTTACATATACAGGGTTAAATATATAAACATGCGTATGCATATGTACATATACGTACATATGCGTATATATATACGTAGTTAGGATAATTGCAGAACTATTTTTTATCTCAAGAACCAAAAACCATTCATTTACATAAATGTAAATTAATTAAGTTTGTTGATACGTGAGTTGTTTTACGTACGTGTATATAGACATAAATAATAAACTATGTAAAATAATTAAATGACACTGGTCATGATATATATATGTAAATCAATAGTTTATAATTTATATTAATAATTCTTTAGTTCTATAATTAAAATGATTCTAAAAAGATTTAATTTTAACCCTACATATATCTATAACAAACTATATATTAACTATCTTTGTAATTGATTAAACTTGGATCAAGAACATTTGTTTTAATTTGGTAAACATCTAACTTTACTTTCTGCTAGTACACATAAGAGAACTTAAAAAAACAAGAAAAAAAAAACTTGATTTCAAAGTCAGCTTTTGGCTCTAAAACAGATCGATCCACCTTTAATAAAACATAGATAAAAATATCATGATACATGTGTAACTAATGAGTTGCTCTAAAATGTTCGTCAAACTACGTATCTAGACACGAGGAACTGAAGAGGGAAAGGGTAGATGTACAAAGGTCAATTGCAGATGAAGATGTAGTTAGGGAGGGTGTCCTTAATTATGGAAAGGAAATAATGCACACACTTATTGCTCGATTATTTGGAGAGGATATATATAATGTGTTAGGAAACAATTACCATCATGGTAGCTTGTGACAACTAATAATTAGTGATGCAATAAGATGATATGGAAAATAAACAACTTGATTTATGATAGTGTCATAAAATAGTAGTGTTCTTGATGATGAATAAAATCAAATTAATTAGTGAGACGTACAGTACTGCTGAGAAAGACCACCTCCAAACCATTTGGTACAGTTTGACATACTTAATTATCAAAATTTCATGGGAGGTAATATGGGGTATATATGGTTCCACACTCAACATTTCTTCACATTACATATTTTCACACTTTACATTAGCATCGCATTAGTTTTGATTGATTTTTCACATATCTCTCATATTTGGGAGACTTGTTTTCTTATTTTTTTTTTCCATATTTTCACTGCCGGCCATGTCATAGTTTTATGAACAATAAATAGTTTTGATATAACAATTGTAAATAAAAATTGAAAAAAATAAATATAACATAGGTAAACAATTTCTAATAATAGTTAAAACTACTAGAAATAAGATAAGTTGACTATATTTGAGACGTGCGTTTTAACTTTCAGAATTTTGACCTTCAAGAAACTCCCTTGCAAAAGTGGTCGTTTTCAGTAACACCACCTTTAGATCCTCGCTCGCAATCTCCCAAGTCAGAAGTTTGTTTTCAACTCCTCGTATTTAGGGCTAGAATTCTCTAACTTTGCCAACTCCTTATCCAACTTCTCGTCAGTAGGTTAAGGACGTTGTAACTTTCTTCTTTCCTTTGTCTTTGGCTTTGTCTCTACTGATTATGCATTGTGGTTCGGCTAGTAACTCATTGGTTTTGTCGTTGAGATGCACGAAACATCATGCATCCGAAAATGCCACTAGTTCGAGCCCCTTACCTGTGCGGTGTCTTCTTGTCGACCAGCCACTTTGTTAAACCATCTCAGGCCCCGCTTGCATTTTGAGCTATGTCAAAGAATGTCCCAAGTGCCGATAACTTTGGAAGCATGGTTTTGATTTGTCCACTATATTTCTCAAGTGTCATGTTCAAGATATCGAGATCAATTACCATTGGAAAATCCATAGCAAAGTATTCTCCATTAAAAGACATTTGAAAATAGTTGTCAGTAATCTTATCTGAAATCTATCTTTAATAGTAGCAATAGATTCCCAAGGGAACGTCGTTCGGAAATTGTTCTAACTGGTAACGACAAAACAGTCTACCCAAAATCTCATTTGGATTCTTACCAGCACCAGTAGTCCTTTGTCATCCAAGAATTACCGATGAATAAATATACCTTTTACGTATGTTTGAACATTATCAATGAATCGAATCCAGCCATATTTGATGTTGCATCGGTGATAGTCATTTTTCTAGTAGCAAGAATATTCATTGTAATCTAAACTTCTTTTATTGATATCATTACAAGAGACATAATTTCAAGGTTTGTACGATGCTTTCATCTAAGTTGATATATACTATGACTTCATGCATTCTAAATTCCGAGGTTTCTACGATGTTCTCATTCAAGTTTGTATGGCCTACTCAAAAATCAAATTGATGTGGTATATTTAGGTGAAATGGTGAATACTTCCCATGTACATAAGTTTAAACAATTGATCTACATAAATGTGTAGGTTTGTTGGATCACTCATTCATTTTAGTTTATCCATATATATCTAAATGATTCATGATAGATTAATGAAATGTTAATTAGATTAATATCTCACATATGAAATATGAGATATGTTGGCTTCAAAGTTGGCTGCTATGCTGATGTAGATGTGGACCTATCACCCTAAACCCTTCCTTACTATATAAAAAGATCGATCTTCCATACATTATACACCACTAGATTATCAAGTAGCATTTGTTTAAACAACACTTGCTTAGTGAAAGATCGAGGAGGTTAATAAGCAATTAAGAAAAGATGATTAATAACTTGCCTCATCTCACTCTTGCATTTGGCCTCCTTGGTAAACATACTTCATTCTCTCATCTTTTTCCTTACTTTTGAATAATACATACATAAAATTTCTTTTTGGCATATATAATATAATAATACAACTAAATTCTAAGGGGGGCAATTCATGAACAAGCACATTATAAACACAAACCTCAAGGAATTTTTTTCTTCAGATTTCTAGGTGGTCTAAGTTTTAAGAGTTTTTCTATGATGTTTGTTTAAAGTGTTTTGGCTTCTAGGAATTTGCTATCGTGGGTGGTGGTGAACTCTAAAAGAATCTAACAAGAGACGTTTGAAATCACTAAGTCGCACATGAAATAGCTTGACACGTGTTAGATATTTTAGAGTTCGTTACACATGACTAGTGAACAGCTTCCTAAAAACCAAAACATTTTCATAAACCTTCTACAAATCTATTATGTTTTCATTAGACCACCTAACAATTTAAAACATACCTCAAGAGAAATGAGTTAATTTTCCACATTATGTTGCTAACATTCTGCTTATTTGATGTTTATAGGCAATTTGTTTCATTTATGGTACTTGCTTCTCCAATGTAAGTATCGTATATCAACTTTTAACTTTCGTAGTCTATTGAGTTAATTTTCCATAAATATACAGCAACGTATATCTCATAACATGCAGACCAACATTCTGTAAAGTGTATAAGAAGAAATCAACGGAAGGGTTTCACTTAGCACCATACGTGGTTGCCTTATTCAGTGCGATGCTATGGGTATATTATGCATTGCTCAAGACCAATGCCATGCTTATCATTACGGTAAACTCTGTTGGATGCTTTGTTCAAACCTGCTACATTTGCTTCTTTCTCTTCTATGCACCAAAGAAGGCTAGAGTACGTATTACGTATCAGTTTATAAGATCTAACATTATATTATTATCTTGAAAAGAACACTAACTGATCATATGCATGCAGATGGAGAGCATGAAGTTCATTGTGTTCTTGATAGTAATTGGGTTCGGATCAATAGTTGTCCTCACTCAGTTCCTTGCTAGTGGAGTCACTCGTTGCATTATAGTTGGATGGATTTGCCTTGTGTTTTCTATATGTGTATTTTTGGCACCTTTGGGAGTTTTGGTAAGCACTACT
The DNA here is from genome assembly GCA_024085815.1 of Flaveria linearis. Classification (NCBI taxonomy): domain Eukaryota; kingdom Viridiplantae; phylum Streptophyta; class Magnoliopsida; order Asterales; family Asteraceae; genus Flaveria; species Flaveria linearis. The sequence continues at coordinate 54,462,409 of CM044016.1, forward strand.
ATAAAAGGAGGTATTTATAATGGATACTGCGCTATGAAAAAATCAATAGGAAATTTTGCTACAGATTAGTTTATGGACACATTTTGCTACAGTTTAGCTATAAATATTACGTTGAAAAGAAATGTATAGCAAAATCGAGAAAAGAAATATTTAAAATAACTTAATAAAATTCGTAGAGAAACTGAGCTAGAAAAATAAATATTGAATTTTAATATAATAGAATTCATAGCTAAACTCATAGCAAGCTTGAGAAAATAAACATCTAAAGTTAAATAAAAATAATAAATTGAAATTCGTAGCAAAATCCGTCGAAAAATTACGCATGTATAAGAAACAATAATAATATGATTATGATTTTATATGTTTCTAATCATTTTATTATTTAGAGACAAGTGATTAAAACAAAGAGTGTAGAGTTCATGCCATTGCTCTTATCGGTTGCACTTACCATCAATGCTATTATCTGGTTCTTTTATGGTCTTCTCCTCCGTGATGTCAATATTGCGGTAACGGAAAACAAATCCTACTTTAGTCTGTGTGTGTGTGTGTTTTTTTATTATGAACACTATCTTATTGGACTTAATTTCCCCTTGTGAATACTTTTACAGATTCCAAATATACTCGGATTCACATTTGGTACTATTCAACTGATCATATACTTTATATACAAAAATAAAACGCTGATTATGGATAAAAAGATGGTTAATTCTGAGGAGAAATTTTGCGAAGTAGAACAACCAAAGATCCCCGAACCACATGAACATAACATAATCGATGTTGTGCAACTTAGTGCCTTAATCGCATCTGATATTCTTCCTATGGTTGCAACATTAAACAAAATTAGACACGAAGATGATTGTGTGGCAATTGAATCTCAACCCGGACTATGTGAACCAAATCTCTGCATCGATGTTGCAGCATGAGAACACATATGTGTATCTTCTGATTTCGACTACCAGTAATCAAGTGTATCTACTGGTGGTTCTATCTTAATTAGCTTAACTAAAGTGTGCATTCTATACAAATATGTAGTGTGTGTTTTTAATGATTTGCCATCTGAGGTTATTTATGTCATATTCTATACAAATATGTAGTGCCGGCGGTGGTGTGTGGTGGCGGTGGTGTGTGGTGGCGGTGGTATGTGGTGTGTGGTGGAGATGGTGATATTTTTATAGCCCTTAGGGGTATTTTGGTCTTTTTAAAAAATCTAACAGAAAATGTTAACACCATTTGAAATTTAGACTTGAAACAGACAACTTCTTAAAAATTTGGTACTCAAATGGAGATAAAATAAACGTTGCTACTCAAGTGGAGTCAATTTGCAAAACACAGGGACCAAAACCGAGATTAACTCTATATTATATATACACCTTAAAACGCCTATTATTAGTGTTAGTGTGTTAATGTAATCTTTTTTAAATCACTATTTTTTTCAGGAGTATAACACTAAATTTTCCAAAGCACACAACTTATTTTAATCATCTAAGTTTTGACGTTATGCTTCTTATTTTTCAGTTTTAAATTTCTTACACAAATATTCATAAGTTATGTACATAGAAAAACAAAAACATATAATTTGTTCATGTGTTTTTCTTACACAAACAAACATACCCAGTGTATCCTTGCTCTCCAGCGGGATACACTGGGTATGTTTGTTTGTTTGTTTATGTGTTTTTTTAAAATCTTGTAACATTTAGCTACACATGTATACATATAATTTGTTCATGTATTTTTTTAAAATCTTGTAACGTTTAGCTACACATGTATAGGTAATATGTTACTATACATGGATTGGTTATATGCATAAACAAAATTTGTTTATATAAGGGTTTTCATAATTTAGAAGAGATGAGCTAGTGTATATATATGCAACAATACACATTACATTTTTATTGTTTTAACAAAATTTAAAATTGAAAAAAAATAAATTGTCATGTGTGTTCCGCGTATTCTCACAATATACAGTATTCTATATTTTGTGCATAGATTTCTCCCCATAATCAATGGTTTCATCGTGATATGTTTTTTTTTCCTATCTTCTAACAACAAATTTATATACTTGCGGGATTCGAACTCACATTATATTTATAAAAGCCAATCACTAATGTGATTAGATGATCATGAGCACCCATGATATATTTTATACCTCTTATCTCGCTCCTAATTCCTTGGGGTATTATAGAACTATTTGCATGAAACCATGTGTATGAGACCCGAAGAAAACATGAATAAATGCAATGGCGGAGGATAGTGAGGGATGAGAGGCCCGCCGCTCTACTTATTTTTTTCGTTGGTGGTGTTAAATTTTAGTCCGTTAGTATAAATTTTTTGTCCGGTAGTGTAAATTTTTATATAAATATCGAGTTCCCCTAAAAAAATAGTTTCACCTCCGCCCCCTTACGGGAATGTTCAAGCTCCGACACTGAATAAATGATCCATGGTTTTGCAGGGAAATCTTTTTTGTTTGTATTGAAGATATGCCGATATGGTCCCACAAGTGATTAATCTAAACATACTTATTCACTGCAAATATTTCAGGTTAATTAACCATATAACTGACAAAATGGGAGCCCATTTGCATAATATTATGACAGCTAGAAAGGTCGGATTCGCCAATGATCTCTTGGCCTAATGGTCAAAGAGGAGGTGGGAGGTTTTGCCTCTTTTGGAGGTCCAAGGTTCATACATTGGTAAGGGTAAATATTACTAACTTGGTAATACTAATAACTAACAACTAACCAGTCATTAAAAAAAAAAGGTCCGGATCTTTGGTATTACTTCCAATGATTATGAATTAATTAGTTCATGTTCCGAAGATAGGATTATTTATGCTCCATTATTGTATGTTTGGATGAACGCATTGAATGAGCCAAGACGACAAACAATGTCATACACATCACAAGATTTTAATGGTTCATAAAGAATTCCAAAAGGCTACGGAAACACCTGACATTAGGCCAAAAAATAATGCATCATCCCAATAGCGATAGCAATAACTTGTGGTCTTGTGTGTGAAAATTTTTAAATGATTGGAATGTCTAAAAATGAGGTGTAGATAAGGAGCTACAAGAACAAACCATGTATTATGAATTGAAGTGAGCAAACATGATTTCGGTACATACATCATTACTCTTTTTAACTAGTGGTAATTTTACATAGCAATAACCAAGTTTTTAAAATATCACTAACTTACATTAAGTGCTTAAAAATCTTATATAACTGTTTTATATGTTTTAGATTTCTTTCACTGGGTGAGACAGATGAAACATATATGAATTTGGATGTATTACGGATAATACATAATTATTATTATTTATGCTATTTAATTATTACTCAATCTAGAATCTTCTTAATCATAACTATATAGTCAAGGGTTGTTATAGGCTCCCACATTGTTCTCCTAGTCTACTGTTGTGTAATTCGTATATATATTGTATCTAGTGTAAAAGTGAATACAAGCCTTTTCATCATTCAAACCTATTCCTCTATATGGTATCTAGAGCCTAACTTTTAAAAGCTTCATCTTTTTCAATCCTTTTTCTGCTTCCCACCTGCACCTCCAATGGCTTCCTCATCTCCCATAATTCATCTCACTGCAGCCACACACTTTACTATTAAACTCACCTCTAGCAACTTTCCATCTTGGAGAAAACAAGTGCACTCCACCCTCATCGGCCTCCAACTTGATCACCACATTACTGACCCACCTCCGGCCAAAACAGTCACTTCCGGTACCACCACCAGCCCCAATCCCGTCTATAACGCTTGGTATCGCCAAGATCAGATGATTCTCAACGCCCTTCTCGGAAGTTGCTCGGATAAAATCCAACCAATTGTCTCCTCTGCAGACACCGCAAAACAAGCCTGGACGGCTCTTAACTCCAGTTATGCAAATCACTCTCGATCCCGAATCCTCTCCTTAAAAGCCCGACTCGCTAAAAATCCGAAGGGTTCGAGGTCTATTACTGACTTCATGCACGACATGAAAAGCATTGCTGACGATCTCGCCTTAGCCCAAAGCCCGGTAGAGGAAGAAGACTTGGTGGTTAATTAATATTCTTAATCAGCTTGGTGATGACTACGGACATCTGGTTGTGGCCATTAAAGCCCGTGACAATCCCATATCCTTTCCGGATCTGCTGGACAAGCTCCTGGATTTTGAAAGAAACTTGAAAGATCTGACTCCAGATCCGATAGTCACCACCGTTAATCAGACTCAACGCCAAACGGCCCGCCCGTATATGCGTTACTCCTCGGATAACAGGTCATCCAGAAACACACCATGTAACAGTCGCAACCAGTGGCCAATCAGCCAAACAACCGTCAACCGTGGACTCCTCCAGCCAACGCTACATCACGATCCGCTCGTCAAAATTTGTTTTGTTCTTTTTGTAACATTTCAGGTCATGACACTAAGGATTGCCGCAAGCTTCAACGTTTTTTGAAGGATCATAATGTTCCCATGCGTGCTGCCGCACCATCCGCACCGCCGATTGTCAACCAGACGTCTCCACAAAATGGTCCTCAGTCCTGGATGTGGGACACCGGTGCTTCTACTCATACCGCGCCAAACCATACCTCGATGCCGGCCTTTTCCGATTACGGTGGACCCGATGAAATAGTACTTGGCAATGGTAACTCCTTACCCATCACTCATGTTGCTCAATCGTCCATAAACACGTCCTCCCGTCCGCTTTGTCTCAAAGATATTTTAATCGTTCCTTCGTTGAAAAATAATCTTATTTCTGTTGCGAAATTTGTCGTACTAACAATGTTTCGGTTGAATTTTTCCCATTTTATTTTCTTGTTAAGGATCTCCTCACGGGGGCGCTACTCATGCGGGGCAAGAATGTTAATGACGTCTACTATGGACCTATCTCATCACCACAAATCAATTCCACAAAGACAGGATCTCTACACGGGTGGCATCACACATTTGGGCATCCATCGTTCAAAGTGTTCAAGTCTTTAATTGCTAAATTAGGACTATCATGTAATAAATTATCACCGGATTCTTTTCATTGTAAATCATGTTCTTTGAATAAAAGTCACAAACTCCCATTTGGTCAAAATAATTTTCTTGCAACTAAACCACTTGAGCTTGTCTATTCCGATGTTTGGGGGTCCCATGGAACCCTCTCTTGAAGGTTTCAAATATTATGTTATCTTTGTTGACTATTATTCCAAATATATATGGTTATACCCTATCAAGAAAAAATACGATGTATCCACTTTGTTTCCCCAATTCAAAGCCTTGGTTGAAAAAAAATTTCAAACACCCTTGGTGGCCTTATTTAGTGACAATGGTGGTGAATTTGTAGGCCTTGCTTCATACCTTGCAACTCATGGCATCTCCCATTACACCACACCTCCGCATACTCCCGAACAAAATGGTTTTGCGGAAAGACGTCATCGACATGTGGTAGAGACGGGTCTATCTCTCCTCCACTATGCTCATTTACCATCTCATTTCTGGCCACATGCATTTCAAACCGCAACATATTTGATCAACCGTCTACCCACCTACACTCTTGACAATAAATCACCCTTCAACCTTCTGTTTCGAACCGAACCCACCTATTCCAAACTACAACCATTTGGTTGCCTATGCTACCCTTGGTTAAAACCCTATACAACCTCCAAACTCCAACCAAAGTCAGAAACCTGTGTTTTTCTTGGTTACTCAACGTCCAAATCTGCATATAAATGTTTTTCCCCTTCAACAAATAAAATCTACCATTCTTTTCATGTTCTTTTTATTCAATCAACTTTTCCTTTTCATCATACCAACCCCACACCCACTTCTTACTCATTAAAAAACTTTCTGCATAAATCTTCTACTACCTTTACCCAAGACCCACCACCTTTTATCTCCCCTCAATCACCAAATATATTATCTCCCCACCCTACACCTTTGGCCCCACACCCTCAACCTCACTCTTCTATTTCCACTCCTAATTCGTCCACATCCCCTTCTCTTTCTCACCTACAATTTCCACTCTACTGATCCCTCCTCATCATAGACACCCTCTGACATTCACCCATCCACTACTTTCACCACTCAACCTTCCATTCCATCCTCCAATGAGCATGCGACACCTTCTGTTCAGTCCCCATCACCTGCCAACACTACCCCCCCTATCTCTATCTCAACCCGACCAACAAGAAATCATAAACCAAACCCCAAATATTACAACACTGACTTTATTAATACCACTACCTTACACCCATTACCTAACACTCTTGAACCCACTTCTCATGTTCAAGCTCTCAAAGAACCCCAATGGAGACGTGCCATGGATTTGGAATACAATGCCCTCTTATATGGACATGGGACTTGGTACCTCACACTGATCAAGAACCCATTGGTTGCAAATGGGTTTTCCGGGTAAAACGCAACCCGGACAGCTCCATCGACAAGTTCAAAGCTCGTTTGGTTGCAAAAGGTTTTCAACAACAATATGGGAAAGACTATTTTGACACTTTCAGCCCTGTCACAAAACCGGTTACAATCCGCACCGTCCTGTCCATTGCTCTCTCTCAGAACTGGTCCATCCGCCAACTAGACGTCAACACCGCGTTCCTGCATGGCACTCTTCATGAGGACGTTTACATGAAACAACCCCGGGTTTCATTAACTCTGAGTTTCCGTCTCACATTTGTAAGCTTAGAAAGTCGCTTTATGGTCTCAAACAGGCACCGCGAGCCTGGTATACCGAGCTTACGAATTTTCTCCTTCTTTTTGGATTCAAAAAGTCGATCTCTGATGCTTCCCTATTTGTCTATCATCATCGCTCCATCACCTGTTACCTGCTCATCTATGTTGATGATATCGTTCTAACAGGTAATGATCCTATCTTCCTAAATCAGTTTGTAAAAGCCTTGGGGTCTAAATTTTCAATCAAAGATCTAGGTCTTTTACACCATTTTCTGGGTATTGAGGTGATCCACACACCCTCTGGTTTGTTTTTGTCTCAACATCGTCACATCACCGATATCCTCACCACCTTCAAAATGGATGGTTCGAAAGATGTCCAAATTCCACTAGCTTCCTCGGATATACTCTCACCGAACGACTCATCTCCCTCCGTCGACCCAACTCCATATCGACGCCTAGTCGGTACTCTTCAATATCTAGCCTTCACACGTCCGGACATATCCTTTGTTGTCAACAAGCTCTCCCAGTTCATGCATGATCCAAAACAAAACCATTGGCAAGCACTTAAACGGTTCTTCGTTATCTAAAAGGTACCGTTCATCATGGGTTGTTTTTAAGGCGCGATTCTTCATTGGACTTACGGGCTTTTTCAGACTCCGATTGGGGTGGTATTACTGATGGAGGACGGTCTACCACAACTTATCTGTTATACCTTAGTTCCAACATTATCTCCTGGCGCTCATCGAGACAGAAATCTGTCTCTCGGTCATCCACTGAAGCGGAATACAAGGCTATTGCCAACGCTGTTGCTGAAGTTTCTTGGGTTAAAAATCTCCTCAGCGAACTTGGCATCCAAACGGTTAAACACCCTCAACTTTTCTGTGACAATACAGGTGCCACTTATTTGTGTGCAAATCCGGTGTATCATTCTCGAATGAAGCATATTGCACTAGACTATCACTTTGTTCGAGAACAAGTAAATGCGGGTCATCTTCGGGTTCTCCATGTTAGCTCCAAGGATCAACTCGCCGATGCTCTTACCAAATCTCTACCGCGGGCTTCCTTTATTAACATCCGATCTAAGATTGGAGTCTCCGATAGAGCCTCCATCTTGCGGGGGCGTATTACGGATAATACATAATTATTATTATTTATGCTATTTAATTATTACTCAATCTAGAATCTTCTTAATCATAACTATATAGTCAAGGGTTGTTATAGGCTCCCACATTATTCTCCTAGTCTATTGCTGTGTAATTCGTATATATATTGTATCTAGTGTAAAAGTGAATACAAGCCTTTTCATCATTCAAACCTATTCCTCTATAGGATGTTCCTCGATCGACTAAGATAGTGGGATCAACTTCCTCCTCCTCCTCGTTGGTAGATTACATTAGAATTAAAGAAAATAAAAAATCAAAGGTTCTCGAAAGACCATGCATCTTGTTTGTAGACGTCATCTTCACTAACCAAAAGTTTATAATCAACTAGCACAAGTAGCCTTCTATTTCAACGTAAATAAATTGAAGGTGTTTCTTTCATTACTCGTGTTCTTAATTTTCACATAAGAAAAAAAAAAGCATTATATATAGTTTTGTTGGATTCATTTAACACCAAAGTAAAATCTATATAAACATTGATACGAGTTAGGAGATTGATATATAGAAATGCACGCTCGTTCATGATTATTCCCATGTCTGGCACTTAAGAACCTTGCAGTACTATGAGAAGATCCTAGATCATGGGGTTCCAAATAGCAATCACCCATTTGTTAGGGGCTTGGCACCTGCCATGGTAAAGTGTTAGAGCAAATATTACTGTAAATGTAACCAAATAATGGTTAATGGTTTTACCTCCAACTAACATACTCTTTCATGAAAATTTGTGTCGTTTTAACTTTCACGGTTTGATGATTCCCTACCTATATATATGAGGGAGCACCTTAGCCTGATTTCACAAAAGGTTTTCTAATACATGTTCAAAACATAATGCATACTGTATAAAAGCATAACGTAAGTATTAACTAAAATGCTTCTACGTTATAGGATAACTTAGCTAGTTTTAACTTAAATGTATTAATAGTTCCCTACCTATATACAAGGATAACTTAATCTTTGAACCATTAGAGTACTAAAAAGGTAAAATGAAAGGAAAGACTTGGCCATTTGAAGTCTATTAATTTTCGCTTATCAATCAAGTGGATGGTATCAATAACATCAATAAATCATGAAGAATGGCTTTAAATCAATCAAACTGCTTTCTTGATCTATCCTTTTTCGTATGCCAAATTATGGCTGAGAATGGTTCAATTCACAGCAATAAACTTTTAATACAGTCGGTATGCATCCACATCACATGTAGTCTATGTTGGATGGATGTAAGAGTTGTATGTAAAGATAGCACCAAGAAATGTTAAAAGGTAATGCCACCATGCTTCAAATGTGAAGAGTTCATCTTCAAAGATGATGGTTTTTGTTAAGATCTTGTTTTTATTCTTTTAAACTTGTGACAACCCAAATTAGATAAACGATTTTATTACGAACATTATTTAGCAAAATACATTAGTATATGTATATACCTGTCATGCTTATATATTTTACAAATGCATGTTTTGCATGCATATAAATATAATTTTTACGTGTGCATGTTTACATGCATATATAAAAAAAATTTACGTGTGCATGCAAGTATATATATGAAAATGAAGCATGCATACGTACATATATTTTACCTATGGTATATGTATACCTTACATGTATGTATATATATATATAAGTTGGACTTATAATTGTTTGAATATGGTCATATATTTTGAATATATGTATATATATATATATACGTGTGCCATAATTTAGACCTATTGGTTATCTATGTTACTATAATCTTATAAGTGCATATGTAAATTAAGTACCAAAGCAAGCACCACCCAACCAAACATCACAACACAATTTAACATTAAAGGAGCCTAACAAATCAAATCCTAATGCACCTTAATCCTTTTTGTTTACACTTAGCTTAAGGATTATGGAAAATACTAAGCACCTCTCGGCTAAATGGAACCACAACCACCAAACCACCCTTCCCTCGGTTAACTAAGCATGCCCAAAACCGCCACATTCCAACTTAAGTTTCACACCACACCAAAACATCATAATTGCCAAGAGAAGGTGGCAAATTTCAAAACAACCATCTAGATGCATGAACACCATCATTTCAAAAGTGAAGGTGGCAAACTTCTAAGGTCCCTCGGCCACCTTGTAATATCTGCCAAAGGTATCATACAGGGAACTGTATGACAGTGGTTTGTTACAACTGCAAAAAGAAAGGGCATATCTCTCGAGACTGCAAAAACCCTACCAACCCTAAAACAGTTTGCTTTCAGTGTGGAAGTGAAAATCATTTTCGTAATGAATGTTCACAACAAAAAGGCAAGGTTAACCAGAACCACCTCGTGGAAGAGCTTTCGTGATACAAGATGATGAAGCTCGTCATGAACCGGAAGTGGTAACGGGTATGTTCCTTATCAATAATCAGTACGCAAAAGTATTATTTGATACAGGAGCAACTCGTAGTTTTGTTTCAAACATTTTTAGACCATCACTTAGTTTAATATCTGAGAAATTAAGTGATAACTACATGATAGAATTAGCGGATGGTAAAGTAATAGAAGCTGATGAAATCATTTCTAACTGCATTTTGAATTTAGATGGATATTATTTTGATATAAATCTGATTCCTATTAAATTAAGAGGATTTGATGTTGTAGTAGGAATGGATTGGTTGGGTAAGAATCATGCTGAAATCATTTGTGATAAGAAAATGATAAAAATTCCTTTGATTAAGGAAGACAAAACTCTCTGTATATATGGTGATAGACCAAATGATAATGTGAAATTAATTTCTTGTGAAAAAGCACGAAAATGCTTAAATAAGAAATGTTTAGCTTTCTTAGCTCACATCGCTAATGCAAAACTTGATAAGGAAATTTGGGAAGTGTTCTTATTATAAATGAATATCCTGATGTTTTTCCTGACGAATTACCTGGATTACCACCCCCTCGTCAAGTAGAGTTTAAAATAGAGTTAATAACAGGAACAACCCCTATTGCTAAAGCACCTTATCGTTTAGCACCAACTGAAATGAAAGAACTTATGACTCAATTACAGGAATTATTAGATAAGGGATTTATACGTCCTAGTGTATCACCTTGGGAAGCACCAGTTCTGTTTGTCAAAAAGAAAGGGAACTTTTAGGATGTGTATCGATTATAGAGAACTCAATAAGGTTACTATAAAGAATAGATATCCTCTCCCTAGGATTGATGATTTATTTGATCAGTTACAAGGATCTAGTTATTTTTCTAAAATAGATTTAAGATCTGGATACCATCAATTAAGAGTACATGATGACGATGTTTCTAAAACTGCATTTAGAACCAGGTACAGGCACTATGAATTCCTTGTAATGCCATTTGGATTAACCAATGCTCCAGCAGTGTTTATGGATTTAATGAATAGGGTATGTAAGCCTTATTTAGATAAGTTTGTTATAGTCTTCATAGATGACATTCTGATCTATTCTAAGAATAAGGAAGACCACGAACAACACCTAAGGTTAACTTTGGAATTGCTTCAAAAGGAAAATTTATATGCAAAATTCTCAAAATGTGAATTTTGGAAAAGAGAAGTACAATTTCTAGGACACATAGTTAACCAAAATAGAATACAGGTTGATCCAGCAAAAATTGAGGCAGTCAAGAAATGGGAAGTTCCAAAAACCCCAACTGAAATACGGCAATTCTTAGGTTTAGCAGGATATTACAGAAGATTTATAGAAAATTTCTCAAGAATAGCTCAGCCATTGACATAATTGACCCAAAAAGATAGAAAGTACATATGGGAAGAAAAACAGAATGAAGCTTTTGAACTTCTCAAAAGTAAGTTATGTAGTGCACCCATATTAGCTTTACCAGAAGGGACAGATAATTTTATAATATACTGTGATGCATCACGCCAAGGATTTGGATGTGTTTTAATGCAGAAAGACAAGGTAATTACATATGCATCCAGACAACTTAGAGGTAGTGAAAAGAATTATACCACCCATGATCTAGAACTAGGAGCTGTAATATTTGCACTAAAAATTTGGAGACATTATCTGTATGGGACTAAGTGTATAATATATACAGATCATAAAAGTCTGCAGCATATCTTTGATCAAAAATATTAAATATGAGGCAGAGAAGATGGGTAGAATTACTAAGTGATTACGACTGTGAAATCAAATATCACCCCGGTAAAGCAAATATAGTTGCAGATGCTCTAAGTAGGAAAGAAAGAACTAAGCCATTACGGGTACGTGCTATGAGAATGGAACTACGTTCAGACCTGTTAAATCAAATTCGGGAAGCTCAATAAGAAGATGTGTCAAAGCTAAAAGGACGATTAAAAGACATAAAAGAAGAAGCAGATGGAATTCTGAGATTTAAAAGAAGAATTTGGATACCTGACACTAACATGATTAGAACAATTGTTCTGTAAGAAGCTCATAAGTCAAGATATTCTGTGCATCCAGGAAATAATAAAATGTACAAAGACTTGAAAAGCCAATACTGGTGGCTAGGTATGAAAAGATCAGTCGGAGAATTTGTAGAACAATGTGATGCTTGCTCAAGAATAAAAGCTGAATATCAAAAACCTTCAGGATACCTGCAGCAACCAGAGATTCCAGAATGGAAATGGGATCAAATTACAATGGACTTCATAACTAAGTTGCCAAGAACCAGGAATGGATACGACGCAATTTGGGTTATAGTAGATAGATTAACTAAGTCAGCTCATTTCCTACCTATACGAGAAGATTATAAGATTGAGAGACTAGCAAGAATTTACATAAAAGAAATTGTGTCCAGACTTGGAATACCTGTATCAATTATATCAGATAGAGATAGTAGATTTACTTCCAGGTTCTGGCAAACATTACAAAAAGCTTTAGGAACCCAAGTAAGTTTAAGTACAGCTTATCACCCACAGACTGATGGACAGAGTGAAAGAATAATACAAACTCTAGAAGATATGTTAAGTGCTTGTGTTATAGATTTTGCTGGAAATTGGGATAGTCATCTACCATTAATAAAATTTTCATATAATAACAGTTATCACTCTAGCATTGGGTTAGCACATTTGACGCTTTATACGGGAGAAAGTGTAGATTACCCTTATGTTGGAATGAAATAGGTGATAGACAACTCACAGGTCCAGAACTAATACAAGAAACCACGGACAAGATCACTGATATTAAGAATAGACTGAAGGCTGCTCGTGATCGACAGAAAAGTTATGCAGACAAACGAAGAAAGCCATTAGAATTTTAAATAGGAGACAGGGTCTATCTAAAGATATCTCCCTCTAAAGGAATCTTTCGGTTTGGAAAATCCAGTAAGTTAAACCCTAGGTATATTGGTCCGTTTAAAATCATTGATAGAATTGGTCCTGTGGCATATAAGTTGGAATTACCTCAAGAATTAAGTGAAGTACATAACACCTTTCATGTGTCAAATCTCAAGAAATGTCTAACCAATGAAACCTTAAAGGTACCAATTCAAGAAGTCAAAGTAGATAAGAAACTCCATTTTATGGAAGAACCAGTAGCCATTGTAGGAAAAGAAGTGAAGCAGTTAAGAAAAAATAGAATTCCCATAGTGAAAGTTAAATGGAATGCAAAAAGAGGACCAGAATACACATGGGAAAGAGAAGATGAAATTAGGAAGAAATACCCCAACTTATTCAGAGGTAATAATCATTTAAGTTTTTTTTAAAGTTTAAGAAATCATACTTCAAGGAATTTCGGGACGAAATTCTTTTAACAGTGGGAGAATGTGACAACCCTAAATTAGATAAAAGATTTTATTACGAACATTATTTAGCAAAATACATTAGTATATGTATATACCTGTCATGCTTATATATATTTTACAAACGCAAGTTTTGCATGCATATAAATATAATTTTTACGTGTGCATGTTTACATGCAAATATAAAAAAAAATTTACGTGTGCATGCAAGTATATATATGAAAATGAAGCATGCATACGTACATATATTTTACTTATGGTATATGTATACCTTACATGTATGTATATATATATAAGTTGGACTTATAATTGTTTGAATATGGTCATATATTTTGAATATACGTATATATATATATATACGTGTGCCATAATTTAGACCTATTGGTTATCTATGTTACTATAATCTTATAAGTGCATACGTAAATTAAGTACCAAAGCAAACACCACCCAACCAAACATCACAACACAATTTAACATTAAAGGAGCCTAACAAATCAAATCCTAATGCACCTTAATCCTTTTTGTTTACACTTAGCTTAAGGATTATGGAAAATACTAAGCACCTCTCGGCTAAATGGAACCACAACCACCAAACCACCCTTCCCTCGGTTAACTAAGCATGCCCAAAACCGCCACATTCCAACTTAAGTTTCACACACCAAAACATCATAATTGCCAAGAGAAGGTGGCAAATTTCAAAACAACCATCTAGATGCATGAACACCATCATTTCAAAAGTGAAGGTGGCAAACTTCTAAGGTCCCTCGGCCACCTTGCTTTCCCACCATATTTCCTTCTAAACCGCCACCTATCACCTTGCATCCTTAGTCATCAAGCTTTCTTAGAGTCAAATGAATATGGCAATCCTAAGAGACTACCCTCGGCCACCTTACCATTCCTTAGACCGCCACCTTGCACCTTGTAATTAAGAATAGGACACCTCATTAGCCTATACATGATTACTCACACAAGCTAGGGTCTAAACTCATTAATGAGTCACCACCACTAGAATCGCCCCATGCATCCTTTTAAAAGTTCTCGAAACATTAGACCTCCACACATCACAACCAAGAACCAACTCCAAACCCTCTACTTCTCGGTCTCATCACAAACACAACAACCACCACCTTTGCTCTCTAGTTCTCGGAACACCTCACACAACCATCAACACCATCATCAACCATAGCACACCACCAACATCCATCATCACCTTATTTTCTACCTACCTTTCGGCCCCATACAACCACCATCAACCATTACCACCCATAACCATCATCACTATCACCATTCATCACCTTGTTCACTCTCGGTTTTCATACAACATCATCAAGGTCATCATTCTCATCATCATCAGCCTTCCTCATCTTGGTTGTACAAGGTTAAGATCTTTCTAAAAGTGTTTTAATACAAAACTTACATATGTGTTATAAACACATATAGAAAAATTGTTTTGGTATATAAATAACCAAAACTAATCTAAAAATGTTTTGAAATCCTTTAATATTCATCAAATCACAGTAATAAAGTACCAAAAATTTAGAAAACCCTTAACAAAAGGATATTTTGGATTTATAAAGATTAAATCTTGAAATATTAAGAAAAATCTAGTAAGGATACTAAACAAATGAGATTGTGGGAATAAATAGTGAAAAATCTTTATAAATATACTGAAACATTATTCTGTAAATTTTGACAAAACTATGATAAATAAAACAATTTATATAAAATTGTTTTAAAGAAGAAAAATAAAGAAAACACTTAAAAATACAAAATAATTCGGGAAAATTCTGGAAAAATCACAGAATGACCCTTTTGGAGTATAAAAGCTCCAGGAATTATTTGGTATTTTAGTTCATTATTATGGTTGAAAAACGAATTATTAAGTGATCTGTAGTAGAAAAATCTAAATAAGTACTTAACTACCACCATAAATCTTCGAAAATTTACTGAAGATATGATAAATCAAAAGAAGCAGATTTTGTAATTTTCATAATTTTTGGAGATGTATAAGTATTTTTAGTGAATTTTAGGAATATTATGAGATTTACAGAAAGAAATAAGTTGGGAATTGAACATCCAGAAAATTATGGGAAGATCTAAACTGTTGAAATAACATTCTGTAATTTTTTTGGTGATTTTTGGATAACCGTAGCTAATTTTGATGATTTATGAAGTCTTTGGAATAATTATAACAAATTATACATAGTGAAATAAAAGTTGGGAATTTTATGATGATGTTAGCTGATTATTTCACAGCTAAACCTCAAAAGATTGTTATATCTGAGGTTCTAAAAATTTTAAATAAATTAATATCTAATTTTGTGAATTATTTTATAGGTTCCACTTTGGAGATACGGTGAGATTCATAGCCCCATTTTTGACCATTTTGGTATTTGTAAAGTTTTTGGGAGAAAAAGCATACTGGTTACGTTGATGTATTACTTTGAAAATATTTTAAGACTTACTGTCATTTGTGATACAACCATTAGTTCGAATGAGGAACCGTCTGATAATATTAGTAGCGCTACTTAGGAGAATATTAGCACCAACAGGATGACTGTTGTGATGCTATTTTCCTGCACCTAACCAAATGAGGGTTGAGATGTAATATTATCTGATTTTGTGAATTATTTCATGACAGTATGATTATGTATGTGAACAGGTTTGGTTGTAATTGGTGCATCAACAAAATATTTTATTTGGATATAAACCTATGTTCTCACCAACTTTTTGTTGACTATTTTGACTATGCTTTTTCAGGAAACGATGACTAACGCATTTGACTTTACTTTTGAGGTCCACAATGGTTGGGGGCGAGATTGTTGGAAGAGTTTGTGTGACCCTAACAGTCAACATAGTTGACTATAGTGTGTGTGTGGACGCGCACTTTCATCGCCTCTGAAGACATGCTATATAATGATGTAAAAGATTATATCAAATTTTGAAAACTTATGTTATATGATGTAATCTCGACTATTATAAATAAATGCATGTCTTAATTAGTTTCTGATTATGTGTGTTTGCATATTGTATATACAACATTGTAAACAATGCACTCTGATCAAACGAGTCACACCCGAATAGTATTTCACGCTTCCGCCGGGATGTGACAAAACTCCTAGGTTGATTTTATGGTTGGACACATTTAAGCCATTTTCTTAAGTTTAATATGTAGCATTTTGATGTTTATACAATTTTTCTTTCAAGTATATAGTTTCTCCTTTGCAAGTATATGTTTTCCCTTTGTCAATCTACAAATATAGCAAGAGAGTTCCAATTCGTTGGTATCTGTAGTTATTTTGGTTGGTGATAATGAATGTACACGAGAGTATATATCTAAAGCAATTTCATATTTTCTCCTCAAAACTTATAAAATAACATATTTTTTAAAATCATATATGCTTCAAGAATTGTATATAAACTTATTTTTTTCTATAAACTTAAGATATTTTATATCTAAGATATATGAAATTCCTCTAATTAGTTGGACTACTCTATCAATGATATTTTAACTCAAGTGGTTAAGTTGAGATACCCCAAGATCTCATAAAATAGGTGGAGGCTTGGGTTCAAAACTCATCTATGACAAAATAAATAAAGGGGGGTCCTCTAACATAATTTGAGTTTTCTGATGGTCTCAGGTTTGATACTTGAGTAATGTAAATGATTGGGTGGGCCAATGGCCCGTCAATGATCCCATTAGCCCCAAAAAAAGGTTAGGACTACTCTGATGAACCTATTCAAAATAATTCACTTTTTTTTGAAGTTACAATAAAAATAACTTTAGATATATATCTACAAGAAATCTGCTCGATAGTGGCGACACTATTAGCGGCGACTTCAGTCAAAAGCGGCAACAGCCTGTTGTAATTCCGCAACACCAAAAGAAACAAACACCGAACAATCAAAGAAAAACTCCAGCTAAATTCACATTAAACGAAATCGATCCACCAAAGGTACAATTACAGAAAATGAAATTGAACAAGAACGAAAGATGAATATGTGAACAATTGAATCTAAACTCTATTCAGGAGAAAACCCCCATATATATAGGGTACGTCGGAGATGATCTTCAAAGCCAACGGATACTAACAGAATTAGTATCAAAATTGACAATACAGGTCCCTCGAGTTTAGACTAACAGACAATTAGAACCCGAAACCTTTTGACTTTCATTGACCTTTATTAATCAATGAATTATTACTTCATTTACTACACAAATCAACTCTAATCTCAGATTTATCTTTCACAATCTCCACCTTAAATCAGATTAGAGTTGAATCATTCAACAGACAAAGCATTGAGGCAAAACTTGAACTTAGGCCCCGGTAACGATTTTGTAAACAGATCAGCAGCATTATCATCTGTTCCAATCCCCTCAATCAATACTTCCCCAGAGTTCACAACTTCACGGATAAAATGAAACTTAACTTTGATGTGCTTCGTCCTCTCATGGAAAACACTATTCTTGGACAGCAAAACAGCCCCTTGATTGTCACATAGTACTTTAGTATTTAAGAACTTAATACCCAACTCAGTAACAAAACCTCTAAGCCAAATAGCCTCCTTCACTGCTTCAGTTAGAGCAATGTATTCAGCTTCTGTAGAGCTAAGAGCTACAACACTCTGCAGTTGAGCTTTCCAACTGACCGTATTACCCAATACTTGGAAAACATAACCAGTAATTGATCTACATTTATCTAGATCCTTGGCATAATCTGAATCAACAAAACCAATTACCATGCTACCTTTACCACCATCATGATTACTAAATACCAAACCTTTGGTTCTTGACCCATTAAGGTACCTAAGCACCCACTTGGCAGCTTCCCAATGAGTCTTCCCTGGATTAGACACAAATCTACTCACCAAACTCACTGCATAGGCAAGATCTGGCCTAGTGCATACCATAAGATACATCAAACTTCCAACTACACTAGCATAAGGCACTCTTTGCATATACTGCAACTCATCATCAGTACATGGGGCATCATTCTTTGACAATTTGAAGTGAACAGCAATAGGAGTTACCACCGGTTTACTATGCAACATAGAGAAACTATTCAACACCTTGTGTATGTAAGCACTTTGAGTCAACTTTAACACCCTTTGACTCCTTTCTCTGCAAATTTCCATTCCCAAAATTTTCCTTGCAGGCCCCAACTCCTTCATACTAAACTCTGCCATAAGCAGTTTCTTAGTCTCATTAATCACTTGTAAATCTTCACAAGCAACTAACATGTCATCTACATATAGAAGTAGATAGACAAACTTATTGCTATCATAACTTCTAAAGTAGACACAGCTGTCATACTTACTTCTATTAAAACCAATTGACAACATGTGATCATCAAACCTTCTATACCACTGTCTAGGTGATTGTTTCAACCCATACAATGACTTCTTCAGCAGGCATACCAGATCTTCTTTTCCATAACTTTCAAAACCCATTGGCTGTTTCATATAAATCCTTTCTTCAAGATTCCCATGAAGAAAAGCTGTCTTCACATCAAGTTGCTCCAATTCCATATCAAACTTAGCTGTTAATGACAATATTACCCTGATAGATGTATGCTTTACAACAGGAGAAAATATTTCAGTATAATCAACACCAGCAACTTGAGTGAACCCTTTTGCTACCAACCTTGCTTTGAATCTTGGAGGATCACCTTCACCCATTCCCTCCTTAATTCTGTAAAGCCACTTGCAGGACACTAATTTCTGGTCTTTAGGCTTAGGAACTAACTCCCATGTTCCATTCTCAAGCAATGAGTTCATCTCTTCTTTCATTGCCTCTAACCATTTATCCTTATTTGGAGAACAAATGGCATCTTGAAAAGACATAGGTTCATACATGCTGTCTTGCTCAGCAGTAACAAAAGCCACAGCACCAATATTATCCCCTTGCCTAAACCTAGCAGGGGGTATAATGTGCCTTCTAGGTCTGTCCCTGGCAACACTATAGTTGCTAGGACTTGGCATATGCACATTACTTGAACCTACAGGTTCTACATTTACATGAGTATGATTACTGCTAGTTACTTCAGTTAACTCCACCTCAACTGAATTGTCTGCAGCCTTACCAACTCCTTGGTCAACTTGAGCTCCAATGATGTCCTTATACATCACATTTTCTTGACACTCAACATTTCTACTAACAATTACCTTAGGAGTTCCACTATCCATTCTCCACAACCTGTAACCCTTCACCCCATCTGGATACCCCAAGAAAACACACTTGACTGCCCTTGCATCTAACTTTCCTTGACTTACATGAGCATATACTAACGACCCAAACACTTTAAGTTCATTATAGTTCTGTTTCTCACCAGACCAAACTTCCATAGGAGTCTTGAATCCCAATGCAGTTGATGGGGCTCTATTAACAAGGTAGGCAGCAGTAGAGACTGCCTCTGCCCAGAACTTCTTTGGCAAACCAGAACTGAGCAGCATACATCTCACTCTCTCAAGCAGAGTTCTATTCATCCTCTCTACTAGTCCATTTTGTTGGGGGTACCAGGGATAGTAAGGTGCCTATCAATACCATGAATCTTACAATAATTATTGAACTCATTATTACAAAATTCAAGGCCATTGTCAGTCCTAAGCTTCCTCACTTTCCTCCCAGTCTGTGTTTCAACTAATACCTTCCACTCTTTGAATTTCCCATATGCTTCATTCTTATGTTTAAGTACATAGATCCACACTCTTCTTGAGTGATCATCTATAAGGACAAAAAATATCTTGCACCCCCTAAGGACTCCACTTTGGCAGGACCCCAAAGATCAGCATGGATATAATCCATTTATCTCTGGTTTTATGAGTGTTCCTACCAAATTTCACCCTCTTATGTTTGCCTAGAACACAATCTTCACAAAAACCAAAATCACAGGTTTTAAGATCACCAAGTACTTGTTGTTTGTTTAACTCAACAAGACCTTGATTACTTATGTGTCCTAACCTTTTATGCCACATTAGTGCCTTATCTTTGCCACTATCAACTGATGCCACAGAAGCCTCACCAAGCACTACATTTCCATCCATCAGATAAGTATTATTGTTCCTCCTTACCCCAGACAACATGACCATTGAGCCCTTGATTACCCTGGCCTTACCATCAAGTAAACTGACATGACACCCTTCCCTTTCAAAAGTGCCTAAAGACAACAGACTTCTTTTTAAAGATGGTATGTACCTGACATCTTTTAATTCTATATCCATGCCATTGTCCATTCTGAACAACACAGTGCCAATTCCAAGAATCTTACAGGGTCTATCATCTCCAAGCTTTATTGACCCAAGATCTTCATCCTTGTATGCTTTAAAATACTCCTTTATTGGAGTCATGTGATAGGATGCTCCTGAGTCCATGACCCATTTGCTTCCCACATCAGAACTTGAAGCCACAAGGACCTCAGCACTATCATAACCATCTTGATCTTCACTTTGACTACTTTGACAGGAGTTCTTTTGATAGCTTGTTTCACCTTTCTTTTTCTTTAACTCAGGACAGTCTCTTTTTAAGTGCTTCTCTGAGTTGCACAGGTAACACCTCCTCTTGAACCTTGACTTTGACCTCGAATGACCTCTGAACTTTGAAGTTCTTTGGTCCCTTTGATCTGGTCTTCCTCTGGCAACTAGTCCCTCTCCACCTTCATCTTTCAAGTCAGACCTCTTCTTCAATTCTTTTGAGTTCAAAGAGGATGTAACTTCATCCATTGTAAGAGTCTCTCTTCCATACAATAGAGTATCTACAAAGTGTTCATAGACCGCAGGAAGTGATGATAATAGGATGATTGCCTGGTCCTCTTCCTCCACCTTGATCTCAATATTCTCAAGATCAAGAATGATCTTGTTGAATTCATCAACATGATCACCGATTGAAGAACTTGACTGCATCTTGAACGTATATAACTTTTGTTTCAAGTACAACCGATTTGCCAGGGATTTGGTCATATACAACTGCTCCAATTTTGTCCACACTCCAGCAGCAGTGGTCTCCTTTGACACTTCTCTGAGGACTTTATCTCCAAGATTGAGAATTATGGAACTATGGGCGAGTTCCAACTTCTCTTTCTTTTCATTCTCTGTCAACCCCACTGGCATTCTCGCTTCACCGCCCAGTGCATCTACAACGCGTTGATGAACTAATAAGGCCCTCATCTTCATTCTCCAAAGACTGAAATCATTCTTACCATTGAACTTTTCAATATCGAATTTCGTCGATGACACCATAGCTTCGATCAAAACTTCACCGTTGATCTTACTTCTTCTTTAGATCGTCACTTTCTTTTTGAATCGAGCCTCAACCGTGGCTCTGATACCAATTGTTGTAATTCCGCAACACCAAAAGAAACAAACACCGAACAATCAAAGAAAAACTCCAGCTAAATTCACATTAAACGAAATCGATCCACCAAAGGTACAATTACAGAAAATGAAATTGAACAAGAACGAAAGATGAATATGTGAACAATTGAATCTAAACTCTATTCAGGAGAAAAACCCCAATATATATAGGGTACGTCGGAGATGATCTTCAAAGCCAACGGATACTAACAGAATTAGTATCAAAATTGACAATACAGGTCCCTCGAGTTTAGACTAACAGACAATTAGAACCCGAAACCTTTTGACTTTCATTGACCTTTATTAATCAATGAATTATTACTTCATTTACTACACAAATCAACTCTAATCTCAGATTTATCTTTCACAACAGCCAATAGCGGCGACTTATTACGATGACAATTCGCCGCTATTGCTTCGGATCCGTTTTACTTGTACTAACCTAGATATGGCCGTTCATTAGAAACAAGATCTAACGGCGAGATTTCCATCGTACACTAGAGCAATAGCGACGACACTATTAGCGGCGACTTGTCGCCGCTATTACTTTTAGTGGCGACTTTTCTAGTATTAGCGGCGACTATTATCGTCGCTAATGGTTGATATTTTTGTAATGTATTGAATTCCATATACGCATAGATTGATTGTAAATAACTAAATATTGAGGGAAGAGTTGCAAATCTGTAATCTAACGTCACGCGACTTTCTCTCGCTATCATTTTATTTTTTTGCAAGTAATTCTATTCTACTCCAACTTCGGCCTAAAGTACATCTCATATATATCATAATTATTCAAAAATGCCTGAGACATTCTCATAAACGATGCTTCTAAAGATAAAATCTTTATCATTGAGTCACCAACCCTAGTGATTCTCCCTATCATTTCTATTTTCTTATCAAACTTTTGGCCTTGATGCATAATGTGTGTATACGTGTGCTTGTTTGATCTATGAGGTCGGGTTGATATTAATAGCGTATTAGATTTCACGTTAAAAACTATTAATTACTACCATTAGTATTCACTAATCTTAAAGATACATACATATGTTAATAAGAAAGCCCCTATAGAAATGTCATAACAATCCTTATAACTAATGCCTATGAAATATTCTACAACTTTTTGTGCTAGTATATTCTTATTAAAATTTATGTGATCATAAGAAAGAATCAAAGTTACTTCGGTATAAAAGTTAAGAAAACTATTATATATGCAAGTTATAAGCTGGGTTTTAAAATGATTCTTTTAAGTATTAACATGCTAGTATCTACTATCTAGTATGGTAGCATGGTCAAATTATTAAGAAGAAATGTTTTAGATTGGAAACGAAATGAAAGCTGAAAATCAAATTTATTAGAATTACTTAGATTGCTAGTATCTACTATCTAGCCTGTAATAACACAAAGTTGCTGTTTCTTCACTAGTTATCAACGTCTAGTTTAACTATGTAATTTAAAGTAAAAAGACTGAATATATGAAGTGAGCAAAAATCTAAAGAGTAAAGATCAACTCCATATTTGTAGAGAATGCAAAGTTTAATTTCCAAAGATCAAAACACAAAGTGAGCAAATATATATTACAAAAGATCCAGAAAACTATATACTATGGACGAAACGCACTTGCATCGTTCTTCCATAGGCACACACCTCTTGTAACTCGCACGTCAAACTAGTTAAATATTTTCTTACCGGAAACAAAAGGTAATTATCGCGATATATAGTCTCATGCGCCAACTTCAATGGTGTGATTTGGCATCTTGTGGAGAGCATGAGGTTCAGGGGCTGCATGATCAAACTTATGAGCGGTTTTTGCAACCACAGGAAGAATCTCAGCTTGCATTAAAGCATTCAACTTTACCACATCAATGACTTTCTGATCCTCTTTAAATTCTTGAATCCTTTGGTCTTTCATTTCAGTGATTATTTTTTCATTTGTAACTGGCTTATTCTTTCTGTACATCGCGTATAGTATCATTTGAATGATACCAAATGTGAATCCCAATACATTTGGAATCTGTAAAATAAGTAAAAATTAAGAAAAACTAATTGAATGTCTAACCTTTTAAAGGAGAAGATATTAGAAAATTATGTTGTATGTTTAAAGCCCCATACCGCGATATTGAAGTCTCTAAGAAGTAGGCCATAAAAGAACCACATAACAGCGCTAAGGGTGAGCGCTACGGATAGTAGAATTGGCATGTACTCTACACTTTTTGTTTTAATCACTTGTCGCTGCGAAATAATTTGAATAATACTAATTAGAAAGCATGATTAAGGAAATAAAGTAGTTCAAAACTTCCTGTTATCATGCAAACTTACCAAAACTCCCAAAGGAGCTACAAAAACACATAATGAGAACACAAGGCAAATCCATCCAACAATCACACCGCGGGTAACTCCAGTTGCAAGGAATTGTGTCAAGACAACAATCAATCCAAAACCAACAAATATTAGCAATATTATTAGCTTCAACTCTCCATCTGCATATATAACCAATTGGTTTTTGTTAGTTTAACTTTTTTTTATTTGTAGCTATGATCATTAAAATCCTTGTGAATACTGCTTAAAGCATACCCTAGCCTTCTTTGGTGCATAGAAGAGGAAGAATACAATGTACACCGTTTCAATAACGCAACCAAATGAGTTAATGGTGATGAGAAGCAGGACATTGGTCTTAAGCAATGCATAGTATATCCAAAGCATGGCACTGAATAAGCCCACCACATAAGGAGCTGATTGAAATCCTTCAGTTGATTTCTTTTTGTAGACTTTATAAAATGTCGGTCTGTAATTAAATAATATTATGTGTGAAAAGTTAGTTGAATTTATTATATCATGAAACGAGGATAAAACAAAACCAAAACAAAAAGAGAAAGACTTACATTGGTGCAAGAAACACCATAAAAGAGACAATATTACCTAAAATATACCAGGAAAAATAATGTTACAACAAGATAACTAAAGATTGAACATAACTAAAGAGAGCAATGAAGAATGTTTTATACCAAGAAGGCCAAATGCAAGAGTAAGGTGAGCCATGGTCCCAGTCATTTTGCTTGATGATTACTTATACAACTATATATCTCCTTTTGTATCCTTGATCTTCCTCAAACCAATGTTCTTCAAAGAGGTGCTACCCTTTTCCCTAAATATCTATCTTTCTTCCTCTTCTAGTGTTGTTGCATATGATATGGTAGAGTGATCCTATATATATGGAGCAAGGGCAGGTGGGTCCACCAATACAGGATTTCTTTTGGCTAAAGTAGTTATATGATTTTAGTTTTTAACTTCTGTTAACGGGGAGAAAATAGAAGAAAAAATCATACTTTTGGCCACAAATGCATGGACCTTTTACCGAAAGCTAACCAAAAGATAAATTGATGTAGTGCTGATACAAGAGCTAGCGGACTCACCCTGGACCAACTATACACTAGACGTGAAAAAGCCCCAAATTAAAGCGCGTATAACATTCCATCTGTTGGGAGTTACGGTGCTCATGAGTGATAGACGAACACGTCTCTACAGGACAGATCAAGTCCCAATTTCATCATCCGGGCTCAAAGTTTGAATGAAATGATTTTCCCGTAATTTTAACAAGTTTTAATTATTTTCTTTTAATTGTAAAAAAACACATAAATCATATACTTGTTATTTTACCTCTTCCATTTCACCATCTAGCCGTTAATTTCAAATTTCAAGATTTGGTAATACTTCCAAATTTAAAGTAAGCTTGATAATAATACTTTCAATACTCAATATTATACCAAATCTTTTTTCAAGATGTAATTGCTTACATCTTTAATATTCAACTCTAGAAGTCATCTTTGACATAACTAATGTATCCAAATGAATATGAAACAACTATGAAAGGCTAATACTGATGAAAACGCAATGTAAGTTTTTCGATTAACTACCATCCATTCGGGGATTTCGATACATATCACTTGATAGATTGAATCTCCTGGTGGCACTTTGTGATGCATATGTCACCCACCCATCCAATTGTGCTGAATAAACATACCAATCTTCAGTACTGCTTTATTGCTAAGCTTATCCTACTTTGATTGATGGGTGTGTTACGTACGAAATAGTTTTCCATAACAATTTGCGCAATCTTTGTGGCTGTCTTTTGTTATAGTGCTGCATTATTGAAGATAATTTGATCACAATCACAATTTTTGGAGATAAAAAGCGGTTGCATTAGCTTTTTAAATGTCTCAGAAATTAATCAATGTTTTTCATATTGGTTAACTATATTGTTTTTTGGTGGAAAGGAAAAAGTGTGATGATCATGTGTGAAAATTGCACGTATTATTATATAGAACCGAATTTTTTTTATTTCTTATTATAAGATTCTCTTAATTAATTAATTGGTAACTTATAATTAATGCACTATATTTTGTTTTTAAGTAAAACTAGAAAAAATAATTACTAAAGAGTTAATTGCTATTTTCATTCCTGAGTAGTTTTTGTCTGTTTTGTCATTTACATCAAAAAAAAGTTTTTTTTCTCTTTTGAGTCCTTGACTTTTTTTGAAATTTTGTCATTTTTTTTCATATATATGTTTCATTTATAAGTTACTTAATTTTAAACTATTTAATAAATATAATCAAATTAAAGTTTAATATAACAAACTTATATATAGCGACTATAGTATAAGACATAAAACTTGATTACTATTAGCTTAAATATTGTATTATTATTTAATTAAGTACATCAATCTCTTTTTGGCACATGATTTGTAATCTTAAAATGATTCAAAATCCAATTCATGCACCACGACAAGAATATCGGCACTAGTGACAAAAGTTTAGGTGGCTTTTTCATAAAGTGATAAAGAACATATATGACGACCTTCAAAGTTTTTTTCACCATTAATGACAAGAACTATAAGCTCGTAGCTAAAATGGTCAGTAATTACAATGACAAAATGTTAAAATATATATGTTAATTTTATTATTTTTTTTTTCTATTTGTTTCTAATAAATTTCTGTTTTATTTGTTTTGAGTTCATGGTTCTGAGTTCGTGGGCTTATGTGTTCGTGGCTGCTGATATGGATTTGGATGTTGCTGGGCTTGGAGCCTGTTGCTGAAATGGAGAGATGGGCTGTGGGCTTCTGTGCCTGTTGCAGTTTTATGTGTATATATGGAGCTGGAGTGTGTCTTGGAAGACATTCCAGAAATATCTTCTCTCGTACGCTCTCTCTCTCTCTCTCTCACTCTCATATTAGGGTTTTCACAATCTCTGAAGATCTTGATCATCTGGGTTATCAGGTTGATAATCCAAGCTCTGTATTGTGTTTATTCGTTCTGATTCACCATTATTGTGAATCAGGTTTGTACGACTGTGGTTTTTAATCTGAATATTGTTCGAGAGTTTGTTGTGGTTGTTGTATCATCTGATACCATTTTTGACATGGTATCAGAGCTCTGAAGGTTGAGCTCTTGATTCTGGTGATTTCGACGATTAAATCGTCGACTATGGCTAGGGTTTCTGTCATCTCTGAAACCCTTGGTTCTTCGCTGCTTCCGCATCTTGTTCTTGATACGCGACGGTTCAGTTTTCCCTGACTTCATCGCAACCCTAGTTGGAGGCAAGATCGGTCTCTCAAGCATCGCCGGTGATTCTTGCAACCCTAGAAGGTTGCGTGGTGAGGTCATCGCCTCGCTGATCTGCATTTTGTTGGTATTCTGTCAGTAAATACAACCCTCGAAGGTTGTTAGTTACTTGACCTGCTTTGGAGTACCCTTTATTTAGGTAGCTTGCGCTGTGAGAACATCTCTTCCCTGTTTTCTTATTATCTCTCTCTGTTTAGTTCTTTAAGCACGTTTGGCTGGGTTAGGGGTACCAGCATCTGGTTGTTTCAGGAGGCTTAACTCCCTATGTTGTGTGATATTATCTGTTTCTGTGTGCATCACTTGCGTGACTTGCGGTGTGCTGCATCTCACACACTTGGTTAATCCTTGATCTGCCACTATAGTGGTGTGAAAACCTGGCTCTGACCTTGTTGTGTTTCTGTGCGTGTGTGACGTGTGCTGCATTCTTTACTTGTTGTTTCTATGGCTGAGAGTTCATCCCTATCTGTCACTGATAATTTTGTCAGCAAACTAGACTCTAGTAATCCATTGTATCTTCACCCGAGTGAGTCCAGTTGTCTGACCATAATTACTATAAAACTAAAAGGAACCGAGAACTACACCATCTGGGCCAACTCTATGAAACTTGGTCTTCAAGCCAAAATAAATTAGGATTTATAGATGGAACATGTAAAAGGCCCAAGGATGATGAAGTTCTTAGTTCTCAATGGGATCGCTGTAATTCTGTTGTGCTAACCTGGATTCTTAATTCTATATGTGAAGAACTCTATGTTGGTCAAGTCTATTCCAAACTTGCATCCGAAGTTTGGACAGACTTGAAAGAGACATACGACAAAGTTGATGGGTCAGTTGTGTTCAATCTGTTTCAAAAAATTAACTCTGTCTCTCAAAATGGTTTATCTGTTGCTGAATATTATCATAAGCTAAACACTATGTGGAAACAATTTGATGCAATGGTGCAACTACCCACTTGTAGTTGTTCTGCCTCTAAAAGTTTAATGACTTTAATCAAATGATAAAATTAATGCAATTTCTGATGGGATTGGATGATATCTACCAACCTGTCAGAACAAACTTATTAACCAGAGAACCTCTACCCACTATTAAAACT
Source organism: Flaveria linearis (assembly GCA_024085815.1). Lineage (NCBI taxonomy): Eukaryota > Viridiplantae > Streptophyta > Magnoliopsida > Asterales > Asteraceae > Flaveria > Flaveria linearis. The sequence goes on from CM044016.1 coordinate 54,490,975, forward strand.
GCTTTCTCAATTATCTCTAGGGAAGAGTCACATAGAACATCTAGCAATATTTCTAAAACTCAAAATGTTGGATTTGCATCCAAACTAAATCAATCTAATGATAATAAAAGAAGGAGTGGTAGAGGTCCAAACCCAAATCTGAAATGCAGCCATTGTAACAAAATCGGACACAATGTGGAAAGATGTTTTGAGATTGTGGGTTACCCACAAGGAAATAAACCAAGAAATAATCTCGTTTCAAAAAATCCGTCGTCTCACAACTCAAAATGGAAAAAACTGACCCCAACTCCAGTAGTGTGTCTTCTCCAAACTCTGTGTCTTTAAACCTTGAGCAGGTTACTCAGCTTTTGGGTCTTCTGAACATTTCATCAAATGACAAATCTCAAACCCCTAACTTTGGAGGTAATAAAATCAACGTATGCAACACTAGTTTCAATAATCTCAATTGTTTCTCATCCAACATATGAAATGGATGGATTATTGATTCAGGGGCAAATCAACACATGGAATTTCAGAAAAAACTAACTAACCTTGTAGATGTTTCAAATCTGAATATTATAGTGAAGCACCCAAATGGTACAAATGCATTACTCACAAAAATTAGAAACCTTAAACTAAGTGAGGGCATTACTCTTTCTGATGTGCTTGTAGTCCCTGAATACAATGTTAATTTGATCTCTGTTCATAAACTTGTCAAGTCCAACAATGTATGTGTCATGTTTGATGAGTCAAAATGCTATATTCAGGATTTGCTCACCAAGAAACTCCTGGTGACTGGTAATCAAGTTGATGGCCTTTATTTGTGTGATAACTCCCCCAATCCTGATAAGGTGTGTCTCAACAGTTCCCTTTCTATCACCCTATGGCATTCTAGATTGGGTCACCCATCTGACCATGTCTTAAAAATACTTAATCTACCCTTTAAACATAAGGACAATCAACTGGAACCCTGTGAAGTTTGTCATAAGGCTAAACAACACAGAGAACCATTTCCTCTAAGTGAACATAAAACCAAGCATGTGGGTGAATTAATTCATCTAGATGTTTGGGTCCTTATAAAATTCAAAGTAGAGAAGGGTATAGGTTCTTTCTAACCATAGTGGATGATTTTTCAAGAACTGTTTGGGTCTACTTATTAAAACATAAAGATGAAACTGTTCTCAACTTTGAAAACTTCTATAATATGATAAAGACTCAATTTGGGCATTCTATAAAAGCTATAAGAACAGACAATGGTACTGAATTCACAAATCAATATATGTCTAAACTAATTCACCAACATGGCATAATTCATCAAACCACTTGTACTTATACCCCTCAACAAAATGGAATTGTCGAGAGAAAACATAGACATCTATTAAATGTGGCCAGAACTCTATTATTTGAAGCTAGAATTCCTATTTGTTTTTGGTCTGATTGCATTCTAATAGCTGCCTACTTAATTAACAGGACTCCCTCATCCATCTTAAATGGTAAGTCCCCATATGAGATCATGTTTGGCTTTGCTCCCTCCATTAACCACCTTAGAGTATTTGGTTGTCTTTGCTTTTGCACTATCTTAAATAATCACAATAATTTGGGAATAATGCTGAAAATTGTGTTTTTTTGGATATTCTCCGTTTAAAAAGGGGTATAAAGTATGAAGTCTTGATTCTCAAACAATTTTCTTCTCTAGAGATGTAAAATTTTATGAGTCCATTTTCCCTTTCAAAATTAATTCCACTTCTAATATTAGTAATGTTGAGTCTTCTTCAAATCAGTTTAATTTCTTTGAAGTGTTTGAGCAAAATCAACCTGATATTCACACTCATAATGGGGAGATTCCCAATGATAAAGGGGGAGATTTGATAGACACACAAAAAACGAATCAAACCCAGCAAACTGAATCACAGGATTCAGAAGGTGTGCAAGGAACTCAGCAGCCTCCGAACCCAATAATGGGTGCAAGGGAAAGTGAGGCTGAGTCTATGCAACCTCATCCTGGTGAACGCAGTATGGCTGAGCCAAATTCTGAAAAAAGTGTGAATGATAATAACATCTCTCAATGAGGGAATCAATGATCCATCTGTAGGACCTAGAAGATCTGTTAGGAATAGGTCCATGCCAAAAATTCTTGATGACTTTATAATTGAGGGAAAAGTAAAATTTGGAATGGAGCATGTTGTTATTACTCTAAGCTTTCAGCTGAAAATAAATGTTTTGTCACTGCTTTAAATAAATCTAGGGAACCTAAGCACTACCATGAAGCCAAACATGATATTAATTGGGTCAACGCCATGAATGAGGAAATGAATGCCTTAAACCGTAATCACACATGGGATCTGGTTGAGTTACCCCCTAACAGAAAACCTATTGGCTGTCGATGGTTATATAAATTCAAATATAAGTCATCTGGAGAAATAGAAAGGTATAAGGCTCGGTTAGTTGCCAAAGGTTATAGTCAAAAGGAAGGGATCGACTTCGATGAACCTTTGCCCCAGTTGTAAAAATGGTTACGGTGCGTTGTGTCATTACTTTAGCTGTTCAAAATAATTGGCCCTTGTTTCAATTGGATATCAATAGTGCGTTTCTGTATGGTGACCTTAATGAAGATGTTTACATGCAATTACCTGATGGGTATTTTTCGGAAAATGAATCTAGAGTGTGTAAACTAAACAAAGCTTTATACGGTCTAAAACAAGCTCCTAGAATGTGGAATGAAAAACTTGTTGGTGTGCTTTTAGACATTGGTTTTGTTCAAAGCAGATGTGATTATTCTCTATTTGTCAAATCTGAGAAATCTATCTTTATTGCTCTTCTTGTATATGTTGATGATATAATTGTCACTGGAAATAATGTTCAGGAAATTAATCGTGTTAAAAATCTTTTGAAATCAAAATTTTTGATTAAAGATCTTGGGGAACTCAAATATTTCCTGGGTATTGAAGTTGTTAAAAATAATAATGGTATTTGCTTATCTCAACGTAAATACTGTATGGAATTATTGGCTGAATATGGGCTAAGTGGCTGTAAGCCGGTTTTAACCCCTCTTGAACCTCACTATGTGCTTATGAATATGTGTTCTAAGGATTTCTAAACTTAAAAATATTACTGCATATCAGAAAATTATTGGTAAACTAATTTATCTGTCTCATACAAGACCTGATATATGTTATGCAGTTCAGTTTTTGAGTCAATACATGCACTGTCCTTCAAACACTCATTTTCAGATTACTTTACGTGTTCTGCGGTATCTTAAATCTGCCCCTGGAAAGGGTATTCTAATTAGCAAGTGACAGTCTTAACCTGTCAGTCTTTGCTGATTCTGATTGGGGAAAATGTCTCATGTCTCGAAAGTCTGTTACGGGCTTCTGTATTTTCATGGGTAACAATGTTGTATCCTGGAAGAGTAAGAAGCAGAATACTGTTTCTCGCTCTTCTGCTGAAGCTGAATATCGGGCAATGTGTGCTGCTACTTGTGAAGCCATTTGGCTTGTTAATCTGATGTCTGAGCTAAATGTTCAGCTTTCTCTGCCTATCCCTCTGTGGTGTGATAACAATGCAGCTATTTCGATAGCTGCTAACCCGTGTTTCATGATCGCACTAAACACTTTGAGCTGGATTTATATTTTTTGCGTGAAAAATTGCAAACGGGTTTATTAAAACTATGTCTACTAAATCTGCTGATCAATGTGCGGACATTTTACAAAAGGTTTAATGGTAAAACAGCATAGCATTTTAATTGATCATCTTTATATGTTTGATCCTTTTGGGAATAAAATTGAGGGGGGTGTTAAAATAATATATGTCAATTTTATTATTTTTCTTTCTATTTGTTTCTAATAAATTTCTGTTTTATTTGTTTTGAGTTCATGGTTCTGAGTTCGTGGGCTTATGTGTTCGTGGGCTGCTGATATGGATTTGGATGTTGCTGGGCTTGGAGCCTGTTGCTGAAATGGAGAGATGGGCTGTGGGCTTCTGGTGCCTGTTGCAGTTTTATGTGTATATATGGAGCTGGAGTGTGTCTTGGAAGACATTCCAGAAATATCTTCTCTCGTACGCTCTCTCTCTCTCACACGCTCTCATATTAGGGTTTTCACATCTCTGAAGATCTTGATCATCTGGATTATCAGGTTGATAATCCAAGCTCTGTATTGTGTTCATTTGTTCTGATTCACTATTATTGTGAATCAGGGTTTGTACGACTGTGGTTTTTAATCTGAATATTGTTCGAGAGTTTGTTGTGGTTGTTGTTCATCTGATACCATTTTTGACACAAAAAGATGTATTAAATTGTTTTGGTTGATAATTAGGATTTTTTATTATTATTGTTGTTGGGAACTCCTTAAGCGCACACAAACATTTGTCTTAAAATCAAGTTGATTAGTTTCAAATTAATTTTCTGTATCAGAGAACAAATTAAGTTTTAATCAAAGACCTAAACCATGTTACCATGAAACATTCATTTTATTTGTCTCATATCTCACTATGTTTCTCACAAAAGCTGCCATAAAGGTGATATGATGTATTAACAAACAATTGTCTCATCGTTGTTAATCTGTTACGGACGTTGTCAAAAGAGCTAGCCACACGTATAGATGGTGGATATTTGTGAAAAACTTATATGCTTGCATACAATCTCTTGAATTGTTTATGCACAAGATTAAAGCACAAATACTTACGTAAGACGTACAAAAAAGTGGAAATTTTTATAGTGTTGATCACTTCCAATAATTACAAAGTTCATAGGGACAAGATAGGTTTTCTTAAAAGTTTTCTCCATTATAAATGAAAAGAACTTAAGATGAGATAGAGCCCTAATATGAATAAGAATTGCTGAGCTACAATTTATCAGCATATGCACATCAAACAATATCACCCACATGATTGTACGTATACTTGATTCTAAAAAGTGGTTTTATATATAGATCGAAGAACCCAAACGAACTTTGGTTACAGCTAGTGGATGCAAAACGATTTGTGTGTGCAAAAAGTAATAATGTAATGAGAAGTAATAACCCACATAATAATGTTACACAACTCTTTATTAAGAATAACAAACCTCTATGCGCACAAGCCCTTTGTAAGTAAGATCTATGTAAAAACTCCGTTAGGTGTTAAGTTGTATATTATCGATTATCTATAATGAGAATAATTTCAAAGCATATTTAATAAAATCAAAAATTTAACTATGATAAAGATTATACACTAAAACTTAACTAATTGCCCTACAATAATTTTACCCTTTAGTGACGAGGTTTATGATAGTTGATTGTGCTGCCAACATGTTGTCGACACATGGTGCCTGAAAAATGTTTTAACTTTTATAAGCTATAACGAGGATAGGTCGACGGTAGATATAGGTTCTTTTTATATTTTTAACTTTCTTTTCTTACCAACAAATAATTTAAAAAAAAAAATTATGACAATGATATGCCTTTGGTAGACTCTTCTAAATCATTATAAAATTTTCTTTTATTCTTTAATACTAAAAAGTGAAAGACGATGTTGCATGTGTTGGTTACCCATGTTGACGACATGTCATTAGCATATGGCCGGTCTCATTATTTTCACAAGCCTCTAATAGTTATAAGTGTAATATCATTCATTCTACTACAGCTCCTCCTCACTTCTTCTCATCTGCTGCCCATACACGATTCCCCCAAATCCAAATCGATTTCGTGGCGATTTCCAACTCGATTTCCACCTTTTCTAACCATATACTATCTATCGAGGTATGATTAATTTTAGTGTTTTTCATGTTTAGGGTCTCTTGATTCTGATGTATGTATATAGTTGAAATGAATGTGTATATGCGTTTGAATGTATGTATGGTTATTGATTTCAATATATGTATGAATATAAATGGATCCATAATGTAACTTAATCTAACCAGTAATTAATCATAAACTAGAAACAAAACAATAATAAAGTGTCTCCGCAATGCAAGGGGAATACATCTATATCATCTCCTTAAAAGTAGATTAACAAAAAGAAAAGAAATGAAAAGTAAAAGGGAACACAGCCACTAGTCGAGATGATTAATTGATCAAATCTTCTGGATCTGCATTATCCTTGCAAAATATCTAAATATAGAAGGGGTGTGATTAACTATAAGAAACTAATAAGATTAATTATAAGAAACTAATAGTATTACAATACTACTAGAAAACTAACCATTTGTGATCGCTTTTTAGGTTGCAAATCGGTTGCCAAAATCCCGTAGTGACCGCTTTGCGACAAAAATTAAGTACGTTGGAAGAAATACAAGTCGTAAAAAGTTTATTGCAATCATTTGTGATTGCAATTATATTTGCGACCGAACTTCGCAACTCCTATCGTCGTCGCAAACATTGTGACTGCTTTGCTACCACTTTTATTGGGATCGTTTTTGCGACCGCCAACTTACGACCAATGCGCAACGACCCTTTTTTGCGACCCTTTTCTAATCGCATAGCATTCAAAAAGCTTTCGTAGAAAAGTTTCAGATAAAAATTATATACTTATCTAAAATAATTATATCCTTTATATATACAAATATTTACAAATTGTTACAACTTATACAAAATACACATTGCTTGAAGAAAGAAGTTAAAAGTCCCGCTTATAATTTTGACCTTCAATTGAGACAACTAAGATGGTCAAAAAAAATTCTTTTTATTACAGTTTTTGTCACTATCGAAGTCAGTTGCAAATTTTGCAACCAATCTTCGACCTTTGGTTGATCTCTCTTTTTACAACCTACGGTCACAAATCAATCTCTAGTTTTGCATTCGTTTTTTTTCCCGATCGCAATTCACTAGTTTTTAATAGTGAGTTTTAATTTCAACAAATATATTA
>CM044016.1:54497893-54612893 GCA_024085815.1 Flaveria linearis
TTATTTTCTCTTACGCGCTAACAAGTGATTATACCAAGTATAGTCCATTCGTTCATTAAACCGATCACGTTATTAACATGTAATAAATACGAATAATTATTAACTCCTATTAGACCTACAATTAATCATCAAACAATTATAACGCGCTATTTTATTTCGTTTAGGTGTGTTGTGACGTTGTTGGAAATCTTATTCGTGTTATTCTTATTACTCTACAAGTCTCCTTTATTAAACATGTGAGTTTCTTATGCCCCGCTTTACGATTATTTCACATCTTTCGGGGTGAAACATGTTGCTTATACAAACTTACACATACACGCGTGATACTTATTACACACGTGCAATTCTTACATAGTCGTGGTTGTTTGGATATGTTAAGTATTTATAAGATGTGACATACTGTGCAATCATTAACTATTGCTAGCCTAGCGAAGTCTTAGATCTTTGGGCCTGACAAGCCTATTTGGTGCTAAGTCGATGTATTGCCGACTCATAGGAGCCGTATGCTTGTGCACTAGGGAACCAAATACACTTAGCTAATCATGCTTATTCATATATTCAGTCGAGGCTTGATTGTAACTATGCCTGTTTCTATATACTTGCTAGCTTGTGACCATTGACTAGAATTGCCACATTTGTATACTTATTGTATTTAAAACCATGAGAATTCACCAACTAGTTAGTTGACTTTATTTCAACCTGTTTCAGGTAATGTGCAGCTTAGCAATGATTGAAGGAATCATAAACCTAGATCATGGACTAGCTTAATAAAGACGATTGAATTCTTGTTGTTGTTTGATTTATTTTGAGACATTGATGTATGTGGTGATTGAAAACAATTGATTAATGGCATTTTATACTTTAACATAGCGTTATGTGGCTGTGAACTCCTACCCCTCACACCTCGAGTTTCCACGCCGTCAAGGTTGGGGTGTGACAGATTGGTATCAGAGCCCATAACTATAGGGATTTAGGTTATTAGAAATGGTGACCTAGGCTATAGTTTATGCATGACCTTATAGAATAGTATTCTTATGAATACATACTTATGGTTGCATGCTGCCTAACGCTATGCCTTATTATGTGCAACGTGATGCCTTAGCATAGTGCCTTTCTACATGATTACATATTGTTACCCGTCTCCCCTAAACTTATCTTAAACGTTAATCTCTCCCCGACAGTTACTATTTCTTAAACTTATTCTCGTCTCCAAGTAGAATCTATTTATAGTTCTTTAGACTTTATGTCTAATCTTGTAAATATCCCATCAAGATTTTTGATTTCATAAACCAAAGAACTAGTATGGTACATAGACACCTGTATTCTGGATTTTCTGGCAAAGGCCCTCGGGCTAAGGCAAGCGTATACGTATAAATCTCAATGAGGGAACCGCTACGCTACCTGGGGATTTCCGGATGAGTGATAACTATGACCAACATACACGAGTTTCTGAGGTGAATGGGTCAATTCATCTTGACGTGTCAACGTTTCCAATGGTGAGTGTCTCACAAATGGAATCATTCCGTATAATTCATGATTCTTACCTTAATTGCCCTCCTTATTATCCTTTTAACCGATCCTAACCAATTTGTATTTTCCAGCATGTCTCGTTCCATGGAAACCGAGGAAGATCCGGCCGTAGCGTGCGCCATGATGCCCGGCAAATGGCTGCGGTCATCCCGACCATGGTGGCTGAACTCAGCAGCACTATGATCGCAAACGTCACAAACATAGCAATGGTCAAGGGAGAATAGTGCAAACACAACGGCGTAACACCCAGTCTTGCACCTTCAAGCATTTCAGTTCATGCAAGCCTCCCAGTTATAGTGGCAAGGAAGGTGCCACCGGTCTCTTAGAGTGGTTTGAGGGATGGAGAATACCTTCGTCAACTGTGGGTGCCCCGAAGCACTCAAAGTAAGGTATGCCCGCCAGTATGCTGCAGCAACGGGCCTTAACGTGGTGGAAACATGAAAAGAGGACCGAGGCCCCGATGCAGTCTTGGCTTTAACTTGGGAGGAATTCAAAAACATAGCCATAGCCAAGTTTTGTCCGAGAGTGAAATCCAGAAACTGGAGGAGGAATTCTGGAATTTGAAACAGGATGGCGGGAACCCATCTGGCATATTCTACCCGTCATCATGAACTAAGCATACTGCTGCCACACATGGTGGATACTGTTTCCCGAAACGTGGAAAAATTTATTAAGGGTGTGCCGCCTCAAATTCAGATGCCGTTGTGGGTAGCCGCCCCTCAACCTGGAAGAAACCATCACTATCACTGCACAGCTGACGGAGAACCACATCCGAGCAGGCACTATGTCTGCAAAGGGTGCCAAATACTGAGAAGACGACCCCCGAGGAGGTTAAGGAGGTCAAGCCTGATATAAGAAACGGAAGTTTGTACCGGCACGGAACTACGCCGTGGCTGCTCCTAAACCGCCCCAAAGACAGTGTACTACCGGGGCTACTCCAGCCGCACAAGTGCCCTGGCAAGGGCTTATGCGGGCCCTACCTATGTGCATAACACGTGTAGGTACCACAATCCGGAAACCCTTCCGTGTCGCATCTGCACACTATGTGGCAAGTACGGGCACCTTGTGGCAACGTGTCGCCGAGCATTGGGAAACGCAGTGACGGAACCGAATCGGGTCTGCTACAACTGTGGGAACCAGGTCACTACCGACCCAGTGCCCTCGTCTTGTGGGCAATGTTCCACAAGCTCGTGGACGTGCTTTCAACATCAACGCGAACCAAGCGCAAGCGAACAACGAGGTGGTGAACGGTACGTAAAAAAAAATTGCAACCCTATCTCCATAGAATTTCTCTTAAAATTCATTACTTGTGTCCTTAAGCCTTTAAAACCTATACAGGTATGTTTCTTATTAATGACACCTATGCATACGTATTATTGATTCGGGCGCCGATAGAAGTTTCGTTTCCTTAGAATTCGAGCCGACACTTTCTAAACCTCGCTCAAATCTAGAGAGACCTCTCACCGTCGAAGTTGCTGACGGAGAACCCATCACCGTCGACGTGGTTATCCGCGAGTGTCTATTGTGTCTCGATGACCATAAGTTTTCTTATCGACCTTATTCCTATGAAACTCGGGAGTTTCCATCATTATTGGCATGGATTGGTTATCTAAGAACCATGCCGAGATCATTTGTTTCGAGAAGTGTTCGCATGCCCTTACCCTCCGGGACACGTGAAGGTGTTCGGTGAACGGTCCTCCAAAGGACTCAAGCTTATGTCATGTACTAAGGCTCAGAAATGCCTAAGTAAGAGTTCCGCATTCTTGGCATATGTAGTCCACACCAAAACCAAGGAGAAGGAACACAAAGATGTTCCAGTTGTACGAGAATTCCCTAAGGTTTTTCCCGATGATCTTAGCGGGTTACCCTCCCGTACGCGAAGTAGAATTTAAATCGACTTGATTCCGGGAGCAAGCCCCGCGGCTAAATCACCTTACCGACTCGCACCATCGGAAATGCAAGAACTCTCTAGCCAACTCCAGGAATTATCCGAGAAGGGTTTATCCGCCCTAGTTCTTCTCCTTGGGGTGCACCTGTCTTATTTGTAAGAAGAAAGATGGATCTTTCCGCATGTGTATCGATTACCGGAGCTCAACAAGTTGACTATCAAGAACCGGTATCCTCTTCCTCGTATCGACGATCTTTTCGACCAACTTCAAGGAGCTGCAATCTTTTCAAAAATCGACTTGCGTTCGGGTTATCATCAACTGCGAGTCCACGCGACGATATCCCAAAGACTGCATTCCGCACTCGGTATGGGCATTACGAGTTCATGGTTATGCCTTTCGGCTTAACCAATGCTCCAGCGGTCTTCATGGATCTTATGAATCGGGTGTGCAAGCCATACCTAGACAAGTTCGTCATCGTTTTTCATTGACGACATTCTATTTATTCCAAGTCTCGCTCCAATCATGAACTTCATCTCCGTCAAATCCTCGAACTGTTGAAGAAGGAACAACTGTACGCGAAATTCTCGAAATGTGAGTTTTGGCTTGAAGAAGTACAGTTCTTAGGGCACGTTGTGAATAGTCAAGGAATTCACGTCGACCCTCGAAGGTTGAAGCCGTAAAGAATTGGAGTGCTCCCAAGACTCCCACGGAAGTTCGATCGTTTCTTGGACTAGCCGGTATTACCGCGTTTATTGCCAACTTTTCAAAAATCGCAAAGCCACTCACGTCCTTGACTCAAAAGAACAAGCCTTTCGAGTGGAAAGCCGAGCAAGAGAGGCGTTTGAGACATTGAAGCACAAGTTGTGCAATGCTCCTATTCTGACGCTACCGGATGGGAATGACGACTTCACGTATTACTGCGACGCGTCGAAACAAGGCCTTGGTTGTGTCCTCATGCAACGGGGAAAGGTCATCGCATATGCCTCGAGACAATTGAAGGTTCACGAGGTAAATTATACGACGCACGATCTCGAGCTCGGAGCGGTGGTCTTTGCTTTAAAAATCTGGAGACACTATCTATACGGCACGCAATGTATAGTCTACACGGACCACAAGAGCCTCCAACACGTTTTCAATCAGAAGGACCTCAATATGAGGCAACGTCGTGGGTGGAACTAATTAGCAACTACGATTGTGATATCCGCTACCATCCCGGCAAGCAAATGTCGTTGCCGATGCATTGAGTCGAAAGACGCATCAAAAGATGGTTTCCGTTCAAGAGATTCGCGACCGACGCCAATGGTTCGATACATGGGAGAGTTTGATACTGAAGTCCGACTCGATGTCAACAATGCTACGGTGTTATTGCAGAACTTAAGGATCAATTGTGACATCGAGGCGAGTATTCGAGAAGCACAGCAAGCGGTGCAAACCGAAGGGAGTATGAAGGAAGAGCTCGAGCCAAATCTCTTAGCCCAATTAGAAACAGAGCCAATGGGCTAATGTATTTCGCAAACCGAATCTGGATCCCCAAACGCAATAACCTTCGGGCTTCTATCATGAACGAAGCACATCGGACTCGTTATTCTATCACCCTGGCTCCGATAAGATGTACATGACTTACGGAGTCAATATTGGTGGCCCGGAATGAAACGAGACATAGCAACCTAGTTGCTAAGTGCCTTACATGCACGAAGGTTAAAGCGGAGTCAACGTCCAAGTGGATTACTTGAACAACCCGAAATTCCCATGTGGAAGTGGTGAACATATATCCATTGACTTCATAACCAAGTTACCTCGGACATCTCGCGGGCACGATAGCATATGGGTAATCGTCGACCGATTGACTAAGTCGGCATATTTCATACCCATACGCGACACATAAAGACATCAAGGTTAGCCGGATTTACATCGACGAGATCGTAAGCCGTCATGGTGTGCCTCTTCACATTAATCCGACCGAGACGCTCGATCACTTCTCACTTTTGGTCTACTATGCAAGAACTTCTGGGTACCCAATTAGATTTAAGCACGGCTTACCATCCCCAAACCGATGGCCAAACCGAGCGGACGATCCAAACCCTGGAAGACCTGTTACGTCTCTGTGTCCTTGATTTTGGGGGGCGACTGGGATACGCACCTACCGCTCGCAGAATTCTCCTACAACAACAGTTACCACTCAAGCATCCAAATGGCACCGTTCGAAGCACTTTACGGTCGTAAGTGTCGTTCACCCATCTGCTGGACCGACGTTGGCGAGAATCTTATTACCGGTCCCGAGCTCATACAAGAGACGACCGATAAAGTCGCTATCATCCGCAAGAACCTGGAAGTGGCAAGGAGTCGACAGAAAAGCTACGCTGATAACGTCACAAGCCACTGAATTCCAAGTTGGGGAGATGGTCCTTCTCAAGGTCTCACCGTGGAAGGGTGTGGTTCGCTTTTGAAGGAAAGGCAAGTTAGCTCCAAGGTTTTGTAGGGCCTTTCAAGGTTCTGAAAAGGATCGGGAAAGTGGCCTACAAACTAAACTAGAACTACCTCCGACCTTAGTGGAATTCACCCTGTCTTCCACGTCTCAAATCTGAGAAGTGTCTGGCCGACGATAATTTGCATGTGCCATTGGAAGACATTCAGATCGACGAGTCACTACACTTCGTTGAAAAACCCGTCGAATCATGGATCGCATTATGAAGAAGACTAGGACCTCTACGACCCCAATTGTAAAGGTTCGATGGGAGAACAAACGAGGAGCGGAATTCACTTGGGAGCGTGAAGAACATATGAAGAAGACTTACCCTTACTTATTCTTGTAACCCTTTTTGATTCTTAATTTCGGGACGAAATTCTTTAAGTTGGGGAGACTGTAACATCCTGTATTTTTTTCATTTTATTATGCCATTTTATAGCATCCTTAGTAAATTTCTTTTTATAATATACTAACAATAATAATAATAGATAATAATAATAATAATAAATAATAATATAATATAATAAAAGTGATAATAAATAATATAATAATAATAATAATAATAACCATAATAATAATAATATAAATTATAAAATAATAACATAATGTTAATGGTAATAATAATATATTTGTTATAATAATAAATAATAATAATAATAATATATAATAATAATAATAATAATAATAATAATAATAACCTAGAATTAAAGTGCAGGGGTTGTTTTGTCATTTTATAAACTTTAAGTTAAAATCCTGGCATAAAATGATGGAAATTTAAATTCGAGGGACCAATTATGTAAAAATTTCAAACTTCAACCCATTCACCTCTTTCTCTCTCCCCGTAACTCCGGCCACCGCCGGTGGGAGCTCCGGCGAGCCTTCCACCATCGTTTTAAAATGCTTTTGACCCAAATTAAACCACCCTCCCCCTCGGTCCCCAGTTTCGAACCCGAGACCAACTCAAATTTGAGTTTCCCACTCGTACAACCTTCCAAATCGAAGTCGGGACCAACTCTAACAAAATTCGAATCAAACCTTGCCAAATTCACAAATTTAATCAAATCAATCATTCCCAAAGATAATACGTGGTTTAACAAATTAATCGAACCATCAATTACGCGTCATAACAACCCGAATCTCACAAATTTGGTAAACATAAACGCGGTTTCAAAATTCAAACGGGTTATGCTCAAACCATGAAATCAAGCTTATAAATGGGGGCTTCTGAATCATTTTAAAGTTCCTGAACTCTCCAAACCTCCAATTTCATAAGAAATTCTCTTGATCAGAAAACCCCAACCCAAGAACACCCGAAACAAACCGAACTCGAAATCACCTTTTATCTCATCAAAACAGGTAATTGAAACCTGTTTTCTATTCGTTTTTGATCAAGGATCAAAAGCCCTATGACGATTTAGGTGATTAACACCGAATCGAGGGTCAATTTTGATCCTGTTGAACCTAGGGTTCATTCGAAATTGGGGGAAACCGGGGAGCAAAGCTTAAATTCAATACAACCAAAGTGAAACCAAGGCCTTGGCCCTGGTTCACTGGTCTCTGCGCTCCACTCCACAAGGGAGCCCCGGGTTCGACCCCGGCAGCCCCCCTCCCCTGTTTTCTTTTTTCGATTTTTTTTTCTTTCTTTTCTTTATTTCTTTTTAATTATTAAACCTTTTTAAATTCTGAAAATTTCTAAAATTAATTTCATAAAATGCAGATTATTTTGTTTACTTTTGTTTAATTAATTTGGGACTAAAATAATTTTATAAAATACTTTTGTATTTATAAATACATTATTTAGTTTTAAAAATACAAAAGAAATGAGTAAACATAATTCTTGTATATATATATATATTTTTAAGTAATTAAATGGTTAGTTATGTATATCTATTATATATATATATATATATTGATCTTTTAGTAATTAAATCATTTATTATGATTTACAATGTTATAATTGTTTAGTATATATGTTTATACTATATATATTCAAGCAATTTAATTGTTTAGTTATGTATATATTATATATACATATATATATATTTATACATAGTTCTTTTAATAGCTAAATCATTTATATTGATTATTATATACAATGTTATAATTGTTTAGTATATACATTTATATATATATAATTAAACAATTTAATTGTTTAGTTACTATATATATTATATATATATATATATATATATATATATATATATATTTAAACATAGTTCTTTTAATAGCTAAATCATATATATTGATTGTTTAGTATATATATTTATATGTATATTCAAACAATTAAATTGTTTGATTACTTATACCTATAAATATATATATATATTTGTATATAGTCCCTTATAATAGTTAAATAACTTATTATAATTATATACAATCCTTAAAATCGGTTTAACGTACAATTTAATCAAGTCTTATTTATTATTTCTCTTACGCGCTAACAAGTGATTATACCAAGTATATCCATCGTTTCATTTAACCGATCACGTTATTAACGTGTAATAAATACGAATAATTATTAACTCCTATTAGACCTACAATTAATCATCAAACAAATTATAACGCGCTATTTTATTTCGTTTAGGTGCGTTGTGACGTTTGTGTTGGAAATCTTATTCGTGGTTATTCTTATTACATCTGCAAGTCTCCTTTATTAAACATGTGAGTTCTTATGCCCCGCTTTACGATTATTTCACATCTTTCGGGGTGAAACATGTTGCTTATACAAACTTACACATACACGCTTTGATACTTATTACACACGTGCAATTCTTTACATAGTCGTGGTTGTTTGGATATGTTAAGTATTATATGAGATGTGACATACGTGTGCAATCATTAACTATTGCTAGCCTAGCGAAGTCTTAGATCTTTGGGCCTGACAAGCCTATTTGGTGCTAAAGTCGATGTATTGCCGACTCCTAGGAGCCGTATGCTTGTGCACTAGGGAACCAAATACACTTAGCTAATCATGCTTATTCATATTATTCAGTCGAGGCTTGATTGTAACTATGCATGTTCTATATACTTGCTATCTTGTGACCATTGACTAGAATTGCCACATTTTGTATACTTATTGTATTTAAAACCATGAGAATTCACCAACTAGTTAGTTGACTTTATTTTCAACATGTTTCAGGTAATGTGCAAGCTTAGCAATGATTGAAGGAATGCATAAACCTAGATCATGGACCTAGGCTTAATAAAGACGATTGAATTCTTGTTTTTGTTTGATTTATTTTGAGACATTGATGTATGTGGTGATTGAAAACAATTGATTAATGACATTTTATACTTTAACATAGCGTTATGTGGCTGTGAACAATCCTAACCCTCACACCTCGACGTTTCCGCCGTCAAGGTTGGGGTGTGACATGATGTAATACAACAATAGATATTTTGTAATTGATTAACATTTTATTAACTGGCAAAAGCATTTATAGTAAAATGAAAAGTTATTTCACAGTTTACGCTGCATGATTTCTGTAAAGATAATATAATGATGTGTTTTAAGTACGACGATGACCAGCTGTGAGGTGCCCGGGATCGGGGCCTTACAAGTTGGTATCAGAGCCAAAGTTTAAGTGAAACAGGTAAATTTTCAAAATAAACCTTAACCTAAACTGAAAATGGGACGGAAAGGGATGGGATGCCAATCTGAGTAGCTGCGTGCCATCAGGTATTTTCTTAAAGTTAACCGGTAGTATGTGCGCATGTTATGTGTTTATGTGTTGCTTGTAGATTTAGATACTGATATAGTGAGGACAGGAAATGCTCGGGGTGCGAAGAGTAAAGTAAGTGGCTAATCACAACTGGCCACTGTAATTAGGGACTTACTATACTTGACATAAACTGAGTTATTCCCTTGAATGACCGTGTTGGTGTTTGAATCTTTCAGTGTGTGATAGAGGATGGCCGGTGGTACATCATCCAAAGCCTCGCATGGTGGGCTTGCTGCTGCACCAAAAGAGGCAGGCCTAGAGCTGAGAAGGTGGTTCCTGAAGAACCCGAGACCCCTCATCCGGAGGGTGTAGACGAGAGCGCCAATTTGAAAGCCTCGATAAAGGAGGCTGTAGTGGAGGAGGTGCACCAGGTCATGCAGACGATCTTACCGTCTGTGGTGACCGAAGTGATAAAGGCTGTACGGGAAGGAGAACGGAAGGAGAGGAACCAGTCCTCGGGAGGACGGGAACAAACGGAGCCTGAAACGGTTCCTTCTGATGAAAAAGATGATGAGGAAGAAGTGCCTGTGCCGGGGGCGGCACGAGGCTGTAACTATGGGGCTTTTCAACGATGCAAGCCCCCAACTTTTGATGGTAATGGCACTGCTGCTGCTGCTCACTGGTGGGTGAGGGAAATGGAAGCCGTTCTGAATATCAGCGAGTGTCGGGAAGATCAGAAAGTGAAGTTTGCTTCCCATTCTTTTGTGGACTCGGCTCTGTGCTGGTGGGACAATATAGTCCAAGCCGAGGTAGCAGGCCTATTAGGAGGATGAGGTGGTCGGAGTTGAAGAAGTTGGTTATTGAGGAGTTTTGTCCTCACTGGGAAATGGATAAGGTCGAGAGGGAGTTCCTGCAGTTGGAGGCGAGAATGATGACACACCAGCAATATACCACAAAGTTTAACGAGATGGCACGTCTGGTGCCGGATCAGGTGACACCTCTATCGCGAAAGATCAAGAGGTATATTTAAGGTTTGTCGGCGGACATTCGCAGGCATATGATCGCTGCCCGACCGAGCACGTTCAGGTCGGCGGCGGACTTGACGGGAAGACTGTATGATGAAAGGGTTGTAGTGGTGGTGGCTGAAGGTAGTAGGAAGGGTGGTGGTGATAGGAATTGGAACGGGAAAAGGTTTGGTCGGGGTGATGCCTCGACGGGTAACAAGAAGTCACAAGTGGACGATCGCCGTGTGGCCACACCGGTACGGGATCAAGAAAGTGTGGCAAATGTGGGAAGGAGCACAGTGGCGAGTGTAGATGGGGGTTGAACGTCTGTTTCAAGTGTGGGAAGCCTGGTCATATGGCTAGAGATTGTAGGGGTGCGAGGTGCTTCAACTGTGGGGAAAGTGGTCATATGAGTAAAGATTGTAAGAAGCCCAGAGCCGAGGGTTCCGGGTGAAGAAGACGGGGAGTGAAGGACCGAGAGCGTGCGCCAGGGCATTCACCATGACTCAGGAGGAGGCTAGGACGGACCCTGATGTTGTGTCCGGTACGTTTCTGGTGAACCAAACTTTAGCTTCTGTGTTGTTTGATTCGGGTGCCAGTAGAAGTTTTATTTCTGCTGCTTTATGTGCAAAACTGCCTGTTAATAGTAAACGTGTTGAAGCGCCATTTGATGTAGAAACTACCATAGGTAAGTCTACCAGGATTTCAGAGTTGATAGAGGGTTGTGATGTGGAGTTAGAGGGTCGTAAATTTCCGGTTAAACCATTTGTGATGACCTTAGGTGGTTTTGACTTGGTACTTGGGATGGATTGGTTGGTGGACTTTGAGGCGAATATAGTGTGTCGTAAGGAGATGATTCGTTTGATAGCGCCTGACGGGAGTTCGGTAACTGTGTACGGGGATCGAGTCACGACGATCCCGAAAGTAATCTCAATGGCGGTGGCGGGAAAGTGTATGAGGCGTAGATGTAGCGCCTACTTGTGTTATGTAAAGGATGTGGAAACGCCAACACCACAACTATCCGATGTTCCGGTTATGTGTGACTTTCCAGACGTGTTCCCAGAAGACTTATCAGGAGTGCCACCTGACCGGGAGATTGAGTTTCAGATTGACCTAATACCGGATGCCCAACCTGTTGCCAAGGCACCGTATCAGTTGGCTCCGACAGAGATGAAAGAGTTGATGGAGCAGTTGCAAGGCTGCTTGATAAGGGGTTCATAGACCGAGTATCTCTCCTTAGGGTGCTCCGGTCCTATTCGTGAAAAAGAAGGACGGTAGCATGAGGATGTGTATAGACTACCGTGAGCTGAACAAGCTGACAGTAAAGAATCGATATCCGTTACCGAGAATTGATGATTTATTCGATCAGCTTCAAGGTGCCAGTTGGTTCTCATGGATAGATCTTCGATCGGGCAACCATCAGCTAAAGGTGAAAGAGCAGGATATTCTTAAAACAGCTTTTCGCACGCGCTATGGTCACTACGAGTTTCTCGTTATGTCTTCCGGTTTGACCAATGCGCCAGCTGCTTTTATAGATTTGATGTACCGAGTGTGTCGGCCGATGTTGGATAAGTCAGTGATTGTGTTTATTGATGATATCCTGATTTATTCAAGGAGCGAGATGGAGCATGTCGGTCACATTCGAGAGGTGTTGGAGACGTTGAGAAGGGAGAAACTGTATGCCAAGTTCTCTAAATACGCGTTCTGGTTGCGCGAAGTTCAATTCTTGGGTCATGTGGTGGATCCGGAGGGGATTATGGTGGATCCGGCAAAGGTGGAAGTGGTGATGCAATGGAAGTCTCCAAAGGCGCCATTCGAGATCCGTAGTTTCTTGGGTTTGGCGGGCTATTACAGAAGATTCATTCAAGACTTCTCTAAGATCGCTTCTCCACTAACCAAGTTGACCCGGAAAGATGTAAAGTTCGTATGGGGTCAAGCTCAAGAGAAGGCGTTCGAAGAATTGAAGACGAGATTGACCCAAGCTCCTGTATTGTCGTTACCCGATGGAAGTGAAGATATGGTGGTTTATTCTGATGCTTCCTACTCGGGGTTGGGGTTGTGTGTTAATGCAAAGAGGAAAAGTTATAGCCTACGCATCCCGACAGTTAAAAATTCATGAGGTTAACTATCCTACTCATGACTTGGAGCTAGCAGCTGTGGTATGATGCAGAGGAGATGGTTGGAGCTCATAAAAGATTATGATTGTGAGATCCATTATCATCCGGGCAAGGCCAACGTGGTGGCGGACGCCCTTAGCCGAAAAGAAAGACCCGAGCCGATTCGGGTGAAGACGTACCAGCTGATTATGACCTCAGATGTGATGAAGCAAGTCAAAGAGTTTCAAGATGAGGCATTGAAAGAAGATCATCTTAACTCTGAAAGGATGAGAGGTCTGGTTGCGGAATTGGGTGAAAACACACTCGGTGTTAAAACCCGATTCGGGCGAATGTGGATTCCTCATTTTAGGGATCTACGGGTGAAGATTATGGATGAAGCTCACAAGACTCGATACTCTATTTATCCCGGTGCTACAAGATGTACCAAGACATGAAGAAAGATTATTGGTGGCCGAGTATAAAGCGTGACGTGGTGGAGTATGTGAGTAAGTGCCTTACTTGTTTGCAAGTGAAGGCCGAACATCAAAAGCCGTATGGGAAGATCCAGCCTTTGGATATACCGGAATGGAAGTGGGAGCACATCACCATGGATTTTATTACGAAGCTACCGCGTACTTCGAAAGGGTACGATACTATACGGGGATTGTTGACCGCTTGACGAAGAGTGCTCACTTCCTATCGATGCGCGAGACATATTCATTCGAGAGGTTGGCGGATCTTTTCATTAAGGAGATTGTGACTCGTCACGGTGTGCCGGTGTCTATTGTGTCTGATCGTGACACCCGGTTTACATCTAAATTCTGGAAGAAATTCCACGATGTGATAAGGACGGGGTTACATATCAGCACAGCTTATCATCCCCAGACTGATGGTTAGTCAGAAAGGACCATTCAGACACTAGAGGACATGTTGCGGGCATGTGTGATTGATTTTGGGAGAAGTTGGGATGACCACTTACCGTTAGCTGAATTCTCATACAATAACAGCTATCATGCCAGCATTGGCATGCCACCTTATGAGATGTTATACGGTAGGAGATGCAGAACACCCGTTTGTTAGGGTGATATTGGTCATAAAGAGTTAGGGAGTGTCGAGGTGATCGAGGCTACGACTGAAAAGCTTGAAAAGATCAAGGTCTTCATGAAGGAAGCCAAAGATAGACAGAAGTCGTATGCGGATAAACGACGCATGCCGATTGAGTTCCACGTGGGTGACCGGGTTATGCTGAAGGTCTCACCTTGGAAGGGTATCATTCGGTTCAAAAAGCGGGCAAGTTAAACCCGAGATACATAGGCCCTTTCCGAATCATTACTCGAGTAGGAGAGGCGGCCTATAGATTGGAGTTACCAGATGAGTTAACTGGAATTCATCCGACATTCCACGTATCTCATCTAAGGAAGTGCTTGGCAGATGAAGATATGATTGTTCCACTGGAGGATATCGAAGTAGATGAACGGCTCAATTATGTGGAGCAACCAGTGGCAATCATTGATCGAAAAGAGAAGAGGCTGAGAAATAAAGCGATTCCTCTTGTGCGTATACAGTGGAAGCACAGGAAGGGATCCGAGTCAACATGGGAGACCGAAGAAGAAATGAGACAGCATTACCCACGTTTGTTCGAGGAATAACAGGTTTCGGGACGAAACCTATATAAGGGGGTGGACTTGTAACACCCGGATATTTTCCTTGTAGCCGACGAAAGAAGAAAAAGAAATAAAGTCCAAAATCAGGGGACCCAAACCCGCCAACGCATGAAAGTTGGGCAAATGGGGACATAGAGGGCAGGCCATTTCCCCCTCCCCACACACTCATTTCAGTAACAAAAGAAAGAGAGAAGAGAGAAAGGAAGAAAAGTGGAAGAAAGGGTTGATTCGGGTCGATTCGGGCTCGAAACTCCTCGTGCAGCAAGTCCAAACGAAGCTCTTCATCTTCTTCTTGTTTGTGTGAGTTCTAGGACCCCTCTTTTAATGGTTTTCAACTGATTTAGGGATGGAACACATAGTAAACCCGTTTTTGTATGTGTGTGTGTGTGCTTGACCCATTTGGGTGTGAGTGTGTGTGGTGCATTTAGAGTATGTTCTTGGACTTGTGTGTGCTTGAATGGTGTCATAGTATGCATTCCTAAGGTTTAGGATGGTTGATTCGGTCTTAGAATGGGTTTGGATGAGCTTAGAGGCTGAAAATGGCAGATTGGGTTCGGGAGGACTGCATTCTGCACCAGTTAGGGTTGGGCGACCGACTAGAGGCCATACGACCGACTGGAGGGCGATTGGGGTTCAGTCGCACGATTGAGGTTCAGTCGCACGACTGGGGGTCTAGTCGCATGTGGAGTCATGCGACTGAGGCTCCAGTCGCATACGTGCTCATTCGCATGAGATCCAATCGCACAAGTTCCATTCGCATAGTGTCCATTTGCACGATTGAGAGTCCATTCGCACGATTGGGTGTTCATTCGCATAGGTGTTCATCCGCATAGGTCCAATCGCATGAGGTTCAGTCGCATGAAGGCCATGCGACTGAAGGGTTCTCATTCACCCAAATAGGGTTGTTGTACCCGAGGCCGAACATAGTTAAAGTACTGACTTTTAGGGGAAAGTGCAGATGTAAATTTGACATGGAAGTTCCCGTAGGTACGCGTAAGTTGACCGTGGGGATCTTAGAAGTAATGTTGGGCATGCTAATGATGAGGTTGCATGTTTATGCATGATATATGTTATGTATGTATGACGATGCCATGTATAGTAATGCTATAGTGTATATTGATGTTCCTTATTATGATGTATGTTTATCTTTCCCGTGACTTTACGTGTTGTGTTAAAGAATGAAACTAAAGTATTATGTAACGTAAAGTGAAAGATAATCAAAGAGGAACATGATGAAAGAATGCATGCATTAATAATGAATGAGAGTAATAAAGGCTTGCAAGCGAATACAGGAGGTGAGCGACCTTGTTGTTACAACAGACTCAAAATGGAATCCTTGTCTTGTGACCTCACTAATCGTGGCTGTGTGCTACGAAGAGAGTAAAATCCTGACATTGGGATTAACCATTGTACAGAACCATCGCTGCATATCCTAGGTACTGTGGCCAGGAGGTGCGGTGCGCCGATATAGAAGGTCTATAATAGGCCTAGGCTCAGTACCATGATACATAAGGATAATGCATGTGGTAATGGTACCCCTAAACTCTACCTTAGGTGATATGGCCAGGAGGTGCGATGCACCGTTATAGAAGGTCTATGATAGGCCTAGGTCCAGTACCACGATACAGAAAGGTAAAGTTTATGGGTGATGTAAAGAACAGAGGTAAAGATGAAAGAGTAAGAAAGTTAAATACGTACAATGTATGAACGAAAGTTAAAGAATGAATGAATGAAAGTAATGAACGGAACAGTATAAAGATAAAGTATGAAACAGGATCCTTGCCACTCGACCTCCGTAATCATGGTTGCGTGCCGTGAAGAGGGTAAAGTGTGACAAGATCTACGTAGAAACAAAGATAACGAATAATGAAGATAATAATGATATTATCTATGTGTACGTATGATGTGTGATCGCATGTATGTAAAGAATGGTTTTAATGAAAGTAAAGTATGTTTTATTACAAAACTAGAACTCACTCAGCAACGCTGACTTTTTATGTGTTTTCAGTTGGCAGGTAAGGTTGCTGAGGATGGCACGAGGCGGCTACTCAGCTCTTTTGGGATGGCATTCTTTTGTATAATACTTTTGTGATGTAATACAACAATAGATATTTTGTAATTGATTAACGTTGTATTAACTGGCAAAAGCATTTATAGTAAAATGAAAAGTTATTTCACAGTTTACGTTGCATGATTTCTGTAAAGATAATATAATGATGTGTTTTAAGTGCGACGATGACCAACCGTGAGGTGCCCGGGATCGGGGCCTTACATATTATTTCTAGCAACATAAAGAAGTGTTCAATTAACACTCGATCGTTAATCACTAACAATTAAAGTTATTTGAGAGTTCTTTTATTTTCTCAATTTCCTTTTTTCCAAATTAAATTTAATTGGTAATAATGAATCAATATACAACTTTCTTAGTCCGTCAAATATATACACGTGTATGAGTGCATATATATGTGCATATACATATATAAGGTATGGATCATAACAAAATCATTTTTTTATCTCGAGAACCAAAAGAACCATTTATTTATGTAAATGAATTTACATATACAGGGTTAAATATATAAACATGCGTATGCATATGTACATATACGTACGTATGCGTATATATATACGTAGTTAGGATAATTGCAGAACTATTTTTTATCTCAAGAACCAAAAACCATTCATTTACATAAATGTAAATTAATTAAGTTTGTTGATACGTGAGTTGTTTTACGTACGTGTATATAGACATAAATAATAAAATATGTAAAATAATTAAATGACACTGGTCATGATATATATATGTAAATCAATGGTTTATAATTTATATTAATAATTCTTTTAGTTCTATAATTAAAAATGATTCTAAAAAGATTTTAACCCTACATATGTCTATAACAAACTATATATTAACTATCTTTGTAATTGATTAAACTTGGATCAAGAACATTTGTTTTAATTTGGTAAGCATCTAACTTTACTTTCTGCTAGTACACATAAGAGAACTTAAAAAAACAAGAAAAAAAACTTGATTTCAAAGTCAGCTTTTGGCTCTAAAACAGATCGATCCACCTTTAATAAAACATAGATAAAAATATCATGATACATGTATAACTAATGAGTTGCTCTAAAATGTTCGTCAAACTACATATCTAGACACGAGGAACTGAAGAGGGAAAGGGTAGATGTACAAAGGTCAATTGCAGATGAAGATGTAGTTAGGGAGGGTGTCCTTAATTATGGAAAGGGAAATAATGCACACACTTATTGCTCGATTATTTGGAGAGGATATATATAATGTGTTAGGAAACAATTACCATCATGGTAGCTTGTGACAACTAATAATTAGTGATGCAATAAGATGATATGGAAAATAAACAACTTGATTTATGATAGTGTCATAAAATAGTAGTGTTCTTGATGATGAATAAAAATCAAATTAATTAGTGAGACGTACAGTACTGCTGAGAAAGACCACCTCCAAACCATTTGGTACAGTTGACATACTTAATTATCAAAAT
The DNA here is from genome assembly GCA_024085815.1 of Flaveria linearis. Classification (NCBI taxonomy): domain Eukaryota; kingdom Viridiplantae; phylum Streptophyta; class Magnoliopsida; order Asterales; family Asteraceae; genus Flaveria; species Flaveria linearis. Next base: position 54,515,724 of record CM044016.1, read on the forward strand.
TTCATGGGAGGTAATATGGGGTATATATGGTTCCACAATCAACATTTCTTCACATTACATATTTTCACACTTTACATTAGCATCGCATTAGTTTTGATTGATTTTTCACATATCTCTCATATTTGGGAGACTTGTTTTCTTATTATTTTTTTTTTTTCCATATTTTCACTGCCGGCCATGTCATAGTTTTATGAACAATAAATAATAGTTTTGATATAACAATTTGTAAATAAAAATTGAAAAAAAATAAATATAACATAGGTAAACAATTTCTAATAATAGTTAAAACTACTAGAAATAAGATAAGTTGACTATATTTTGAGACGTGCTTTTTAGAATCTTCGCTTTCAGAATTTTGACCTTCAAGAAACTCCCTTGCAAAAGTGGTCGTTTTCAGTAACACCACCTTTAGATCCTCGCTCGCAATCTCCCAAAGTCAGAATTTTGTTTTCAACTCCTCGTATTTAGGGCTAGAATTCTCTAACTTTGCCAACTCCTTATCCAACTTCTCGTCAGTAGGTTAAGGACGTTGTAACTTTCTTCTTTCCTTTGTCTTCGGCTTTGTCTCTACTGATTATGCATTGTGGTTCGGCTAGTAACTCATTGGTTTTGTCGTTGAGATGCACGAAACATCATGCATCCGAAAATGCCACTAGTTCGAGCCCCTTACCTGTGCGGTGTCTTCTTGTCGACCAGCCACTTTGTTAAAGCATCTCAGGCCCCGCTTGCATTTTGAGCTATGTCAAAGAATGTCCCAAGTGCCAATAACTTTGGAAGCATGGTTTTGATTTGTCCACTATATTTCTCAAGTGTCATGTTCAAGATATCGAGATCAATTACCATAGGAAAATCCATAGCAAAGTATTCTCCATTAAAAGACATTTGAAAATAGTTGTCAGTAATCTTATCTGAAATCTATCTTTAATAGTAGCAATAGATTCCCAAGGGAACGTCGTTCGGAAATTGTTCTAACTGGTAACGACAAAACAGTCTACCCAAAATCTCATTTGGATTCTTACCAGCGCCAGTAGTCCTTTGTCATCCAAGAATTACCGATGAATAAATATACCTTTTACGTATGTTTGAACATTATCAATGAAACGAATCCAGCCATATTTGATGTTGCATCGGTGATAGTCATTTTTCTAGTAGCAAGAATATTCATTGTAATCTAAACTTCGTTTTATTGATATCATTACAAGACATAATTTCAAGGTTTGTACGATGCTTTCATCTAAGTTGATATATATTATGACTTCATGCATTCTAAATTCCGAGGTTTCTACGATGTTCTCATTCAAGTTTGTATGGCCTACTCAAAAAATCAAATTGATGTGGTATATATTTAGGTGAAATGGTGAATACTTCCCATGTACATAAGTTTAAACAATTGATCTACATAAATGTGTAGGTTTGTTGGATCACTCATTCATTTTAGTTTATCCATATATATCTAAATGATTCATGATAGATAAATGAAATGTTAATTAGATTAATATCTCATCACATATGAAATATGAGATATGTTTGGCTTCAAAGTTGGCTGCTATGCTGATGTAGATGTGGACCTATCACCCTAAACCCTTCCTTACTATATAAAAAGATCGATCTTCCATACATTATACACCACTAGATTATCAAGTAGCATTTGTTTAAACAACACTTGCTTAGTGAAAGATCGAGGAGGTTAATAAGCAATTAAGAAAAGATGATTAATAACTTGCCTCATCTCACTCTTGCATTTGGCCTCCTTGGTAAACATACTTCATTCTCTCATCATTTTCTTTACTTTTGAATAATACATACATAAAATTTCTTTTTGGCATATATAATATAATAATACAACTAAATTCTAAGGGGGGCAATTCATGAACAAGCACATTATAAACACAAACCTCAAGGATTTTTTTTCTTCAGATTTCTAGGTGGTCTAAGTTTTAAGAGTTTTTCTATGATGTTTGTTTAAAGTGTTTTGGCTTCTAGGAATTTGCTATCGTGGGTGGTGGTGAACTCTAAAAGAATCTAACAAGAGACGTTTGAAATCACTAAGTCGCACATGAAATAGCTTGACACGTGTTAGATATTTTAGAGTTCGTTACACATGACTAGTGAACAGCTTCCTAAAAACCAAAACATTTTCATAAACCTTCTACAAATCTATTATGTTTTCATTAGACCACCTAACAATTTAAAACATACCTCAAGAGAAATGAGTTAATTTTCCACATTATGTTGCTAACATTCTGCTTATTTGATGTTTATAGGCAATTTTGTTTCATTTATGGTACTTGCTTCTCCAATGTAAGTATCGTATATCAACTTTTAACTTTCGTAGTCTATTGAGTTAATTTTCCATAAATATACAGCAACGTATATCTCATAACATGCAGACCAACATTCTGTAAAGTGTATAAGAAGAAATCAACGGAAGGGTTTCACTTAGCACCATACGTGGTTGCCTTATTCAGTGCGATGCTATGGGTATATTATGCATTGCTCAAGACCAATGCCATGCTTATCATTACGGTAAACTCTGTTGGATGCTTTGTTCAAACCTGCTACATTTGCTTCTTTCTCTTCTATGCACCAAAGAAGGCTAGAGTACGTATTACGTATCAGTTTATAAGATCTAACATTATATTATTATCTTGAAAAGAACACTAACTGATCATATGCATGCAGATGGAGAGCATGAAGTTCATTGTGTTCTTGATAGTAATTGGGTTCGGATCAATAGTTGTCCTCACTCAGTTCCTTGCTAGTGGAGTCACTCGTTGCATTATAGTTGGATGGATTTGCCTTGTGTTTTCTATATGTGTATTTTTGGCACCTTTGGGAGTTTTGGTAAGCAACTACTATAAAAGGAGGTATTTATAATGGATATTGCGCTATGAAAAAATCAATAGGAAATTTTGCTACAGATTAGTTTATGGACACATATCGTCTGTTTGATTATATGTTTATTCGTTAGCGTTACTGCTTTTGCTATCGAGCCAGGGGTCTCTTTGGAAGCGGTCTCTCTACCTATCTAAATAGAGGAAAGACTTGCCACCACCTACCCCTCCCAGACCCTGCTCTTGAGTGGGACATACTGGGTTTGTTTGTTTTTGTTTGTTTATTAGTTTATGGACACATTTTGCTACAGTTTAGCTATAAATATTACGTTGAAAAGAAATGTATAGCAAAATCGAGAAAAGAAATATTTAAAATAACTTAATAAAATTCGTAGAGAAATTGAGCTAGAAAATAAATATTTAAATTTTAATATAATAGAATTCATAGCTAAACTCATAGCAAGCTTGAGAAAATAAACATCTAAAGTTAAATAAAAATAATAAATTGAAATTCGTAGCAAAATCCGTCGAAAAATTACGCATGTATAAGAAACAATAATAATATGATTATGATTTTATATGTTTCTAATCATTTTATTATTTAGAGACAAGTGATTAAAACAAAGAGTGTAGAGTTCATGCCATTGCTCTTATCGGTTGCACTTACCATCAATGCTATTATCTGGTTCTTTTATGGTCTTCTCCTCCGTGATGTCAATATTGCGGTAACGGAAAACAAATCCTACTTTAGTCTGTGTGTGTGTGTTTTTTTTATTATGAACACTAACTTATTGGACTTAATTTCCCCTTGTGAATACTTTTACAGATTCCAAATATACTCGGATTCACATTTGGTACTATTCAACTGATCATATACTTTATATACAAAAATAAAACGCTGATTATGGATAAAAAGATGGTTAATTCTGAGGAGAAATTTTGCGAAGTAGAACAACCAAAGATCCCCGAACCACATGAACATAACATAATCGATGTTGTGCAACTTAGTGCCTTAATCGCATCTGATATTCTTCCTATGGTTGCAACATTAAACAAAATTAGACACGAAGATGATTGTGTGGCAATTGAATCTCAACCCGGACTATGTGAACCAAATCTCTGCATCGAAGTTGCAGCATGAGAACACATATGTGTATCTTCTGATTTCGACTACCAGTAATCAAGTGTATCTACTGGTGGTTCTATCTTAATTAGCTTAACTAAAGTGTGCATTCTATACAAATATGTAGTGTGTGTTTTTAATGATTTTGCCATCTGAGGTTATTTATGTCCTATTCTATTTGAAAAACAATTTTATTTTATTAGTTGTCATCTGAAAAATGATGATTTCAGTCGAACACTATTATGCACTCTAGTACATAGTAATCATTAATATAAATAACTGATTAAAATCATACACCCTACAAGCACTTGGTTACAATATATTATAATGTTAATCTCGGTTTTGTTCTCTGTGTTTTGCAAATTTACTCCACTTGAGTACCAACGTTTATTTTGTCTCTATTTGAGTACCAAATTTTTAAAAAGCTGTCTGTTTCAGTCCAAATTTCAAACGATGTTAACATTTTCTGTTATATTTTTTTAAAAAGACCAAAATACCCCTAAGGGCTATAAAAATATTATCATCTCCACCACACACCGCATACCACCACCGCCACACACCACCGCCACCACACACCCACCCCCACCCACACCACCGCCGGACCTTCCACCACCACCGCCACCACAACCACCGCCACCACACACCACCGTCGGACCTTCCACCACCACCACCTCTGTCGCCACCACCACCACCACCTCAAACCCTCACCACAAGTCTCCCTCACAACTCCACGACCCCTAACCTCTCAAACAAACCCCACCACCACCGGAGTCATCATCATCGGCGTCGGCCTCTCCGGCCTATTTTCGCCAGTAGGTGACGGATCCGCCCTAACGTCTCCACCTCAGCCTCGAACCCATTACCAACAACGAACCCGAGCCCAACCCGCTCTCAAGGTCCTCATTTTCGCCTTTTTTTGAACCGCCCCAGAGCTTCTTAACAGCCACAACCCGTTAACACAAAGATCGTTCGGAGTAACCAAACGTAGCCCGTGCTTTTGGTCACATTCTTGCCATCACATAAACCCTCAATGTCGCCACAAAGGCCGGGTTACCCAAAAAGCTGTTGATGTAGATTTTCTTAGCATACACAGGTGGATCTCTCCAGTGAATGAATTGCTCGATAAGTTAAGCTGATTGAGCCTCAAATTCTGTAATCCGACGGGGATTTTGCCCGAAAACTGATTACCCGAAAGATCAAGATAGTTTAACACGGATAATTCTCCGATCTTGTCAGGAATCCTGCCGGAAAACTTGTTGTTATCTAGATTAATCTCGTTTAGCTTCTTAACGAATCGATTGCAGCCGGAATTTCACCGATGGAGTGTGCCGGCGGTGGGTGTGGTGGCGGTGGTGTGTGGTGGTGGTGGTATGTGGTGTGTGGTGGAGATGGTGATATTTTTATAGCCCTTAGGGGTATTTTGGTCTTTTTTAAAAAAATCTAACAGAAAATGTTAACACCGTTTGAAATTTGGACTGAAACAGACAACTTTTTAAAAATTTGGTACTCAAATGGAGATAAAATAAACGTTGGTACTCAAGTGGAGTCAATTTGCAAAACACAGGGACCAAACCGAGATTAACTCTATATTATATATACACCTTAAAACGCCTATTATTAGTGTTAGTGTGTTAATGTAATCTTTAAAACACTATTTTTTTCAGGAGTATACACTAAATTTTCCAAAGCACACAACTTATTTTAATCATCTAAGTTTTGACGTTATGCTTCTTATTTTTCAGTTTTAAATTTCTTACACAAATATGCATAAGTTATGTACATAGAAAAACAAAACATATAATTTGTTCATGTGTTTTTTTAAAATCTTGTAACATTTAGCTACACATGTATAATATAATTTGTTCATGTATTTTTTAAAATCTTGTAACGTTTAGCTACACATGTATAGGTAATATGTTACTATACATGGATTGGTTATATGCATAACAAAATTTGTTTATATAAGGGTTTTCATAATTTAGAAGAGATGAGCTAGTGTATATATATGCAACAATACACATTACATTTTTATTGTTTTTAACAAAATTTAAAATTGAAAAAAAATAAATTGTCATGTGTGTTCCGCGTATTCTCACAATATACAGTATTCTATATTTTGTGCATAGATTTCTCCCCATAATCAATGGTTTCATCGTGATATGTTTTTTTTTCTATCTTCTAACAACAAATTTATATACTTGCGGGATTCGAACTCACATTATTTATAAAAGCCAATCACTAATGTGATTAGATGATCATGAGCACCCATGATATATTTTATACCTCTTATCTCGCTCCTAATTCCTTGGGGTATTATAGAACTATTTGCATGAAACCATGTGTATGAGACCCGAAGAAAACATGAATAAATGCAATGGCGGAGGATAGTGAGGGATGGGGGCCCGCCGCCCTACTTATTTTTTCGTTGGTGGTGTTAAATTTTAGTCCGTTAGTATAAATTTTTGGTCCGGTAGTGTAAATTTTATATAAATATCGAGTTCCCCTAAAAAAATAGTTTCACCTCCGCCCCCTTACGGGAATGTTCAAGTTCCGCCACTGAATAAATGATCCATGGATTGTAGGGAAATCTTTTTTGTTTGTATTGAAGATATGCCGATATGGTCCCACAAGTGATTAATCTAAACATACTTATTCACTGCAATATTTCAGGTTAATTAACCATATAACTGACAAAATGGGAGCCCATTTGCATAATATTATGACAGCTAGAAAGGTCGGAATCGCCAATGATCTCTTGGCCTAATGGTCAAAGAGGAGGTGGGAGGCTTTGCCTCTTTTGGAGGTCCAAGGTTCATACATTGGTAAGGGTAAATATTACTAACTTGGTGATACTAATAACTAACAACTAACCAGTCATTAAAAAAAAAGAAAAGGTCCGGATCTTTGGTATTATTTCCAATGATTATGAATTAATTAGTTCATGTTCCGAAGATAGGATTATTTATGCTCCATTATTGTATGTTTGGATGAACGCATTGAATGAGCCAAGACGACAAACAATGTCATACACATCACAAGATTTTAATGGTTCATAAAGAATTCCAAAAGGCTACGGAAACACCTGACATTAGGCAAAAAAATAATGCATCATCCCAATAGCGATAGCAATAACTTGTGGTCTTGTGTGTGAAAATTTTTAAATGATTGGAATGTCTAAAAATGAGGTGTAGATAAGGAGCTACAAGAACAAACCATGTATTATGAATTGAAGTGAGCAAACATGATTTCGGTACATACATCATTACTCTTTTTAACTAGTGGTAATTTTACATAGCAATAACCAAGTTTTTAAAATATCACTAACTTACATTAAGTGCTTAAAAATCTTATATAACTGTTTTATATGTTTTAGATTTCTTTCACTGGGTGAGACAGATGAAACATATATGAATTTGGATGTATTACGGATAATACATAATTATTATTATTTATGTTATTTAATTATTACTCAATCTAGAATCTTCTTAATCATAACTATATAGTCAAGGGTTGTTATAGGCTCCCACATTATTCTCCTAGTCTACTGCTGTGTAATTCGTATATATATTGTATCTAGTGTAAAAGTGAATACAAACCTTTTCATCATTCAAACCTATTCCTCTATATGGTATCTAGAGCCTAACTTTTAAAAGCTTCATCTTTTTCGATCATTTTTCTGCTTCCCACCTGCACCTCCAATGGCTTCCTCATCTCCCATAATTCATCTCACTGCAGCCACACACTTTACTATTAAACTCACCTCTAGCAACTTTCCATCTTGGAGAAAACAAGTGCACTCCACCCTCATCGGCCTCCAACTTGATCACCACATTACTGACCCACCTCCGGCCAAAACAGTCACTTCCGGTACCACCACCAGCCCCAATCCCGTCTATAACGCTTGGTATCGCCAAGATCAGATGATTCTCTCCGCCCTTCTCGGAAGTTGCTCGGATAAAATCCAACCAATTGTCTCCTCTGCAGACACCGCAAAACAAGCCTGGACGGATCTTAACTCCAGTTATGCAAATCACTCTCGATCCCGAATCCTCTCCTTAAAAGCCCGACTCGCTAAAAATCCGAAGGGTTCGAGGTCTATTACTGACTTCATGCACGACATGAAAAGCATTGCTGACGATCTCGCCTTAGCCTAAAGCCGGTAGAGGAAGAAGACTTGGTGGTTAATATTCTTAATCAGCTTGGTGATGACTACAGACATCTGGTTATGGCCATTAAAGCCCGTGACAATCCCATATCCTTTCCGGATCTGCTGGACAAGCTCCTGGATTTTGAAAGAAACTTGAAAGATCTGACTCCAGATCCGATAGTCACCACCGTTAATCAGACTCAACGCCAAACGGCCCGCCCGTATATGTGTTACTCCTCGGATAACATGTCATCCAGAAACACACCATCTAACAGTCGCAACCAGTAGCCAATCAGCCAAACAATCGTCAACCGTGGACTCCTCCAGCCAACGCTACATCACGATCCGCTCGTCAAAATTTATTTTGTTCTTTTTGTAACATTTCAGGTCATGACACTAAGGATTGCCGCAAGCTTCAACGTTTTTTGAAGGATCATAATGTTTCCATGCATGCTGCCGCACCATCCGCACCGCCGATTGTCAACCAGACGTCTCCACAAAATGGTCCTCAGTCCTGGATGTGGGACACCAGTGCTTCTACTCATACCGCGCCAAACCATACCTCGATGTCGGCCTTTTCCGATTACGATGGACCCGATGAAATAGTACTTGGCAATGGTAACTCCTTACCCATCACTCATGTTGCTCAATCGTCCATAAACACGTCCTCCCGTCCGCTTTATCTCAAAGATATTTAATCGTTCCTTCGTTGAAAAATAATCTTATTTCTATTGCGAAAATTTGTCGTACTAACAATGTTGCGGTTGAATTTTTCCTATTTTATTTTCTTGTTAAGGATCTCCTCACGGGGGCGCCACTCATGCGGGGCAATAACGTTAATGACGTCTACTATGGACCTATCTCATCACCACAAATCAATTCCACAAAGACAGGATCTCTACACGGGTGGCATCACACATTTGGGCATCCATCGTTCAAAGTGTTCAAGTCTTTAATTGCTAAATCAGGACTATCATGTAATAAATTATCACCGGATTCTTTTCATTGTAAATCCTGTTCTTTGAATAAAAGTCACAAACTCCCATTTGGTCAAAATAATTTTCTTGCAACTAAACACCTGAGCTTGTCTATTCCGATGTTTGGGGTCCCGTGGAACCCTCTCTTGAAGGTTTCAATATTATGTTATCTTTGTTGACTATTATTCCAAATATATATGGTTATACCCTATCAAGAAAAAATCTGATGTATCCACTTTGTTTCCCCAATTCAAAGCCTTGGTTGAAAAAAAATTCAAACACTCTTGGTGGCCTTATTTAGTGACAATGGTGGTGAATTTGTAGGCCTTGCTTCATACCTTGCAACTCATGGCATCTCCCATTACACCACACCTTCGCATACTCCCGAACAAAATGGTTTTGCGGAAAGACGTCATCGACATGTGGTAGAGAGGGTCTATCTCTCCTCCACTATGCTCATTTACCATCTCATTTCTGGCCACATGCATTTCAAACCGCAACATATTTGATCAACCGTCTACCCACCTATACTCTTGACAATAAATCACCATTCAACCTTCTGTTTCGAACCGAACCCATTATTCCAAACTACAACCATTTGGTTGCCTATGCTACCCTTGGTTAAAACCTTATACAACCTCCAAACTCCAACCAAAGTCAGAAACCTGTGTTTTTCTTGGTTACTCAACGTCCAAATCTGCATATAAATGTTTTTCCCCTTCAACAAATAAAATCTACCATTCTCGTCATGTTCTTTTTATTCAATCAACTTTTCCTTTTCATCATACCAACCCCACACCCACTTCTTACTCATTAAAAAACTTTCTGCATAAATCTTCTACTACCTTTACCCAAGACCCACCACCTTTTATCTCCCCTCAATCACCAAATATATTATCTCCCCACCCTACACCTTTGGCCCCACACCCTCAACCTCACTCTTCTATTTCCACTCCTAATTCGTCCACATCCCCTTCTCTTTCTCACCTACAAAACTCTTTCCACTCTACTGATCCTTCCTCATCATAGACACCCTCTGACATTCACCCATCCACTACTTTCACCACTCAACCTTCCATTCCATCATCCAATGAGCATGCGACACCTTCTGTTCAGTCCCCATCACCTGCCAACACTACCCCCCTATCTCTATCTCAACCCGACCAACAAGAAATCATAAACCAAACCCCAAATATTACAACACTGACTTTATTAATACCACTACCTTACACCCATTACCTAACACTCTTGAACCCACTTCTCATGTTCAAGCTCTCAAAGAACCCCAATGGAGACATGCCATGGATTTGGAATACAATGCCCTCTTACATAACCATACATGGGACTTGGTACCTCACACTGATCAAGAACCCATTGGTTGCAAATGGGTTTTCCGGGTGAAACGCAACCCGGACGGCTCCATCGACAAGTTCAAAGCTCGTTTGGTTGCAAAAGGTTTTCAACAACAATATGGGAAAGACTATTTTGACACTTTCAGCCCTGTCACAAAACCGGTTACAATCCACACCATCCTGTCCATTGCTCTCTCTCAGAACTGGTCCATCCGCCAACTAGACGTCAACACCGCGTTCCTGCATGGCACTCTTCATGAGGACGTTTACATGAAACAACCCCCGGGTTTCATCAACTCTGAGTTTCCGTCTCATATTTGTAAGCTTAGGAAGTCGCTTTATGGTCTCAAACAGGCACCGCGAGCCTGGTATACCGAGCTTACGAATTTTCTCCTTCTTTTTGGATTCAAAAAGTCGATCTCTGATGCTTCCCGATTTGTCTATCATCATCGCTCCATCACCTGTTACCTGCTCGTCTATGTTGATGATATCGTTCTAACGGGTAATGATCCTATCTTCCTAAATCGGTTTGTAAAAGCCTTGGGGTCTAAATTTTCAATCAAAGATCTAGGTCTTTTACACCATTTTCTGGGTATTGAGGTGATCCACACACCCTCTGGTTTGTTTTTGTCTCAACATCGTCACATCACCGATATCCTCACCACTTTCAAAATGGATGGTTCGAAAGATGTCCAAATTCCACTAGCTTCCTCGGATATACTCTCACCGAACGACTCATCTCCCTCCGTCGACCTAACTCCATATCGACGCCTAGTCGGTACTCTTCAATATCTAGCCTTCACACGTCCGGACATATCCTTTGCTGTCAACAAGCTCTCCCAGTTCATGCATGATCCAAAACAAAACCATTGGCAAGCACTTAAACGGGTTCTTCGTTATCTAAAAGGTACCGTTCATCATGGGTTGTTTTTAAGGCGCGATTCTTCATTGGACTTAAGGGCTTTTTCAGACTCCGATTGGGGTGGTATTACTGATGGAGGACGGTCTACCACAGCTTATCTGTTATACCTTGGTTCCAACATTATCTCCTGGCGCTCATCGAGACAGAAATCTGCCCCTCGGTCATCCACTGAAGCGGAATACAAGGCTATTGCCAACGCTGCTGCTGAAGTTTCTTGGGTTAAAAATCTCCTCAGCGAACTTGGCATCCAAACGGTTAAACCACCTCAACTTTTCTGTGACAATACAGGTGCCACTTATTTGTGTGCAAATCCGGTGTATCATTCTCGAATGAAGCATATTGCACTAGACTATCACTTTGTTCGAGAACAAGTAAATGCGGGTCAGCTTCGGGTTCTCCATGTTAGCTCCAAGGATCAACTCGCCAATGCTCTTACCAAATCTCTACCGCGGGCTTCCTTTATTAACATCCGATCCAAGATTGGAGTCTCTGATGGAGCCTCCATCTTGCGGGGACGTATTACGGATAATACATAATTATTATTATTTATGCTGTTTAATTATTACTCAATCTAGAATCTTCTTAATCATAACTATACTCAAGGGTTGTTATAGGCTCCCACATTATTCTCCTAGTCTATTGCTGTGTAATTCGTATATATATTGTATCTAGTGTAAAAGTGAATACAAGCCTTTTCATCATTCAAACCTATTCCTCTATAGGATGTTCCTCGATCGACTAAGATAGTGGGATCAACTTCCTCCTCCTCCTCATTGGTAGATTACATTAGAATTAAAGAAAAATAAAAAAATCAAAGGTTCTCGAAAGACCATGCATCTTGTTTGTAGACGTCATCTTCACTAACCAAAAGTTTATAATCAACTAGCACAAGTAGCCTTCTATTTCAACGTAAATAAATTGAAGGTATTTCTTTCATTACTCGTGTTCTTAATTTTCACATAAGAAAAAAAAAGCATTATATATAGTTTTGTTGGATTCATTTAACACCAAAGTAAAATCTATATAAACATTGATACGAGTTAGGAGATCGATATATAGAAATGCACGCTCGTTCATGATTATTCCCATGTCTGACACTTAAGAACCTTGCAGTACTATGAGAAGATCCTAGATCATGGGGTTCCAAATAGCAATCACCCATTTGTTAGGGGCTTGGCACCTGCCATGGTAGAGTGTTAGAGCAAATATTACTGTAAATGTAACCAAATAATGGTTAATGGTTTTACCTGCAACTAACATACTCTTTCATGAAAATTTGTGTCGTTTTAACTTTCACGGTTTGATGATTCCCTACCTATATGAGGGAGCACCTTAGCCTGATTTCACAAAAGGTTTTCTAATACATGTTCAAAACATAATGCATACTGTATAAAAGCATAACGTAAGTATTAACTAAAATGCTTCTACGTTATAGGATAACTTAGCTAGTTTAACTTAAATGTATTAATAGTTCCCTACCTATATACAAGGATAACTTAATCTCTGAACCATTAGAGTACTAAAAAGGTAAAATGAAAGGAAAGACTTGGCCATTTGAAGTCTATTAATTTTCGCTTATCAATCAAGTGGATGGTATCAATAACATCAATAAATCATGAAGAATGGCTTTAAATCAATCAAATGCTTTCTTGATCTATCCTTTTTCGTATGCCAAATTATGGCTGAGAATGGTTCAATTCACAGCAATAAACTTTAATACAGTCGGTATGCATCCACATCACATGTAGTCTATGTTGGATGGATGTAAGAGTTGTATGTAAAGATAGCACCAAGAAATGTTAAAGGTAATGCCACCATGCTTCAAATGTGAAGAGTTAATCTTCAAAGATGATGGTTTTGTTAAGATCTTGTTTTATTCTTTTAAACTTGTGACAACCCAAAATTAGATAAACGATTTTATTACGAACATTATTTAGCAAAATACATTAGTATATGTATATACCTGTCATGCTTATATATATTTTACAAATGCATGTTTTGCATGCATATAAATATAATTTTTACGTGTGCATGTTTACATGCATATATAAAAAAAATTACGTGTGCATGCAAGTATATATATGAAAATGAAGCATGCATACGTACATATATTTTACTTATGGTATATGTATACCTTACATGTATGTATATATATATATATAAGCTGGACTTATAATTGTTTGAATATGGTCATATATTTTGAATATATGTATATATGTATACGTGTGCCATAATTTAGACCTATTGGTTATCTATGTTACTATAAACTTAAAAGTGCATACGTAAATTAAGTACCAAAGCAAAACACCACCCAACCAAACATCACAACACAATTTAACATTAAAAGAGCCTAACAAATCAAATCCTAATGCACCTTAATCCTTTTTGTTTAAACTTAGCTTAAGGATTATGGAAAATACTAAGTACCTCTCGGCTAAATGGAACCACAACCACCAAACCACCCTTCCCTCAGTTAACTAAGCATGCCCAAAACCGCCACATTCCAACTAAAGTTTCACACACACCAAAACATCATAATTGCCAAGAGAAGGTGGCAAATTTCAAAACAACCATCTAGATGCATGAACACCATCATTTCAAAAGTAAAGGTGGCAAACTTCTAAGGTCCCTCGGCCACCTTGCTTTCCCACCATATTTCCTTCTAAACCGCCACCTATCACCTTGCATCCTTAGTCATCAAGCTTTCTTAGAGTCAAATGAATGTGGCAATCCTAAGAGACTACCCTCGGCCACCTTACCATTCCTTTGACCGCCACCTTGCACCTTGTAATTAAGAATAGGACATCTCATTAGCCTATGCATGATTACTCACACAAGCTAGGGTCTAAACTCATTAATGAGTCACCACCACTAGAACCGCCCCATGCATCCTTTTAAAAGTTCTTGGAACATTAGACCTCCACACATCAAACCAAGAACCAACTACAAACTCTCTACTTCTCGGTCTCATCACAAACACAACAACCACCACATTTGTTCCCTAGTTCTCGAAACACCTCACACAACCATCACCATCATCAATCGTAGCACCACCACCAACATCCATCATCACCTTATTTTCTACCTACCTCTCGGCCCCATACAACCACCATCAACCATTACCACCCATAACCATCATCACTATCACCATCATCACCTTGTTCACTCTCGATTTTCATACAACATCATCAAGGTCATCATTCTCAACATCATCAGCCTTCTCATCTTGTTTGTACAAGGTTAAGATCTTTCTAAAAGTGTTTTAATACAAAACTTACATATGTGTTATAAACACATATAGAAAAAATGGTTTTGGTACATAAATAACCAAAACTAATCTAAAAATGTTTGAAATCCTTTAATTTCATCAACTCACAGTAATGAAGTACCAAAAATTTAGAAAACCCTTAACAAAAGGATATTTTGGATTTATAAGATTAAATCTTGAAATATTAAGAAAAATCTAATAGGATACTAAACAAATGAGATTGTGGGAATAAACATTGAAAAATATTTAAATATACTGAAACATTATTTTGTAAATTTTGACAAAACTATGATAAATAAAACAATTTATACAAAATTGTTTTAAAGAAGAAAAATAAAGAAAACACTTAAAAATACAAAATAATTCGGGAAAATTCTGGAAAAATCACAGAATGACCCTTTTGGAGTATAAAAGCTCCAATAAGTATTTGGTATTTTATTTCATTATTATGGTTGAAAAAGGAATTTTTAAGCGATCTGTAGTAGAAAAATATAAATAAATATTAAATACTAACAAAATCGTGAAAAATTCAATAAAGATATGATAAATCAATAGAAGCAGATTTTGTAATTTTTATAATTTTTGGAGATGTATAAGAATTTTAGTGAATTTGGGAATATTATGAGATTTACAGAAAGAAATATGTTGGGACTTGGATATCCAGAAAAATATGGGAAGATCTAGACTGTTGAAATAACATTTTTTAATTTTTGGTGATTTTTTGGATAACCGTAGCTAATTTTGATGATTTATGAAGTCTTTGGAATAATTATAACAAATTATACATAGTGAAATAAAAGTTGGGAATTTTATGATGATGTTAGCTGATTATTTCACTGCTAAACCTAAAAGATTGTTATATCTGAGGTTCTAAAAATTTTAAAGAAATTAATGTCTATTTTGTGAATTATTTATAGGTTCCACTTTAGAGATACGGTGAGATTCATAGCCCCATTTTTGACCCTTTTGGTATTTGTAAAGGTTTTGGGGGAAAAATCATACTGCTTATGTTGATGTATTATTTTGAAAATATTTTGAGACTTACTGTCATTTGTGATACAACCATTAGTTCAAATGAGGAACCGTCTGATGATATTAGTAGCGCTACTTAGGAGAATATTTGCATCAACAGGATGAGTGTTGTGATGCTATTTTCTTGCACCTAACCGAATGAGGGTTGAGATGTAATATTATCTGATTTTGTGAATTATTTCGTGACAGTATGATTATGTATGTGAACAGGTTGTTTGTAATTGGTGCATCAACAAAATATTTTATTTGGATATAAACCTATGTTCTCGCCAACTTTTTGTTAACTATTTGAGTATGCTTTTTCAGAAAACGATGACTAACACATTTGACTTTAGTTTTGAGGTTGGGGGCGAGATTGTTGGAAGAGTTTGTGTGACCCTAACAGTCAACATAGTTGACTATAGTATGTGTGTGGACGCACACTTTCATCACCTTTGAAGACATGCTACAAAATGATGTAAAAGATTATATCAAATTTTGAAAACTTATGTTATATGATGTAATCTCGACTATTATAAATAAATGCATGCCTTAGTTTCTGATTATGTGTGTTTGCATATGTATATACAACATTGTAAGCAATGCACTCTGATCAAACGAGTCACACCCGAACAGCATTTCACGCTTCCGCCGGGATGTGACAGGTTGGTATCAGAGTCATTGGTTATAGTGAATTAGGTATAATAAAAATACCTAAAATATAACCATAAGCTCAATTAATGGTAATATTAGGTATACTTATGTGATATAACTATTATGTGAAGTTCTGTGATTTTATGATTTCATGCTTAATAGTTATAATAATATGTGACTAACCATTTTGTGAAATATTATAAAGAAAATTATGCAGTTATGAATTCAGATAGTTATCACAATAAGACCGATCCTTCCGAATGTCCAGACCATAGCAACTCTAAGGAAATAACACCTGAACCAGAACCCAACAAGCTATGGAATCCTCAACTGGAAAAAGAATCAAAATTTATGTTTGACGCGCCCCAGTACATGTTGGAGGATATACAATTAAGACCCCTAGGAAAAAGATACAACGTGGAAACAGGTTTATGACTAAGCAAGCTGAGGACATAGAAATGCAATATTCTGATTCTTCTGAGAGTAAGGATAAGGTAACTAAGAGAAAAGAGTTGGATCAAGTGAAAACAGCTCGGCAAACTCTTAGAAAACTTAAGAAAAATACAGCTAGGGATCTGGAGAATCCAGAAGGACATCAAGAAACTCAAATCACCCAAGAATAATATCTTCGCAAGGATATGGAAGTGGATTCGCAGGAACTAGAAAACTATAGTTTGACTTATCAGAATAAAAAGAAATAAGAATCCAAATGATATATGTACTTTTGTGTTGAAATATTTAGTTAATATATGCTAAATGATTTTATGTTAGAATATTTATTTATGATACTAACATTATAATCCACTATAGTGAATCATGCCGCCAAAAAGAAACACTCAGCCTGTCCGAAGAACAGCTCGAGTAGGACGACCCAGAACCCGACAGGAAGAAGAAACACCGTGAACATGACACAAATGAGAATGACAGGATTTCTCAGATAGTAGCCCAACAAATAGAAGCTGCCCTACCTACCTTGATAACCCAACTCCAGCAAAATCTAAATTTTGGAACCACCTCACACCCACCTGAAGAGCCAGAAAATATTAATACAAATGGGCGACATGAAGAAGAAGTCCTGAATGGAGTCTCAAAAGGATGTTCTTACAAGACCTTCATGTCCTGCAGACCCCGGGAATTCGATGGAAGAGGAGGAGCTGTGCAAGCCTTAAGATAGCTAGATGAAATAGAAGGAGTTTTGGAAATCAGTAACTATGCTAAAAGTTTCAAAACACTGTTTGCCTAGCATTCACTAAAAGGAGAAGCACAATCCTGGAGGAAATGGAGGAAAATGAGGTACACTAGAGGTAGGAATGTTATGAATAAAATAAGTTGAGAAGAATTTAGAAAGCTAGTAATAGAAAAATACTACCCTTATAATGAAATAGAAAAACTAGAGGCTGAATTCTTAGCACTAGAAATGAAAGGAGCGAACACCGGGAATATACTGACAGGTATAATGAACTGTCTAAGTTAGTACCACATCTAATAGCCCCGGAATCAAAAAGGATAGGAAAGTATATTTGGGGATTAGTACCACAAATAAGAGGGTTGGTGAAATCTGCAAGAACCAAAACCTTCCAAGAAGCAGTAATCCTGTCAGGAAGTCTGACAGATGAGATGATCAGAAATGGATCATTAAGTCATCCACAGGTAGGGAGAAAAGGAAATGGAATGAAAACCACTCAGGAAGAAGATCTGGAGAGAACCATCAGAAAAGAATAACCCGACCTCCACCAAGGAATTTCCTAGGAACGGCCCAGGGAAAGAGGATGGATAAACAACCACAGTGTAATATCTGCCAAAGGTATCATACAGGGAACTGTTTGACAGTGGTTTGTTACAACTGCAAAAAGAAAGGGCATATCTCTCGAGACTGCAAAAACCCTACCAACCCTAAACAGTTTGCTTTCAGTGTGGAAGTGAAAATCATTTTAGTAATGAATGTCCACAACGAAAAGGCAAGGTTAACCAGAACCACCCCCGTGGAAGAGCTTTCGTGATACAAGCTGATGAAGCTCGTCATGAACCGGAAGTGGTAACGGGTATGTTCCTTATCAATAACCAGTACGTAAAAGTATTATTTGATACAAGAGCAACTCGTAGTTTTGTTTCAAACATTTTAGACCATCACTTAGTTTAATATCTGAGAAATTAAGTGATAACTACATGATAGAATTAGCGGATGGTAAAGTAATAGAAGCTGATGAAATCATTCTAACTGCATTTTGAATTTAGATGGATATTATTTTGATATAAATCTGATTCCTATTAAATTAGGAGGATTTGATGTTGTAGTAGGAATGGATTGGTTGAGTAAGAATCATGCTGAAATCATTTGTGATAAGAAAATGATAAAAATTCCTTTGATTAAGGAAGACAAAACTCTCTGTATATATGGTGATAGACCAAATGATAATATGAAATTAATTTCTTGTGAAAAAGCACGAAAATGCTTAAATAAGAAATGTTTAGCTTTCTTAGCTCACATCGCTAATGCAAAACTTGATAAGGGAAATTTGGGTAGTGTTCCTGTTATAAATGAATATCCTAATGTTTTTCCTGACGAATTACCTGGATTACCACCCCCTCCTCAAGTAGAGTTTAAAATAGAGTTAATACCAGGAACAACCCCTATTGCTAAAGCACCTTATCGTTTAGCACCAACTGAAATGAAAGAACTTATGACTCAATTACAGGAATTATTAGATAAGGGATTTATACGTCCTAGTGTATCACCTTGGGGAGCACCAGTGTTTGTCAAAAAGAAAGGGAACTTTTAGGATGTGTATCGATTATAGAGAACTCAATAAGGTTACTATAAAGAATAGATATCCTCTCCCTAGGATTGATGATTTATTTGATCAGTTACAAGGATCTAGTTATTTTTCTAAAAGATTTAAGATCTGGATACCATCAATTAAGAGTACAGGATGACGATGTTCTAAAACTGCATTTTGAACCAGGTACGGGCACTATGAATTCCTTGTAATGCCATTTGGATTAACCAATGCTCCAGCAGTGTTTATGGATTTAATGAATAGGGTATGTAAGCCTTATTTAGATAACTTTGTTATAGTCTTCATAGATGACATTCTGATCTATTCTAAGAATAAGGAAGACTACGAACAACACCTGAGGTTAACTTTGGATTTGTTTCAAAAGGAAAAGTTATATGCAAAATTCTCAAAATGTGAATTTGGAAAAGAGAAGTACAATTTCTAGGACACATAGTTAACCAAAATAGAATACAGGTTGATCCAGCAAAAATTGAGGCAGTCAAGAAATAGGAATCCAAAAACCCCAAATGAAATACGGCAATTCTTAGTTTAGCAGGATATTATAGAAGATTTATAGCTCAACCATTGACATAATTGACCCAAAAAGATAAAAAGTACATATGGGAAGAAAAACAGAATGAAGCTTTTGAACTTCTCAAAAGTAAGTTATGTAGTGCACCCATATTAGCTTTACTAGAAGGGACAGATATTTTATAATATACTGTGATGCATCACGCCAAGGTTTTGGATGTGTTTTAATGCAGAAAGACAAGGTAATTACATATGCATCCAGATAACTTAGAGGTAGTGAAAGAATTATACCACCCATGATCAAGAACTAGGAGCTGTAATATTTGTACTAAAGATTTGGAGACATTATCTGTATGGGACTAAGTGTAAATATATACAGATCATAAAGTCTGCAGCATATCTTTGATCAAAAAATATAAATATGAGGCAGAGAAATGGGTAGAATTACTAAGTGATTACGACTATGAAATCAAATATCACCCGGTAAAGCAAATATAGTTGCAGATGCTCTAAGTAGGAAAGAAAGAACTAAGCCATTACGGGTACGTGCTATGAGAATGGAACTACGCTTAGACCTGTTAAATCAAATTCGGGAAGCTCAACAAGAAGATGTGTCAAAGCTAAAAGGACAATTAAAAGACATAAAAGAAGAAGCAGATGGAATTCTGAGATTTAAAAGAAGAATTTGGATACCTGACACTACATGATTAGAACAATTGTTCTGTAAGAAGCTCATAAGTCAAGATATTCTGTGCATCCAGGAATAATAAAATGTACAAAGACTTGAAAAGCCAATACTGGTGGCTAGGTATGAAAAGATGTTGGACCAAAAGAACCAATGAGCCAAGATCAGGAAAACCTCTAAGTCCCACATGCCATTGCAACAACTGCTGAAGACTTTCATCAGCTGTTCTGACAAAGTCTGAAGAAGCAAAGTTTGAAGATCAAAGATCTGAAGTACAACAGCTGAAGAGTCTAAAGTACTGAACAAGTGCTGAAGATCAAAAGCTGAAGAACTGAAGAACTGAAGATCATCTACTGATGCATAACGTCTGAAGACAAAGACTGAAGACAACAGCTGAGGACATCTACTGAAGTCATCAGCTGATACATCATCTGAAGCCCAAGTCTGAAGAACCAAGTGTTGAAGATTCAGAGTTGTCACAACAGTAGAATAAGTCTTCTTCAGTTGTTGTGATGGTTTTTCCCTTTCAGTAGTTTTGTAATTTTATTTCAGTAGTTTATACAACAGCTGAAGAGCTTGTTCTTCAGCTGTTATAGTATCAGTAGTTATAAACGACTGAAGAGTTTGTTCTTCAGTTGTTGTAGGATTTTCAGTAGTTTACTTTTCAGTACTTGTAAAAGATAGGAACACTTTTGTAAGAAGATGTCAGTTGTTGACATCTTCAGTAGTTTTATGTTCCATCAGTTGTAATTTTAATAATCGGTTGATGTCCTGTCAAAACGACATCATCACCATCCTTTTGCCGCCTAAAAAAGGATGGTGAACCATGCTGTTTTAATTGCCGAACGTGTTGAGTAATAGAAAAATTGATTTTCGCAGAACTCTTCTCTCTCTATGTTTGTACTGTTACATGCAAAACATTTTGTATTCTTGATGATTTAAATTGCTAATTTCATGCTAAATCCGCTGCAAACCAATCTGATTGATCAAACTAGAGGCTGAGATCCTGTCAAATGGTATCAGAGCAGGTTAATCATTGATCGATTTCACTATTGATCATTTGAAACTGCTCTTTTGATCTCTACGTTTGATCGAATTAGCAATTTGCAAGAATTAGCCATAGAGAGTGAGTTTCTGCTGTTTCGGCCAAAATCTTGAGGTTCTCTGGTGGTCTTGAGTTACGTTTGTCTTGCTTAAACTTGTTTTTGACTAAAATCTGAGATGACGACACCAACTAATGATCCTCACAATACTGGTTCCTCAACCAAGCCTCCGATGCTTGTGAGGAACGAGTATAACATATGGCAAGACGTATGCTTCACCACTTGGCTGTCAACAGTGCTGGTTGTTGGAAGTCAGTGGTGCATGGACCATACAAGCCTATGGTGAGCGTCCCTGAATCTAATGAACAGGTTGCGAAGAAACCTGAACAATATTCGGACGAAGATCTAAAGCTGTTCGAAATGATGCTAGAGCCCATGGAATTTTAGCCATGGCTATTCCTAATGAGATTTATTCAGGGCTCTTGCATCATGAGTCTGCTCATGACCTATGGGTTGCTCTAAAGGAACAATTTGGAGGAACTGATTCGTCTTAGCAAACAATAGGGAAATCCTCGCCCAACAATATGAGACATTCTCATATAGAAAGGGTGAGACTCTGACCCAGCAGTTTGCGGGGTTCTCTTGTTTGATTTCTGAGCTGAAGATGGTCAAACAAGAGTACTCCAACAGCCAGATGAACAACAGGTTCCTCAGGTCACTGCCTGAGAGATGGGATACTTATACCATTGTCCTACGCTCCAGTGCAGACCTGGAAACTCTATCTCTCCCCAACTTCATAGGAAACTGCTCACTTTGAGAGAGAGATAGAGCAAAAGAGGAAGTTGTCCACTTCTGGCAAGCTCGCTGATGACTTTGTCCAAGGTAATGCTGTCTTGATAAGTCAGGAGTCAGAATATGCTTCATCAGAAAGTTCTTATGATGAGCATATTGATTTCTCTACCAACTCAGAACAAGCGTTTGTTGGTGTTAGTAGTTCAGGTGGTAGTGGTGACAACTTGTGTTTTCTGATGGAGGACTGAAGGGCATTCCAGATGATGATCTGGAAGAGATGGATATTTTGAACCAAATGGCAATGATAAATATCCGCTCTCAAAAGTTCTACAAGAGAACTGGTAGGAAATTCCCTGGACTCTCTGGCAAAACCAAAGTTGGTTTTGACAAGAGCAAGTTGAGGTGTCACAAGTGCCAAAGGCTTGGACACTTTGCAAGAAGTGTAGATCATCTGGATCTAACTCCTCTGCACCCTTTATGACTTTTCCCAGCAACAGCTCACAGCACAGAGGGCAACCTTCCTCCAGTTCTGGCATCCATCACAAGCACAGGCACCACCTGCTTATTTTGTGCCACAGGGTCATATGCCATATCCTTACCCCTGTACTACATGCCTCAGCCTAGTCAAACTCAAGCACCCTCGGCTCAACCACCTCATGCTCTTCCTAAGCCTCAATCTTCCAATCTCATCATCACACACAAACCTCAACAACACAGCTTTTTCACCCCAAGTGTTGTTGACTGGAGTAGTCTACCAGATGAGCTATCTGGTCAAGAACAACTACTCCAAGGTGCTGGTCAACATGGTGGTGACCAACCTTTTGGAAATCTTGCTCTGATGGCCCTTGATTCTGCTGAGGGGTCATCATCCAATGCCTCATCTCATGTATCCACTGAGGCTAAAGCCAAGCTTTGTTCTGAATCATGCATAGCAGCATTTGCTTCTATCAGAGAAGCAAATGTAGCTTTAATAGATAAAAATCTTGAGTTTGAGCACATTATTTCCAAAAGAAAAGCTGATTTTGAGGCTGCACTAAGATAAAAATGATGAGATTTACAAGCTTAAATGCCAAATCAAAGATGATAAAGCTAGGGAAGATGTACTTTAGAGAAGTACAAAGACCTCAAGGAAACTCTTACAACCACCCAAGTTGAGTGTGATCGATGGGTGCAATCATGCAAGGGTTTTGAAATGCTTCTTAGTAAGCAATCAGCTTCCAATGTGAAGTTTGGCATTGATATAATCACACTGCTCCTCCTACAGACTTCACTTCAAGAGCAGAAGTTGAATCTGATAGGGAGAGCAATAACCAATCCTTCTCATCATGTGACCTACTATCTTCTGAATCAGCATCATCAGAGATAGAAGTCAGCATTAACTCTTGTCAAAACCAATCAGCTGATGCTACAACAGCTGATGGT
The DNA here is from genome assembly GCA_024085815.1 of Flaveria linearis. Lineage (NCBI taxonomy): Eukaryota > Viridiplantae > Streptophyta > Magnoliopsida > Asterales > Asteraceae > Flaveria > Flaveria linearis. Next base: position 54,539,262 of record CM044016.1, read on the forward strand.
TCAAATGCTGACTGTCACATGACCAAAAGGCTGATCAACTCAGGTGTTGTCACTAGAAGTACTGAAGGTACTGGAGAGCAAGTGACAACATCTGAAGTTCAAACCTCAAATACTGTTAGCACTAAAGAGAAGAAAACTAACAGTAGGAAAGGTTTGAAGACAGCTAAAGAGGATACCAGGAAAGCAGGCACTAGGAAGAAAACTGCTAGTACTGATGGCAAACAGCTGAAGAACAAGTCTTCTAGTAGTTACATCCTCTTCAGCTGATGATCAGCATAAGATGAAGAAGAAGCCATGTGAGATATGTGGCTTGTTCAATCATCTTACTGATGATTGCTGGTACAAAAGGGGTTCCAAACTCAAAAAGAAGGAGAAAATCAATGAGGACATCAATAAAATGAAGAATGAGTTTGAAACCAAGTTTGTACTAGCAACATCCAAGCCTGAAATCCCTAAGCCCAAAGCTAAATCTAAAAAGAAGGTAGGGGTTACTCAGGCAACAGCTGAGGTTGCTCAGAAAAAGATGGTACAACATAGGAATCCATCATCAGCAAACTCCAATGTGTCTGAAGAGCTGATGGCTTTATCACAAAATCAGACACAGCTGGTGATGATGGTTCAGCAACTAGTGGGAAGAGTCAACCACTTAGATGCTCCTGTGTTGAAATCAAAGAAAAGGAAGTCCAAGCCAAAGGGTTCCTCTTTGCACCATCTTCTTCACCTCAGGCTGTCACACATAACACACCTGTTAGTGCTGCACCTGTAGTTGAAAACAGACCGAAAACCAAACAGGTTTGGGTCTCTAAGACTAACTAACACATGGTTGTGTTTGCAGGGTTCTTCAACATGCCATAGAAGCATCTGGTATGTAGACAGTGGAGGATCCATGCACATGACAGGAGCAGCTCCTTCTTAATGACTACTCTCAAGAAAAGAAGGGATTTGTTTCCTTTGGCAATGATGCAAAGGGTACATCATTGGAAAAGGCTTTGTTTCCAATGGGGAAATAAGATTTGATGATGTTAACCATGTGGAGAATCTCAAGTACAATCTCTTAAGTGTCAGTCAAATGTGTGACAAAGGCCATGTTGCCTTTTCACAAGCCAGAACTGTCGGATTCTGTCATCCAAGTTCTGAGTTTGATTGACAAGGCATTGGATGAACACACTCTCCTGAAAGCCAACAGGACAGGAAGAGTGTATGCCTTAGATCTTTCCAAAAAGATAGATCTAAAAGGCCATCCTTGCCTATTCTCTAAGGCATCTCCTCAAGAGTCTACACTATGGCATAGAAGGCTGGGTCATGTTATTTCAAGAACATGAATCAGCTGATAAGCCATGGTTTTAGTTACTCTGAAGGAGTTCAAGTGTGAAGATGACTGCACTGCTTGCTTGAAAGGAAAACAACACAAAGTTTCATTCCCTTCAATAGAAGAACCAAAGTTCACTGCCTGCTTGCAGCTCCTGCACATGGATCTCTTTGGTCCTGTCAGAGTGATGAGCATGGAAAAGAAGAAATACTACCTGGTAATTGTGGATGATTATTCAGGTTTGTATGGACTTTCTTCTTGCACTCCAAGGATGAAGCAGCCAAGACTATAATGAACTTTGTGTTACTTGTAGAAAAGCAGTATTCCCTACAGGTCAAGTGTGTGAGAAGTGATAATGGAACAGAGTTTAGAAACCACACACTTGATGACTTCTACCTGTCCAAGGGAATTAGAAGGCAGTTTAGTATTCCTAGAACTCCTGAGCAGAATGGAGTGGTGGAGAGAAAGAACAGGACTCTCATTGAAGCAGCAAGGTCCATGTTGGCTGACTCAGGTTTGCCACTGACCTTTTGGGCTGAAGCTGTCAATACAGCTTGCTATGTACAGAATAGAGCTTTAGTGAATAAGAGGTTGATGAAGACTCCTTATGAAGTTCTTCATCATTTGGCTCCTCTGATTTCATTCTTTAGAGCCTTTTGTGTCCATGTTTCATTCTCAACACTAGCAACCACTCCAGAAGTTTGCTAGTAAGGTGGATGCAGGGTATTTTGTTGGGTATTCATCAACTTGCAAGGCATACAGAGTCTTCAACTGTAGAACAAAGGTGGTTGAAGAAACTCTGCATGTTAAGTTCAATGAATCTCCAAAGGACAAGATTCCACAAACCCTATGGAGTTGTTTGATCTGGACATACTGCAATATGTTCCTTATCAACCTCAGCTGTTGAGCCTGTCAACAGATCTCCACCTGGTGGTACTGATGATGATGTAGTCAGTACTCACCTCTTCAGGTTTAGTGACAACCTGCCTGAGTCCACTGAACCTGATGCTCCTGTAGCCTCAGCAGCTCCATCCACTACAAATGCTGATGAGATTTCTGCTTGCTCTACTTCGTTTGAGCTGCCATCTTCTACATGGTTTCAGGAATCTCCATCACCATCTGTTGCTGCTGATGGATCTACAAACACTTGCACAGATATCATAGTCTATCAAGAGCTCAAGAATCACCCCACATCGCAAATCATTGGTGATATTCATACTGGAGTTTCAACCAGGAATCAATTGTCCAACTTCTGCTTCTATGCTCTCTTCATCAGTTAGCAAGAGCCAAAGAACTATCATATTGCTTTAAGAGACAATGGATGGGTGGAAGCTATGCAGCTTGAGCTTCTTCAGTTCAAGAAACAGCAAGTGTGGGAGCTTGTTCCATTACCCAAAGGTAAGTGTGCTATAGGCACCAAGTGGGTATTTAGGAACAAAACAGATGAGAAGGGCCAAATTGTCAAGAACAAGGCCAGGCTGGTTGTTCAAGGGTTTGCACAGAGGAAGGCATCGATTATGATGAGACCTTTGCTCCTGTGGCCAGACTGGAAGCAATCAGACTGTTCTTAGCTTATGCTGCCTTTCACAGTCTTAAGGTTTATCAAATGGATGTCAAAAGTGCCTTCCTATATGGGAAAATAAAAGAAAAGGTTTATGTGTGTCAACCACCAGGCTTTGAGGACAATAAACATCCTGATGGGGTGTACAAGCTTGATAAGGCTCTTTATGGGCTGAAGCAAGCACCTAGAGCCTGGTATGAGACACTCTCAACTTTTCTTCTAGAGAATAAGTTCACTAGAGGCACCATTGATAAAACCTTATTCATCAAGACTGTGGGAGAACATAAGCTCCTTGTTCAAATTTATGTAGATGACATCATCTTTGCATCCTCTGATCCAAAGTTGTGTGATGAATTTACAAAGCGCATGAAGCTAAGATTTGAAATGAGTGCTATGGGGAATTACAGTTCTTTCTAGGTTTGCAAATCAAACAACAGGATGATGGAATCTTCATCCATCAGTCCAAATATACCAAAGAGTTGTTGAATAAGTTTGATTTACAAACCTGTAAGCCCTGTTCTACTCCCATGAGCAGCATCACACAACTAGATGTAGATCAGAAAGGTAAAGCGGTTGATGAAACCCTTTACAGATGTATGATTGGGTCCTTGATGTACCTTACAGCTTTTAGACCAGACATCATGTTTGCAACATATGTTGTGCTAGATTTCAGGCTGCACCTAAAGAATCCCATTTGATTGCAGTCAAAAGGATCTTTAGATATCTGCAAGGTACCCAATCACTAGGTCTTGGTATCAACTGGGCATTCTTGCAAATTAGTTGCTTTCTCTGATAGTGACTATGCAGGATGCAAAGTCACCAGAAAATCCACTTCTGGTGGTTGCCAATTCCTAGGCAATTGTTTAGTTTCTTGGCAGAGTAAGAAACAAACATCAATTGCTACATCCACTGCTGAAGCTGAGTACATTGCTGCTGCAAGTTGTACCTCTCAGATACTCTGGCTTCAGAATCAACTTCTGGATTATGGCATTACTGAGACTAAGACTCCATTACTAATGGATAGTGCTTCAGCTCTTTGTATTGTTAAAAATCCAGTCCAGCACTCTAGGACCAAACATATAGAGATCAGACATCATTTTATCAGGGATTGCTATGAAAAAGGTCTGATTGATCCTAAGTTTGTGCCTAGTGCTGATGAGCTTGCAGACATTTTTACTAAGCCCTTAGATAGTGCTACATTCCAAAATTTGGTACTAAGGCTTGGTATGCTGCAGCTAGAGTAATTTGACCAATGCTGATGCTCTTACTTCACAACTACTGATGAGCAAAGGTCAAATATAGTACTGATGAGTAATTTAGTCTTCAGCTCTTTCACAACTACTGAAGACTAAAATGACTCAAAAGTACTTATGTACATTATTTATTGAAAAATGATGTAGTGAGGTGGATTACAACTACTGATGTATGATTTTCAAATAAATAAGTACTGAAGAACAAATTTTGCTCACAAGTACTGATGTGTAACCTTACACAAGTACTGAAGACAAAATTTGTTCACCAGCTCTGAAGAGTATTTCATCAGCACTTGTGAACATCTGATCACAAGAGCTGAAGGCATAATATTCACAAGAGATGAAGGGTCAATGAAACATCTGAAAGTCAGCCAAAGAGCTGATGAGTAAGTGTAGAGGCTAGCATGAAACAACTGATTTGACGGAAACAGCTGATGAGTAATTTCTCATCAGCTGATGCCAACAGCTGCTGTTTCATACCCAAACAACTGAAGGACAATACCATGTCTTTAGTAGTTCACAACTACTGATATCAGTAGTTCCCAACTACTGAAGGCTAATACCAAGTCTTCAGTTGTTACAACGTCTGAAGAAGAATATTAGGTCTTCAGTAGTTCATAACTACTGAAGACTGACAATAACTCTTCAGCCGTTTACAACATCTGAAGGACAAAACCAAGGTTTCAGTAGTTTTAACTACTGAAGACTAACACCAAGTCCTCAGATGTTACAACCACTGAAGGTTAAGACCACGTCATCAGTCGTTACAACAACTGATAACTAGCACCAAAACCTTCAGTAGTTTTCTTTCAGCCTTTGCCCTACCATAAATACCCAATGTTCAGAGCATTTACTCCTCACTTGAAAACCTTTCAAAACTGAACTTCCCATACACCATTAATGGCGACCATGCAACTGAAACCTCGACACAACTGTGTCGCTCATCTCACCAAATCGCCATTATGGCCAAAATTTCACCATGCCGTCGATCTGATGTACGACTCACCTTACCAAACGGCATTCCTTCTGAACCCTACCATCTACACCGACTCCCTGACGGAGTTTTGGACGAACATCACCGTCCAAACCGGAGAGCAGAGGCGAGGTCTCTCTCCGGTCCTCCGTCAACAACCACCCAGTGGTTATCACTCCAGCTACCTTACGCCAAACCCTAAAGCTGGAGGATGCCACCTACCCAACCTCCTACCCCAAAGGCGCCCTGGATCTATTCTTCACATCCAACGACTACCAGGGTGACCTCTCCGCCGCAACCTTGTTGAAGAAACACTTCCCTGATCCCCAACGCCTCATTTTTCATATGGTGAACGTGTGTCTGGCTCCCAAAACCTCTTCATGGGACCAGATGTCAACAAGGTAGCAACAGGTATTGTTCTCTATCCTTGAAAAACAACCTTTAAACTTAACAGATATATATTTTTGGAAATCAAGGATATGGCCATAAACCAGTTCTAACCGATGGATCTTGTATCCTCGGTTCATCATGGCCATAATAGAGAACCAGCTTCAGGCTGAGGGACTTGTTGGCACTGGGGTCCCTGCCATGGCTGTTCTAGCCGAGGTATACTCCAGGCACAACTCTGACCAATCCCTAAAACAGGCTGGCCGGCTGCGAAAACCCACGCAGCAGGAACCCACAGCCTCCACCTCCAAATCCAAAGTCCCCACCAAGCCAAAAGCCAAAAGAAGCCCAAAAAGGCTACTCAGGGAGATGAGTCCCCTGAGGATGCCCCTGCAACACAAGGCAGGATGTGGCTGCTGGTTCGATTCTCCCAGCAGTCACCACGACTCCACCCACCACAACCGCACAGGCTTCCTCTCAACAGGAGCCTGATGCAACCACTTCTGGGGTAGCCACACTTCTGGGGTCTATCTCACTTGAGAAGACTGCCATTGAAAAGCACAGTCCTCCCCCTGTGCACACTGCTTCAAGCCCCTCAACCACTGAGACCGCCCCACAAAGCCCTACATTGGCGATAGCCAAAGTGCTGACCCATCTGAGCACTCCACCCTCTCCCAGAAACCCATCACAACTGGGGAGACTCCAACCGAAGAGGGGTGGATACTAGTGCCGGTGGGAGCCCACAGCACAGAGAATCACAAGTCCAATCTCCCAGTGTGGCTAGGGAGATAGGACAATCTGGTGAGGCTGCCACTTCCTCTGCATCAGTATCTGAGCAGGGTGAAGCTGGTAACATCAATAAGACCTCACCAGAGGCAACTGCCGATGATGGATCCAATCCGGAGGCTGGAAGTCCCCAGTACCATGAACAAGGGGCACATGCTATTTCTGAGCCACACTCAGAGCATGTACATCCTGACATTGTCAGGAGGTCAGGTGATTCAGTTCACACTGATGATGACCTGAGCTTCTTCTTTGATGTAGTTGCTCAAAATACTATCTTGGAGGATGAGATAAGCAGACTCAAAGAGCTGCTTGCTCAAATGACTCAAGATAGAAGTCCATCTGCCACCACAAAACCACAGATGGCACCTTCACCCGAAGGTCTCACAAACACTGAGCCACTCCCACAAACTCGACCACCAGCCCCTGCTTCTAGCACTAGCTCTCAGGGTCAGAACCCCCCTGAGCAGCTGGATGCTATCCTCCAGAAATCCCTGCCTCTCATCACACCCATACTAACAGATATAGTCATTAAAACCATTGATGAGAGGCTTCCACTTATATCCAACCCCTGGTGGAGGTTGCAGTTACTAAGGCGCTTGCTGATTGTCAAACCCCAACCAATGCACCAAAAAGGGGGAGACATCAGTGCAAGCTAAGAGGAAGAGGGGAGAGGAGGAGTTAGAGGTAGAGAAAGAGGTGGTGGTTGAGAGGGAGAGGGCTGAGGAGAGTAGTAGGGTGAGGGAGAAAGGGAAGAGGAAAGTGAGGGAGGAGAGTGAGCCTATAGAAGTGGCTGGAATCCAAAAGGATTTCAGTGTCACTTATCAGAAAAAGGGAGAGAAGGAGGGAGAAAGGATTGACTCTGATCTAGCAGCCCTTGTCAAGGAGGCTGATGCTGAACAGAGCAAATCAATGGACTCTGCCATTGAGCAGCTGTTCAGGCAAGGCTTTGACAAGGACACTGCCATGCTAGATCAGGAGCTCAGGAAGATGAAATGAGAGAGATCGAACACCGATGGTCTACTTATAGCCAAGAGGACAAAAAGAGACTCGAGGCTATGAGTAGATTCATTTCGAAGTATCTGGGCAGGCCAGTCCTTGATGTTAAAGCATGGACCAGGGACAGAATCTTGGCTATAGCCGCCAAGATCTGTTCAGCTGGTGATTTCACCAAAGGACTGGTCGCTGAGGCCCTCTCAGAAGCCGGTGCTGGGAACAGGACACTGTTAGCAAAACAGACTAAAACATCTCTGATCTCTAGATTGCTAACAGTGCCTGCCAACATTCCCACACCAACCACCCAACCAAACCCACAAAACCAATCCCTTCACCATCAAAACCTGCAGCCAATGATCCACCCTTGCAGAAGAAGAGAAGGGTGTTGAGGCTGAAGAAGAAGAAGAGGAGGATGAGGAGGATAGTCTGCCCATTTCAGCAGTTATCTCTCTACCAAAAGCCAAATCCCAAACCATCACTCCCACCTCACAGATGGACACTGTGAGGGTAAAACTAGAAGAAGAGGAGCAGCAAAGATTACACGATGAGGCAATGCTGAAAAGCATTGACAAATCATATGCTGCTTCTACTTCTATCATGAACATGAAGAAGGAGGCTCTGAGACTCTTCACTCTTAAACAAACCTTTCAATATGAAAAGGAAAGAGTGAGGACTTGGCCTGATCCTAGGGTGGCTCACAGGATAGTTCAAAGGCTATGCCTGTGAGATACAAGAGCCAACTTAAGAGAATCGTAGATGAAGTGATCTCTGTGGCTCTTGTAATAACACCCTGGGAAATAGTAGAGGAGTTCGACAAAGCCTATAGAGCCAACCAATCACCCCAAACAATGCTAGATAATAGGGTGATTAGGAAAGGGTTGGTCTATAAGAGGCTTGAGAACTTCCATAGGGATGAGCTCAACTTGCTGTTAGAAGGAAAACATCCAGATGAGTTTGCATATAGGCAAGTGACAACAGTTGAGCTCAAAAATAGGAGACAGGCCAAGTATGTCTCAGAGCTGTACGGCCGGGAGGGGTTGTTCGAAGGTGAGCCTGAAGACCTAACCAAAGAAGAGCAAATGATATTTCTTCAGGCCTACACCCGGGAATCCTACCGGCTAGTACATGGGGGGTAGATCTCATGGATGGGACAACAGCTCTGTGTCCAATTCCCCAAAACAGAGCTCCCATCCATACTCAGCCAATCAAACCTTAGAGACTACCTCTCAGGCCAGTGCTTATCTGGGTCAACTTCTAATCTGATCTAGAAGGAAATAGACCAATATTTCTGCCAACAATAAGTGGGACAACAAATAATTAGAGGTTTTGGCTGCATTGGTTCAGGGGAGTTTGTTGGACCAAAAGAACCAATGAGCCAAGATCAGGAAAACCTCTAAGTCCCACATGCCATTGCAACAACTGCTAAGACTTTCATCAGCTGTTCTGACAAAGTCTGAAGAAGCAAAGTTTGAAGATCAAAGATCTGAAGTACAACAGCTGAAGAGTCTAAAGTACTGAAGACAAGTGCTGAAGATCAAAGCTGAAGAACTGAAGAACTGAAGATCATCTACTGATGCACAACGTCTGAAGACAAAGACTGAAGACAACAGCTGATGACATCTACTGAAGTCATCAGCTGATACATCATCTGAAGCCCAAGTCTGAAGAACCAAGTGTTGAAGATTCAGAGTTTGTCACAACAGCTGAAGAAGTCTTCTTCAGTTGTTGTGATGGTTTTTCCTTTCAGTAGTTTTGTAATTTTATTTCAGTAGTTTGTACAACAGCTGAAGAGCTTGTTCTTCAGCTGTTATAGTATCAGTAGTTATAAACGACTGAAGAGTTTGTTCTTCAGTCGTTGTAGGATTTTCAGTAGTTTACTTTTCAGTACTTGTAAAAGATAGGAACACTTTTGTAAGAAGATGTCAGTTGTTGACATCTTCAGTAGTTTTATGTTCCATCAGTTGTAATTTTAATAATCGGTTGATGTCCTGTCAAAAGGACATCATCACCATCCTTTTGCCGCCTATAAAAGGATGGTGAACCATGCTGTTTTAATTGCCGAAACGTGTTGAGTAATAGAAAAATTAATTTTTCGCAGAACTCTTCTCTCTCTCTATGTTTGTACTGTTACATGCAAAACATTTTGTATTCTTGATTTAATTGCTAATTTCGTGCTAAATCCGCTGCAAACCAATCTGATTGATCAAACTAGAGGCTGAGATCCTGTCAAAGATCAGTCGGAGAATTTGTAGAACAATGTGATGTTTGCTCAAGAATAAAACTGAATATCAAAAACCTCAGGATACCTGCAGCAACCAGAGATTCCAGAATGGAAATGGGATCAAATTACAATGTACTTCATAACTAAGTTGCCAAGAACCAGGAATGGATACGACACAATTTGGGTTATAGTAGATAGATTAACTAAGTTAGCTTATTTCCTACCTGTACGAGAAGATTATAAGATTGAGAGACTAGCAAGAATTTACATAAAAGAAATTGTGTCCAGACATGGAATACCTGTATCAATTATATCAGATAGAGATAGTAGATTTACTTCCAGGTTCTGGCAAACATTACAAAAAGCTTTAGGAACCCAAGTAAGTTTAAGTACAGCTTATCCCACAGATTGATGGACAGAGTGAAAGAACAATACAAACTCTAGAAGATATGTTAAGTGCTTGTGTTATAGATTTGCTGGAAATTGGGATAGTCATCTACCATTAATAAAATTTTCATATAATAACAGTTATCACTCTAGCATTGGTTAGCACATTTGAAGCTTTATACGGGAGAAAGTGTAGATCACCCTTATGTTGGAATGAAATATGTGATAGACAACTCACAGGTCCGGAACTAATACAAGAAACCACGGACAAGATCACTGATATTAAGAATAGACTGAAGGCTGCTCGTGATCGACAGAAGAGTTATGCAGACAAACGAAGAAAGCCATTAGAATTTTAAATAGGAGACAGGGTCTATCTAAAGATATCTCCCTCTGAAGGAATCTTTCGGTTTGGAAAATCCAGTAAGTTAAACCCTAGGTATATTGGTCCGTTTAAATCATTGATAGAATTGGTCCTGTGGTATATAAGTTGGAATTACCTCAAGAATTAAGTGAAGTACATAACACCTTTCATGTGTCAAATCTCAAGAAATGTCTAACCAATGAAACCTTAAAGGTACCAATTCAAGAAGTCAAAGTAGATAAGAAACTCCATTTTATGGAAGAACCAGTAGCCATTTTAAGAAAAGAAGTAAAGCAGTTAAGAAAAATAGAATTCCCATAGTGAAAGTTAAATGGAATGCAAAACGAGGACCAGAATACACATGGGAAAGAGAAGATGAAATCAGGAAGAAATACCCCAACTTATTCAGAGGTAATAATCATTTAAGTTTTTTTAAAGTTTAAGAAATCATACTTCAAGGAATTTTGGGATGAATTCTTTTAACAGTGGAGAATGTGACAACCCTAATTAGATAAACGATTTTATTACGAACATTATTTAGCAAAATACATTAGTATATGTATATACCTGTCATGCTTATATATATTTTACAAACGCAAGTTTTGCATGCATATATATAATTTTTAAGTGTGCATGTTTACAAGCATATATAATAAAAAATTTACGTGTGCATGCAAGTATATATATGAAAATGAAGCATGCATACGTATATATATTTTACTTATGGTATATGTATACCTTATATGTGTGTATATATATAAGTTCGACTTATAATTGTTTGAATATGGTCATATATTTGAATATATGTATATATGTATACGTGTGCCATAATTTAGACCTATTGGTTATCTATGTTACTATAAACTTAAAAGTGCATACGTAAATTAAGTACCAAAGCAACACCACCCAACCAAACATCACAACACAATTTAACATTAAAGAACCTAACAAATCAAATCCTAATGATCCTTAATCCTTTTTGTTTACACTTAGCTTAAGGATTATAGAAAATACTAAGCACCTCTCGGCTAAATGGAACCACAACCACCAAACCACCCTTCCCTCGGTTAACTAAGCATGCCCAATACTGCCACATTCCAACTTAAGTTTCACACACCAAAACATCATAATTGCCAAGAGAAGGTGGCAAATTTCAAAACACCATCTAGATGCATGAACACCATCATTTCAAAAGTGAAGGTAGCAAACTTCTAAGGTCCCTCGGCCACCTTGCTTTCCCACCATATTTCCTTCTAAACACCACCTATCACCTTGCATCCTTAGTCATCAAGCTTTCTTAGAGTCAAATGAATATGGCAATCCTAAGAGACTACCCTTGGCCACCTTACCATTCCTTAGACCGCCACCTTGCACCTTGTAATTAAGAATAGGACACCTCATTAGCCTATTCATGATTACTCACACAAGCTAGGGTCTAAACTCATTAATGAGTCACCACCACTAGAACCGCCCATGCATCCTTTAAAAGTTCTCGAAACATTAGACCTCCACACATCACAACCAAGAACTAACTCCAACTCTCTACTTCTGGGTCTCATCACAAACACAACAACCACCACCTTTGCTCTCTAGTTCTCGGAACACCTCACACAACCATCAACACCATCATCAACCATAGCACCACCACCACATCCTCATCACCTTATTTTCTACCTACCTTTCGGCCCCATACAACCACCATCAACCATTACCACCCATAACCATCATCACTATCACCATTCATCACCTTGTTCACTCTCGGTTTTCATACAACATCATCAAGGTCATCATTCTCATCATCATCAGCCTTCCTCATCTTGTTTGTACAAGGTTAAGATCTTTCTAAAAGTGTTTTAATACAAAACTTACATATGTGTTATAAACACATATAGAAAATTGTTTTGGTATATAAATAACCAAAACTAATCTAAAAATGTTTTGAAATCCTTTAATGTTCATTAAATCACAGTAATGAAGTACCAAAAATTTAGAAAACCCTTAACAAAAGGATATTTTGGATTTATAAAGATTAAATCTTGAAATATTAAGAAAAATCTAGTAAGGATACTAAACAAATGAGATTATGGGAATAAATAGTGAAAAATCTTTATAAATATACTGAAACATTATTCTGTAAATTTTGACAAAACTATGATAAATAAAACAATTTATATAAAATTGTTTTAAAGAAGAAAAATAAAGAAAACACTTAAAAATACAAAATAATTCGGGAAAATTCTGGAAAAATCACAGAATGACCCTTTTGGAGTATAAAAGCTCCAGGAATTATTTGGTATTTTAGTTCATTATTATGGTTGAAAAACGAATTTTAAGTGATCTGTAGTAGAAAAATCTAAATAAGTACTTAACTACTACCATAAATCGTCAAAAATTTACTGAAGATATGATAAATCAAAAGAAGCAGATTTTGTAATTTTCATAATTTTTGGAGATGTAAATATTTTTAGTGAATTTTGGGAATATTATGAGATTTACAGAAAGAAATATGTTGGGAATTGAACATCCAGAAAATTATGGGAAGATCTAGACTGTTGAAATAACATTCTGTAATTTTTTTGATGATTTTTGGATAACCGTAGCTAATTTTAATGATTTATGAAGACTTTGGAATAATTATAACAAATTATACATAGTGAAATAAAAGTTGGAAATTTTATGATGATGTTAGCTGATTATTTCACAGCTAAACCTCAAAAGATTGTTATATTTGAGGTTCTAAAAATTTTAAATAAATTAATATCTAATTTTGTGAATTATTTTATAGGTTCCACTTTGGAGATACGTTGAGATTCATAGCCCCATTTTTACCCTTTTGGTATTTGTAAAGTTTTTGGGAGAAAAAACATACTGGTTACGTTGATGTATTACTTTGAAAATATTTTGAGGCTTACTGTCATTTGTGATACAACCATTAGTTCGAATGAGGAACCGTCTGATAATATTAATAGTGCTACTTAGGAGAATATTTGCACCAACAGGATGAGTGTTGTGATGTTATTTTCCTACACCTAACCGAATGAGGGTTGAGATGTAATATTATCTGATTTTGTGAATTATTTCGTGATAGTATGATTATGTATGTGAACAGATTTGCTTGTAATTGGTGCATCAACAAAATATTTTATTTGGATATAAACCTATGTTCTCACCAACTTTTTGTTGACTATTTTGACTATGCTTTTTCTGGAAACGATGACTAACGCATTTGACTTTAGTTTTGAGGTCCACAATGGTTGGGGGCGAGATTGTTGGAAGAGTTTGTGTGACCCTAACAGTCAACATAGTTGACTATAGTGTGTGTGGAAGCGCACTTTCATCGCCTCTGAAGACATGCTATATAATGATGTAAAAGATTATATCAAATTTTAAAAACTTATGTTATATGATGTAATCTCGACTATTATAAATAAATGCATGTCTTAATTAGTTTCTGATTATGTGTGTTTGCATATTGTATATACAACATTATAAACAATGCACTCTGATCAAACGAGTCACACCCGAACAGCATTTAACGCTTCCGCCGGGATGTGACAAAACTCCTAGGTTGATTTATGCTTGGACACATTTAAGCCATTTTCTTAAGTTTAATATGTAGCATTTTGATGTTTATACAATTTTTCTTTCAAGTATATAGTTTTCTCCTTTGCAAGTATATGTTTTCCCTTTGTCAATCTACAAATATAGCAAGAGAGTTCCAATTCGTTGGTATCTGTAGTTATTTTGGTTAGTGATAATGAATGTACACGAGAGTATATATCTAAAGCAATTTCATATTTTCTCCTCTAAACTTATAAAATAACATATTTTTTAAAATCATATATGCTTCAAGAATTGTATATAAACTTATTTTTTTCTATAAACTTAAGATATTTTATATCTAAGATATATGAAATTCTCTAATTAGTTGAACTACTCTATCAATGATATTTTAACTCAAGTGGCTAAGTTGAGATACCCCAAGATCTCATAAAATAGGTGGAGGCTTGGGTTCAAAACTCATCTATGACAAAATAAATAAAAGGGGGTCCTCTCACATAATTTGAGTTTCCTGATGGTCTCAGGTTTCGTACTTGAGTAATGTAAATGATTGGGTGGGCCAATGGGCCGTCAATGATCCCATTAGCCCCAAAAAAAGGTTAGGACTACTCTGATGAACCTATTCAAAATAATTCACTTTTTTTTGAAGTTACAATAAAAATAACTTTAGATATATATCTACAAGAAATCTGCTCGATAGTGGCGACACTATTAGCGGCGACTTTAGTCAAAAGCGGCAACAGCCAATAGCGGCGACTTATTACGATGACAATTCGCCGCTATTGCTTCGGATCCGTTTTACTTGTACTAACCTAGATATGGCCGTTCATTAGAAACAAGATCTAACGGCGAGATTTCCATCGTACACTAGAGCAATAGCGACGACACTATTAGCGGCGACTTGTCGCCGCTATTACTTTTAGTGGCGACTTTTCTAGTATTAGCGGCGACTATTATCGTCGCTAATGGTTGATATTTTTGTAATGTATTGAATTCCATATACGCATAGATTGATTGTAAATAACTAAATATTGAGGGAAGAGTTGCAAATCTGTAATCTAACGTCACGCGACTTTCTCTCGCTATCATTTTTATTTTTTTGCAAGTAATTCTATTCTACTCCAACTTCGGCCTAAAGTACATCTCATATATATCATAATTATTCAAAAATGCCTGAGACATTCTCATAAACGATGCTTCTAAAGATAAAATCTTTATCATTGAGTCACCAACCCTAGTGATTCTCCCTATCATTTCTATTTTCTTATCAAACTTTTGGCCTTGATGCATAATGTGTGTATACGTGTGCTTGTTTGATCTATGAGGTCGGGTTGATATTAATAGCGTATTAGATTTCACGTTAAAAACTATTAATTACTACCATTAGTATTCACTAATCTTAAAGATACATACATATGTTAATAAGAAGCCCCTATAGAAATGTCATAACAATCCTTATAACTAATGCCTATGAAATATTCTACAACTTTTTGTGCTAGTATATTCTTATTAAAATTTATGTGATCATAAGAAAGAATCAAAGTTACTTCGGTATAAAAGTTAAGAAAACTATTATATATGCAAGTTATAAGCTGGGTTTTAAAATGATTCTTTTAAGTATTAACATGCTAGTATCTACTATCTAGTATGGTAGCATGGTCAAATTATTAAGAAGAAATGTTTTAGATTGGAAACGAAATGAAAGCTGAAAATCAAATTTATTAGAATTACTTAGATTGCTAGTATCTACTATCTAGCCTGTAATAACACAAAGTTGCTGTTTCTTCACTAGTTATCAACGTCTAGTTTAACTATGTAATTTAAAGTAAAAAGACTGAATATATGAAGTGAGCAAAAATCTAAAGAGTAAAGATCAACTCCATATTTGTAGAGAATGCAAAGTTTAATTTCCAAAGATCAAAACACAAAGTAGCAAATATATATTACAAAAGATCCAGAAAACTATATACTATGGACGAAACGCACTTGCATCGTTCTTCCATAGGCACACACCTCTTGTAACTCGCACGTCAAACTAGTTAATATTTTCTTACCGGAAACAAAAGGTAATTATCGCGATATATAGTCTCATGCGCCAACTTCAATGGTGTGATTTGGCATCTTTTGGAGAGCATGAGGTTCAGGGGCTGCATGATCAAACTTATGAGCGGTTTTTGCAACCACAGGAAGAATCTCAGCTTGCATTAAAGCATTCAACTTTACCACATCAATGACTTTCTGATCCTCTTTAAATTCTTGAATCCTTTGGTCTTTCATTTCAGTGATTATTTTTTCATTTGTAACTGGCTTATTCTTTCTGTACATCGCGTATAGTATCATTTGAATGATACCAAATGTGAATCCCAATACATTTGGAATCTGTAAAATAAGTAAAAATTAAGAAAAACTAATTGAATGTCTAACCTTTTAAAGGAGAAGATATTAGAAAATTATGTTGTATGTTTAAAGCCCCATACCGCGATATTGAAGTCTCTAAGAAGTAGGCCATAAAAGAACCACATAACAGCGCTAAGGGTGAGCGCTACGGATAGTAGAATTGGCATGTACTCTACACTTTTTGTTTTAATCACTTGTCGCTGCGAAATAATTTGAATAATACTAATTAGAAAGCATGATTAAGGAAATAAAGTAGTTCAAAACTTCCTGTTATCATGCAAACTTACCAAAACTCCCAAAGGAGCTACAAAAACACATAATGAGAACACAAGGCAAATCCATCCAACAATCACACCGCGGGTAACTCCAGTTGCAAGGAATTGTGTCAAGACAACAATCAATCCAAAACCAACAAATATTAGCAATATTATTAGCTTCAAACTCTCCATCTGCATATATAACCAATTGGTTTTTGTTAGTTTAACTTTTATTTATTTATTTGTAGCTATGATCATTAAAGTCATTGTAAATACTGGTTAAAGCATACCCTAGCCTTCTTTGGTGCATAGAAGAGGAAGAATACAATGTACACCGTTTCAATAACGCAACCAAATGAGTTAATGGTGATGAGAAGCAGGACATTGGTCTTAAGCAATGCATAGTATATCCAAAGCATGGCACTGAATAAGCCCACCACATAAGGAGCTGATTGAAATCCTTCAGTTGATTTCTTTTTGTAGACTTTATAAAATGTCGGTCTGTAATTAAATAATATTATGTGTGAAAAGTTAGTTGAATTTATTATATCATGAAACGAGGATAAAACAAAACCAAAACAAAAAGAGAAAGACTTACATTGGTGCAAGAAACACCATAAAAGAGACAATATTACCTAAAATATACCAGGAAAAATAATGTTACAACAAGATAACTAAAGATTGAACATAACTAAAGAGAGCAATGAAGAATGTTTATACCAAGAAGGCCAAATGCAAGAGTAAGGTGAGCCATGGTCCCAGTCATTTTGCTTGATGATTACTTATACAACTATATATCTCCTTTTGTATCCTTGATCTTCCTCAAACCAATGTTCTTCAAAGAGGTGCTACCCTTTTCCCTAAATATCTATCTTTCTTCCTCTTCTAGTGTTGTTGCATATGATATGGTAGAGTGATCCTATATATATGGAGCAAGGGCAGGTGGGTCCACCAATACAGGATTTCTTTTGGCTAAAGTAGTTATATGATTTTAGTTTTTAACTTCTGTTAACGGGGAGAAAATAGAAGAAAAAATCATACTTTTGGCCACAAATGCATGGACCTTTTACCGAAAGCTAACCAAAAGATAAATTGATGTAGTGCTGATACAAGAGCTAGCGGACTCACCCTGGACCAACTATACACTAGACGTGAAAAAGCCCCAAATTAAAGCGCGTATAACATTCCATCTGTTGGGAGTTACGGTGCTCATGAGTGATAGACGAACACGTCTCTACAGGACAGATCAAGTCCCAATTTCATCATCCGGGCTCAAAGTTTGAATGAAATGATTTTCCGTAATTTTAACAAGTTTTAATTATTTTCTTTTAATTGTAAAAAAAACACATAAATCATATACTTGTTATTTTACCTCTTCCATTTCACCATCTAGCCGTTAATTTCAAATTTCAAGATTTGGTAATACTTCCAAATTTAAAGTAAGCTTGATAATAATACTTTCAATACTCAATATTATACCAAATCTTTTTTCAAGATGTAATTGCTTACATCTTTAATATTCAACTCTAGAAGTCATCTTTGACATAACTAATGTATCCAAATGAATATGAAACAACTATGAAAGGCTAATACTGATGAAATACGCAATGTAAGTTTTTCGATTAACTACCATCCATTCGGGGATTTCGATACATATCACTTGATAGATTGAATCTCCTGGTGGCACTTTGTGATGCATATGTCACCCACCCATCCAATTGTGCTGAATAAACATACCAATCTTCAGTACTGCTTTATTGCTAAGCTTATCCTACTTTGATTGATGGGTGTGTTACGTACGAAATAGTTTTCCATAACAATTTGCGCAATCTTTGTGGCTGTCTTTTGTTATAGTGCTGCATTATTGAAGATAATTTGATCACAATCACAATTTTTGGAGATAAAAAGCGGTTGCATTAGCTTTTTAAATGTCTCAGAAATTAATCAATGTTTTTCATATTGGTTAACTATATTGTTTTGGTGGAAAGGAAAAAGTGTGATGATCATGTGTGAAAATTGCACGTATTATTATATAGAACCGAATTTTTTTATTTCTTATTATAAGATTCTCTTAATTAATTAATTGGTAACTTATAATTAATGCACTATATTTTGTTTTTAAGTAAAACTAGAAAAAATAATTACTAAAGAGTTAATTGCTATTTTCATTCCTGAGTAGTTTTTGTCTGTTTTGTCATTTACATCAAAAAAAAGTTTTTTTTCTCTTTTGAGTCCTTGACTTTTTTTGAAATTTTGTCATTTTTTTTCATATATATGTTTCATTTATAAGTTACTTAATTTTAAACTATTTAATAAATATAATCAAATTAAAGTTTAATATAACAAACTTATATATAGCGACTATAGTATAAGACATAAAACTTGATTACTATTAGCTTAAATATTGTATTATTATTTAATTAAGTACATCAATCTCTTTTTGGCACATGATTTGTAATCTTAAAATGATTCAAAATCCAATTCATGCACCACGACAAGAATATCGGCACTAGTGACAAAAGTTTAGGTGGCTTTTTCATAAAGTGATAAAGAACATATATGACGACCTTCAAAGTTTTTTTCACCATTAATGACAAGAACTATAAGCTCGTAGCTAAAATGGTCAGTAATTACAATGACAAAATGTTAAAATAATATATGTTAATTTTATTATTTTTTTTTTCTATTTGTTTCTAATAAATTTCTGTTTTATTTGTTTTGAGTTCATGGTTCTGAGTTCGTGGGCTTATGTGTTCGTGGGCTGCTGATATGGATTTGGATGTTGCTGGGCTTGGAGCCTGTTGCTGAAATGGAGAGATGGGCTGTGGGCTTCTGGTGCCTGTTGCAGTTTTATGTGTATATATGGAGCTGGAGTGTGTCTTGGAAGACATTCCAGAAATATCTTCTCTCGTACGCTCTCTCTCTCTCTCTCTCACTCTCATATTAGGGTTTTCACAATCTCTGAAGATCTTGATCATCTGGGTTATCAGGTTGATAATCCAAGCTCTGTATTGTGTTTATTCGTTCTGATTCACCATTATTGTGAATCAGGGTTTGTACGACTGTGGTTTTTAATCTGAATATTGTTCGAGAGTTTGTTGTGGTTGTTGTATCATCTGATACCATTTTTGACATGGTATCAGAGCTCTGAAGGTTGAGCTCTTGATTCTGGTGATTTCGACGATTAAATCGTCGACTATGGCTAGGGTTTCTGTCATCTCTGAAACCCTTGGTTCTTCGCTGCTTCCGCATCTTGTTCTTGATACGCGACGGTTCAGTTTTCCCTGACTTCATCGCAACCCTAGTTGGAGGCAAGATCGGTCTCTCAAGCATCGCCGGTGATTCTTGCAACCCTAGAAGGTTGCGTGGTGAGGTCATCGCCTCGCTGATCTGCATTTTGTTGGTATTCTGTCAGTAAATACAACCCTCGAAGGTTGTTAGTTACTTGACCTGCTTTGGAGTACCCTTTATTTAGGTAGCTTGCGCTGTGAGAACATCTCTTCCCTGTTTTCTTATTATCTCTCTCTGTTTAGTTCTTTAAGCACGTTTGGCTGGGTTAGGGGTACCAGCATCTGGTTGTTTCAGGAGGCTTAACTCCCTATGTTGTGTGATATTATCTGTTTCTGTGTGCATCACTTGCGTGACTTGCGGTGTGCTGCATCTCACACACTTGGTTAATCCTTGATCTGCCACTATAGTGGTGTGAAAACCTGGCTTGACCTTGTTGTGTTTCTGTGCGTGTGTGACGTGTGCTGCATTCTTTACTTGTTGTTTCTATGGCTGAGAGTTCATCCCTATCTGTCACTGATAATTTTGTCAGCAAACTAGACTCTAGTAATCCATTGTATCTTCACCCGAGTGAGTCCAGTTGTCTGACCATAATTACTATAAAACTAAAAGGAACCGAGAACTACACCATCTGGGCCAACTCTATGAAACTTGGTCTTCAAGCCAAAAATAAATTAGGATTTATAGATGGAACATGTAAAAGGCCCAAGGATGATGAAGTTCTTAGTTCTCAATGGGATCGCTGTAATTCTGTTGTGCTAACCTGGATTCTTAATTCTATATGTGAAGAACTCTATGTTGGTCAAGTCTATTCCAAACTTGCATCCGAAGTTTGGACAGACTTGAAAGAGACATACGACAAAGTTGATGGGTCAGTTGTGTTCAATCTGTTTCAAAAAATTAACTCTGTCTCTCAAAATGGTTTATCTGTTGCTGAATATTATCATAAGCTAAACACTATGTGGAAACAATTTGATGCAATGGTGCAACTACCCACTTGTAGTTGTTCTGCCTCTAAAAAGTTTAATGACTTTAATCAAATGATAAAATTAATGCAATTTCTGATGGGATTGGATGATATCTACCAACCTGTCAGAACAAACTTATTAACCAGAGAACCTCTACCCACTATTAAAACTGCTTTCTCAATTATCTCTAGGGAAGAGTCACATAGAACATCTAGCAATATTTCTAAAACTCAAAATGTTGGATTTGCATCCAAACTAAATCAATCTAATGATAATAAAAGAAGGAGTGGTAGAGGTCCAAACCCAAATCTGAAATGCAGCCATTGTAACAAAATCGGACACAATGTGGAAAGATGTTTTGAGATTGTGGGTTACCCACAAGGAAATAAACCAAGAAATAATCTCGTTTCAAAAAATCCGTCGTCTCACAACTCAAAAATGGAAAAAACTGACCCCAACTCCAGTAGTGTGTCTTCTCCAAACTCTGTGTCTTTAAACCTTGAGCAGGTTACTCAGCTTTTGGGTCTTCTGAACATTTCATCAAATGACAAATCTCAAACCCCTAACTTTGGAGGTAATAAAATCAACGTATGCAACACTAGTTTCAATAATCTCAATTGTTTCTCATCCAACATATGAAATGGATGGATTATTGATTCAGGGGCAAATCAACACATGGAATTTCAGAAAACAAACTAACTAACCTTGTAGATGTTTCAAATCTGAATATTATAGTGAAGCACCCAAATGGTACAAATGCATTACTCACAAAAATTAGAAACCTTAAACTAAGTGAGGGCATTACTCTTTCTGATGTGCTTGTAGTCCCTGAATACAATGTTAATTTGATCTCTGTTCATAAACTTGTCAAGTCCAACAATGTATGTGTCATGTTTGATGAGTCAAAATGCTATATTCAGGATTTGCTCACCAAGAAACTCCTGGTGACTGGTAATCAAGTTGATGGCCTTTATTTGTGTGATAACTCCCCCAATCCTGATAAGGTGTGTCTCAACAGTTCCCTTTCTATCACCCTATGGCATTCTAGATTGGGTCACCCATCTGACCATGTCTTAAAAATACTTAATCTACCCTTTAAACATAAGGACAATCAACTGGAACCCTGTGAAGTTTGTCATAAGGCTAAACAACACAGAGAACCATTTCCTCTAAGTGAACATAAAACCAAGCATGTGGGTGAATTAATTCATCTAGATGTTTGGGGTCCTTATAAAATTCAAAGTAGAGAAGGGTATAGGTTCTTTCTAACCATAGTGGATGATTTTTCAAGAACTGTTTGGGTCTACTTATTAAAACATAAAGATGAAACTGTTCTCAACTTTGAAAACTTCTATAATATGATAAAGACTCAATTTGGGCATTCTATAAAAGCTATAAGAACAGACAATGGTACTGAATTCACAAATCAATATATGTCTAAACTAATTCACCAACATGGCATAATTCATCAAACCACTTGTACTTATACCCCTCAACAAAATGGAATTGTCGAGAGAAAACATAGACATCTATTAAATGTGGCCAGAACTCTATTATTTGAAGCTAGAATTCCTATTTGTTTTTGGTCTGATTGCATTCTAATAGCTGCCTACTTAATTAACAGGACTCCCTCATCCATCTTAAATGGTAAGTCCCCATATGAGATCATGTTTGGCTTTGCTCCCTCCATTAACCACCTTAGAGTATTTGGTTGTCTTTGCTTTTGCACTATCTTAAATAATCACAATAAATTTGGGAATAATGCTGAAAATTGTGTTTTTTTGGGATATTCTCCGTTTAAAAAGGGGTATAAAGTATGAAGTCTTGATTCTCAAACAATTTTCTTCTCTAGAGATGTAAAATTTTATGAGTCCATTTTCCCTTTCAAAATTAATTCCACTTCTAATATTAGTAATGTTGAGTCTTCTTCAAATCAGTTTAATTTCTTTGAAGTGTTTGAGCAAAATCAACCTGATATTCACACTCATAATGGGGAGATTCCCAATGATAAAGGGGGAGATTTGATAGACACACAAAAAACGAATCAAACCCAGCAAACTGAATCACAGGATTCAGAAGGTGTGCAAGGAACTCAGCAGCCTCCGAACCCAATAATGGGTGCAAGGGAAAGTGAGGCTGAGTCTATGCAACCTCATCCTGGTGAACGCAGTATGGCTGAGCCAAATTCTGAAAAAAGTGTGAATGATAATAACATCTCTCAATGAGGGAATCAATGATCCATCTGTAGGACCTAGAAGATCTGTTAGGAATAGGTCCATGCCAAAAATTCTTGATGACTTTATAATTGAGGGAAAAGTAAAATTTGGAATGGAGCATGTTGTTAATTACTCTAAGCTTTCAGCTGAAAATAAATGTTTTGTCACTGCTTTAAATAAATCTAGGGAACCTAAGCACTACCATGAAGCCAAACATGATATTAATTGGGTCAACGCCATGAATGAGGAAATGAATGCCTTAAACCGTAATCACACATGGGATCTGGTTGAGTTACCCCCTAACAGAAAACCTATTGGCTGTCGATGGTTATATAAAATCAAATATAAGTCATCTGGAGAAATAGAAAGGTATAAGGCTCGGTTAGTTGCCAAAGGTTATAGTCAAAAGGAAGGGATCGACTTCGATGAAACCTTTGCCCCAGTTGTAAAAATGGTTACGGTGCGTTGTGTCATTACTTTAGCTGTTCAAAATAATTGGCCCTTGTTTCAATTGGATATCAATAGTGCGTTTCTGTATGGTGACCTTAATGAAGATGTTTACATGCAATTACCTGATGGGTATTTTTCGGAAAATGAATCTAGAGTGTGTAAACTAAACAAAGCTTTATACGGTCTAAAACAAGCTCCTAGAATGTGGAATGAAAAACTTGTTGGTGTGCTTTTAGACATTGGTTTTGTTCAAAGCAGATGTGATTATTCTCTATTTGTCAAATCTGAGAAATCTATCTTTATTGCTCTTCTTGTATATGTTGATGATATAATTGTCACTGGAAATAATGTTCAGGAAATTAATCGTGTTAAAAATCTTTTGAAATCAAAATTTTTGATTAAAGATCTTGGGGAACTCAAATATTTCCTGGGTATTGAAGTTGTTAAAAATAATAATGGTATTTGCTTATCTCAACGTAAATACTGTATGGAATTATTGGCTGAATATGGGCTAAGTGGCTGTAAGCCGGTTTTAACCCCTCTTGAACCTCACTATGTGCTTATGAATATGTGTTCTAAGGATGATTCTAAACTTAAAAATATTACTGCATATCAGAAAATTATTGGTAAACTAATTTATCTGTCTCATACAAGACCTGATATATGTTATGCAGTTCAGTTTTTGAGTCAATACATGCACTGTCCTTCAAACACTCATTTTCAGATTACTTTACGTGTTCTGCGGTATCTTAAATCTGCCCCTGGAAAGGGTATTCTAATTAGCAAGAGTGACAGTCTTAACCTGTCAGTCTTTGCTGATTCTGATTGGGGAAAATGTCTCATGTCTCGAAAGTCTGTTACGGGCTTCTGTATTTTCATGGGTAACAATGTTGTATCCTGGAAGAGTAAGAAGCAGAATACTGTTTCTCGCTCTTCTGCTGAAGCTGAATATCGGGCAATGTGTGCTGCTACTTGTGAAGCCATTTGGCTTGTTAATCTGATGTCTGAGCTAAATGTTCAGCTTTCTCTGCCTATCCCTCTGTGGTGTGATAACAATGCAGCTATTTCGATAGCTGCTAACCCGGTGTTTCATGATCGCACTAAACACTTTGAGCTGGATTTATATTTTTTGCGTGAAAAATTGCAAACGGGTTTATTAAAACTATGTCTACTAAATCTGCTGATCAATGTGCGGACATTTTTACAAAAGGTTTAATGGTAAAACAGCATAGCATTTTAATTGATCATCTTTATATGTTTGATCCTTTTGGGAAATAAAATTGAGGGGGGTGTTAAAATAATATATGTCAATTTTATTATTTTTCTTTCTATTTGTTTCTAATAAATTTCTGTTTTATTTGTTTTGAGTTCATGGTTCTGAGTTCGTGGGCTTATGTGTTCGTGGGCTGCTGATATGGATTTGGATGTTGCTGGGCTTGGAGCCTGTTGCTGAAATGGAGAGATGGGCTGTGGGCTTCTGGTGCCTGTTGCAGTTTTATGTGTATATATGGAGCTGGAGTGTGTCTTGGAAGACATTCCAGAAATATCTTCTCTCGTACGCTCTCTCTCTCTCACACGCTCTCATATTAGGGTTTTCACAATCTCTGAAGATCTTGATCATCTGGATTATCAGGTTGATAATCCAAGCTCTGTATTGTGTTCATTTGTTCTGATTCACTATTATTGTGAATCAGGGTTTGTACGACTGTGGTTTTTAATCTGAATATTGTTCGAGAGTTTGTTGTGGTTGTTGTATCATCTGATACCATTTTTGACACAAAAAGATGTATTAAATTGTATTGTGGTTGATAATTAGGATTTTTTATTATTATTGTTGTTGGGAACTCCTTAAGCGCACACAAACATTTGTCTTAAAAATCAAGTTGATTAGTTTCAAATTAATGTTTCTGTATCAGAGAACAAATTAAGTTTTAATCAAAGACCTAAAACCATGTTACCATGAAACATTCATTTTATTTGTCTCATATCTCACTATGTTTCTCACAAAAGCTGCCATAAAGGTGATATGATGTATTAACAAACAATTGTCTCATCGTTGTTAATCTGTTACGGACGTTGTCAAAAGAGCTAGCCACACGTATAGATGGTGGATATTTGTGAAAAACTTATATGCTTGCATACAATCTCTTGAATTGTTTATGCACAAGATTAAAGCACAAATACGTTACGTAAGACGTACAAAAAAGTGGAAATTTTTATAGTGTTGATCACTTCCAATAATTACAAAGTTCATAGGGACAAGATAGGGTTTCTTAAAAGTTTTCTCCATTATAAATGAAAAGAACTTAAGATGAGATAGAGCCCTAATATGAATAAGAATTGCTGAGCTACAATTTATCAGCATATGCACATCAAACAATATCACCCACATGATTGTACGTATACTTGATTCTAAAAAGTGGTTTTATATATAGATCGAAGAACACCAAACGAACTTTGGTTACAGCTAGTGGATGCAAAACGATTTTGTGTGTGCAAAAAGTAATAATGTAATGAGAAGTAATAACCCACATAATAATGTTACAACTCTTTATTAAGAATAACAAACCTCTATGCGCACAAGCCCTTTGTAAGTAAGATCTATGTAAAAACTCCGTTAGGTGTTAAGTTGTATATTATCGATTATCTATAATGAGAATAATTTCAAAGCATATTTAATAAAATCAAAAAATTTAACTATGATAAAGATTATACACTAAAACTTAA
Organism: Flaveria linearis; assembly: GCA_024085815.1. Classification (NCBI taxonomy): domain Eukaryota; kingdom Viridiplantae; phylum Streptophyta; class Magnoliopsida; order Asterales; family Asteraceae; genus Flaveria; species Flaveria linearis. Next base: position 54,565,360 of record CM044016.1, read on the forward strand.
CTAATTGCCCTACAATAATTTTACCCTTTAGTGACGAGGTTTATGATAGTTGATTGTGCTGCCAACATGTTGTCGACACATGGTGCCTGAAAAATGTTTTAACTTTTATAAGCTATAACGAGGATAGGTCGACGGTAGATATAGGTTCTTTTTATATTTTTAACTTTCTTTTTCTTACCAACAAATAAATTTAAAAAAAAAATTATGACAATGATATGCCTTTGGTAGACTCTTCTAAATCATTATAAAATTTTCTTTTATTCTTTAATACTAAAAAGTGAAAGACGATGTTGCATGTGTTGGTTACCCAATGTTGACGACATGTCATTAGCATATGGCCGGTCTCATTATTTTCACAGCCTCTAATAGTTATAAGTGTAATATCATTCATTCTACAGCTCCCCTCCTCACTTCTTCTCATCTGCTGCCCATACACGATTCCCCCAAATCCAAATCGATTTCGTGGCGATTTCCAACTCGATTTCCACCTTTTCTAACCATATACTATCTATCGAGGTATGATTAATTTTAGTGTTTTTCATGTTTAGGGTCTCTTGATTCTGATGTATGTATATAGTTGAAATGAATGTGTATATGCGTTTGAATGTATGTATAGGTTATTGATTTCAATATATGTATGAATAATAAATGGATCCATAATGTAACTTAATCTAACCAGTAATTAATCATAAACTAGAAACAAAAACAAATAATAAAGTGTCTCCGCAATGCAAGGGGAATACATCTATATCATCTCCTTAAAAAGTAGATTAACAAAAAGAAAAGAAATGAAAAGTAAAAGGGAACACAGCCACTAGTCGAGATGATTAATTGATCAAATCTTCTGGATCTGCATTATCCTTGCAAAATATCTAAATATAGAAGGGGTGTGATTAACTATAAGAAACTAATAAGATTAATTATAAGAAACTAATAGTATTACAATACTACTAGAAAACTAACCATTTGTGATCGCTTTTTAGGTTGCAAATCGGTTGCCAAAATCCCGTAGTGACCGCTTTGCGACAAAAATTAAGTACGTTGGAAGAAATACAAGTCGTAAAAAAGTTTATTGCAATCATTTGTGATTGCAATTATATTTGCGACCGAACTTCGCAACTCCTATCGTCGTCGCAAACATTGTGACTGCTTTGCTACCACTTTTATTGGGATCGTTTTTGCGACCGCCAACTTACGACCAATGCGCAACGACCCTTTTTTGCGACCCTTTTCTAATCGCATAGCATTCAAAAAGCTTTCGTAGAAAAAGTTTCAGATAAAAATTATATACTTATCTAAAATAATTATATCCTTTATATATACAAATATTTACAAATTGTTACAACTTATACAAAATACACATTGCTTGAAGAAAGAAGTTAAAAGTCCCGCTTATAATTTTGACCTTCAATTGAGACAACTAAGATGGTCAAAAAAAATTCTTTTTATTACAGTTTTTGTCACTATCGAAGTCAGTTGCAAATTTTGCAACCAATCTTCGACCTTTGGTTGATCTCTCTTTTTACAACCTACGGTCACAAATCAATCTCTAGTTTTGCATTCGTTTTTTTCCCGATCGCAATTCACTAGTTTTTAATAGTGAGTTTTAATTTCAACAAATATATTAAGCAAACGGGTAAGATTATATTTTCTTGTTGCATTTCTTAAAAATCATACTTACAAGAGAAGCCTAATGTTATGTTTAGACTTACAAGCTAGAGAAGCCTATAACACGTTAGGTTTTTGGATGTTGTTATAACCACAAACTCATGTAATGCATTTATCTATATGATTCTTTGTAAAAAACGTATAATTAGGCCCCAGTTTGATATTATAGGTCATATATTTTTAGAATTATTTTACTAAACTATATATATGGTTTAATTTTAATATATTTGAACGTTACAAAACAATAATAAAACTGATTACATTTTATTTGAAAACTTTATTAAAGCTAATACATTTTAAATTAAGTAATTAATTTCACTACAAATATATATGAAAAATACCATAAATGCATATTGAGATTTTTTATTTTTTATAGTATATATATGTAAAAGAGAAATTAATAGGAGTTCTTTGTATACTCACTACACCACACTTTCCATCCATTGTTGTCGTGTAAATCCATGTGGATGGAGGAATAACCACTATCGTTATTTCAGTGATTCTGAATGAAAGAAAATTTTTATATTAACGTACAACTATATGAGAATATCAGGACAAGTATTTGGGTATGTTAGACCAGAAATTAATTATGAAACTTTTCATTTGTTTTGGATGACTATTATACTAGATCATATGCGTCCAATTACACAAATTAATCTCATAATCAGTAATCCGAATAAAAAAATATAGAAATTAATACATGATCTTAAGAAATTAAATATACAAAATGGTTTTTTTTAGTTGTTAGAAACATTAAAATATTAAAATATTGAAATATATACACGTGTATATAATTACGCATTTGACATTTCAAGTCAATTTCTGAGATTGATCTAAATAAATTTTGCTTAATGAGAATCCAATATAATTTTTAGTCGATCATAAGCGGTTATATAGTAAGTTGCTAATTAATGATTTTTACCATGATTTGGATTGACAAAATGGAGTTCAACACATTTCTCTATTTTGAGTTTAACGTCGAATTATTTATTTATTTATGTAGTATTATTCTTATTTTCTTTTAATCGGGAAAATGTTTTTTAAAGATCATTACACATGGTGGTTGAACTCTAAATGATTGGAAAAGGTTCCTAATTACTTCAATTTTTTTGTGGAAAGTAAGGAGTTTCCTTTTTTGAACATAATACATTGATAAAATATACCCTCACCTAATTAAGCAAAAGTATAATTATCTATCTACAAATGCACCACTAAGGCACTAACTAGCTACCTGCAATGGATCATCATCCATCTAAATCTTATTAAATGATTTTGCTAAGCAAAGAAAGACAAACATCCTGATGATCATGGGAATTGCAAATAATATTTAACATGGATTCGTGGAGCTGGGGAATAACAGATTTAAAGAAAAGCCAAAGTACTTTTGAACGCACTACAATATATAAACGAACAAATTATTAACTGCAAGAGAGATAGAGATATAGTTAGAGCGGAAAATTATACAGATATCAAGAGTTTAAGCCCCACTTATGATTGGTTAGTGTAAATTAGTGGTGGGGTAAAATTAGAAGTAGGTTAGATGAGTGTATATATGCGTTGTACTGCATTTCTTGTCATGTGGTCTCTTTCTGAACATGTTTCACAGATCGCCAGATCGGCATTATTTCATAAACTCAACTTTTGGGTGTATGAAATTCTCAGGCTTTAGGGACAATTTTTAAAAGTGTGAGTTATTCTACAAAGTGTATTTTTGCTACAAAGTGTGAGAAGATATAATGAACTAAAAAAGTCACAAAAAATTATATCTCACAATCTAAATCGAATTTCAAAAAAGTACTTCGGAGTCTCTGTTTATCTTGGTCCTCTTTCAGAAAAAAAATAAAAAAAATTCATTATGTCTTTATATGACACAATAACGTCATTATGTCTTTCATAAATGACACAATAAAAAATGTTAATTTTTTTATTTTTTTATTTTTCGCTTATTTTTTTTCTTAGTGATGTTGGCTAAGGGAATAAAAGCTCGGAATTACTTTTTTGAAATTTAGATTGTGAGATATAATTTTTTTGTGACTCTTTTTGACTTATTGTGTCTTCTCACACTTTGTAACAAATATACATTTTGTATTTGAACCTTTTTTTTAAAAAATATGATGAAACTTCAATTAATTAACAATCAAGATGTTACCATCTTTCTATTTTACTTACATACTACTAGTTTTTAACTTAGTGATGCATTAATGGTTGTACAATAAGCATTAAAGATTGTATATGTTTTTGTTGTTCTTTTCTCTCTTTAAAATTTTTATTTTAAACATAATATTTTTACATCTTTTACAATTTAACCACTACAACATTTCATTTTTAACTTTAGTCTAACTCTCCGTCGGTTTTATTTTTTCGTTTTTATTTCCTTTATTAATACGAAATTTTTTTTGTGTTTGTGGTCGGTAACAATGGTGTAATAATGGTGCTACTTGAAAGGACTTTTTACTAGTTTTAACCAAAGTTCAGATTTGTGTCATTTTTCATTTGTTATTGCAAAATAGCGAATGAATAAAGATATAAGACGACGCATTAAAAGAGATGAACATGGTATATAAGTTCCTAAGGGTGAACAAGAGCACATAGTGGAAAACTGAAAGTTGCACATCTATCAAAATTAAAATAAGGATCATAATGAAGAAAGAAGTTTATTGAAGTGGAAGATTAAAAACCCTAACAATATATTTTTTTAAAGTCCCAAGCTATTATGATCATGAAGTGGAAGACTGAAAATTACATTCTCTGGCTTTAGAACATAAAAAAAAACTCTTAACAATTAAATAGAATCATAGAGTATGATAGTATAGAAAGAGATCGAAAGAAGAAGTTGGAAGTAAAGTGCAGCTCTTCTCTCTCTTCATTATCTAGAGACCAGATAACAAACGGACCACATCTTCAAGCCCAAATAACTAGCAAGCCCAAAGCTCCAATCCAGTCCAGCATCAAATTAAGCCCAATAACAATTGAAAATTAAAAAATGTATTTTTTTTTTTGGTATATAAACTGTAGAAATAGGTAATTTCAACATCAAGAAAGTTATTGACGTTGTAAAGCTGAAAGCTTTGTTGCACACTGAGAGTATTCCGGTCGTCACAAAAAACCCTCATAACTTTGATCATTTGGCTGGTGTACCTCAAGCTCGCCGGAATATGCCAACTCTCACCATTGAAGCTAGTCCACGAATGAAACTATACTATGTGTAAATTTGTCCTACAATTTCCAAGTATACGTTAACACCAACAAAGGCAGACAATTAAGCCACAAACTCACGTTTAGTGACCATGACTCAAAGTTGGTCACTAGCGTGTCTGGTTAAAAATGATTATATAAGTCGAATAAATATTGAAGGAGAAGCTTCACACTCATCGACCATCCAAAATGCTCATCAAAACTTTGACAAAGAGCTTGACAGATTTGAACAACCAATCAACAAAATAACATATGGTTGATGAAACACTTCAATCATGGATCAACCTTGAAAAATATGTAGGGAATTAGTGTATATCAATATTTGAATTCTCAAATGCAACATTGTCTACACATCATTTGGTATACAAGTCATGTCAATATAAGGATAAGTGACAGTGTTTTAAACTAAGCTTAATATCAGTTAAAATTTCTAAATTTAGAACTTATAAGTACCTTATAAGCATAAGTTTATAACTAACCAACAGTCATATAAAATAATCAATATATTTTGAAGATCGGTTTTGTGAGGAAAGAGATGGTAATTTCTCTTACTCTCGATTTGGTCCCCATTTCTTCATCTGGAGATCCAATTTCAAATTTAACAATTCTTTCACATGATTTTAGTTATCTTAATTTGTTTTATTTTGATATAAAAACATAAAGAAAAAATTAATTTAGTAATTAGGTTATGCGTTCATTTAGATATTTTTACTCCTAGACTATCATTTTCGATCAATTTTCTGAGATTTGTCAATACATGTACATGTGAAATTTAAATAAAAGTATAATTTTCCCTTCAGGAGTATCTCTTGTATTTTTATACTTCCGTTTTATATGTGTCCATTTTGATGAATAAATGCACAACAAAATAGTTTAATTTCATGTACTTATAAAAAACTTATAGTTACAACAATGTCAATTCAACATACCTTTTAGAACATATTCATATACTTGAAAATATATAAAATTTATAAAAAATTTATAGTTACAACAATGTCAATTCAACATACCTTTTAGAACATATTCATATACTTGAAAATATATAAAATTTAAAAACTTTATTTTAATATTAATATATGTAATTCATAATATTTTCCAAAACAAAACGTACCAATGCAATTACACAAAAATAATATATTATATTACTCGTTAAATAATACTTTTCTATGAGTGGTTTTTTTCAAAACCGGTTCAATTCGATTCAGGTTCTTGACGGATTTTCTTTAGTTTGAGCAGTTTTTGGCTGGTTTTTGAACTGTTCGGTTCCAGATTCGAACTGTGTAACTACTAAGGATATATAAACCAGTAGGAACTTATAGTATTTATCGATTCTAAATCCGTTCGTATAAGTACCGGTTCATATAAAAATCAGTTACAAACCGGTTTAGTTTTGGTTCGGGTAGGCGATTTTCAGTTCCAAAGATCTGGGCTCTTAGACCCGTAACTAGGGTTAAGAGTCTAAGATATGATCTGCTAGGCCAATGATCCTCACGCCTAAAAACATTACAAGTGTATTTTCGTAAATATAGATTTAGAGTGGTCTTTTTTAATTTTTGTAACCTCGAGTATATTAAATGTCAATTGATCATCATAACGTGATGTTGACTCTCGCGCATGTTTGGCAGGTATATATTTATGTAACAGGTGCCCACGTGATATGATGGGTAACACAAAATGTAAAATAACAGTGTCATACTCAAATTAAAAATGATAAAAATCTCATTTTATGATATAACTATTTAACAAAAAAAATAATAATAACTCATGAAAAACTATTAGTCATTTAAAAATCATAGGGGAAGTTGAATTTAAAAATCAATAGGTGAAATTATATAATTAACATATATGTAAATAGAATTAATATAATCAAATTTATAAAATACGATTTACCCTCTTTAACTCTTCAGAATTAATATAAAAAAGACAACTTTGTCTGCTTAAATACAGATAAATGAGTATAAATTCATAAAATGACTAAGCTTGTGATTGTCTATACTTTCAGGCCACTTATCATTCAATCTTTTTAACTAGGGGATATTTATACTTGTATAAAGGTTTGTGTCTATGTTTTGAAAGTTTTTGACTTTTGGGTGTTCCTTAAATATCATTTTGCTGAAGAGATTTATGTGACACAAGCAAGTGTAAGGTTTTGTTGTCTGGAACAGATTGTGTAATCGTCACGTAAGTCTCTTTTGTAAATGTCATTTATAGGACACCCAAAAACCAAACACTTCACAAAACATATCCATAAACTATGTTAAATTAACCTTATTCGAAAAGAAAATTCCAGATCATCTATTAGTGAGTAGTTGGGTTTTCCAATAAACGGGTTAGAATATTTCTAACATAAGTTTTGCACTTAAGTGGCACAATGAAGAAAATGAGTTAGCACATGGTATTAGATGACAAAATGAGTTGGCACAAAGTTGGAACATGATATGTTAAAATGTAAAATGATTTGTCACAAATATTTTCAAGTATTGTTAACATTATTTTGATTCGTATGGCTACACCGGTATATTGAATTAATAAGTCGCAATCAATTCAAACACTCAAAATAGAGCATATACATTTATAAATTCACATAAGAATACAATTAGATCATATATGGGTTGTGTTTACGGATATGCAAAACTATCAATCTCATAATAGGTTTAAAAAAACTTATGTTTGTATTAGTTCTACCAAATTTATTTCCATAAGTCAAACATAATATAAAACCAACTAAAAGTTATTTGATTTATGTTTCAGAATAATATAAATTTAATTAACAATAAGGTGTACACCTTTAAATTATATAGTTGTAAACTCGCTAGAATGAACGGCAACAGACAAAGCATATGGGAATGGCGAATGGCAAAAACATAAGCATGACCGCAAATTATACCAAAATTCCACATATAATCCAACACTTGTTCTTCCATGTGAGTTTGCACCCATCTTCCAATCATTGATAACTTGTTTTTTTATACTTATAAAAGAATGGGTACCATATATAGGTATCTAAATCGGCTTTTATTACAAACAAAACTAGTTATTTTGACTCAAGCAGTATAATAAAAACATGTATGTAATAAAATAAAAAGTTTTACTTACCGCTGTTATAGATTTAACTACACAAAAGATGTCTCGCGCACCATCTTTCCCTTCAATAACTTCTTCAATTGAGCACAATAAACCGGCAACATCAAACCCGTAAGGGTGGGACACTCTCCCCGCTAATACTAACTCTCCTCCCCACATGCACTCCGTTCTCCTTAAGATTAATTTTTCTGATACAGATACACACATGCTTGTAAAAACATTGTTTGATCTCACTCTTTGTCTACATAATATCAAAAGATATATAAATACTAGGTCACAATATCGTGTGATACACGGGCTAAATAAATTTACTGTTATATGGTTTACTAGCTTTAAAAAACCCGTGTAATACATTGGTTAAATAAATAAAATATTAATATAATAAAATTTATTAAAATAAAATGATATTCCAAGATATGATATGAATGAAATTACGTATGAGTAATTACTATAAGTAATAAAACAGTGATATCAACTTTTTTAACTTTGTTTCTAATTTTTTTCAAAAAAAATAACATTTTGTTTTAAAACAAACTTATAAAAATATCATTTTTTAAAATATTTCATCATCATAACTCCTAAATTAAATTATTTTTGGTTTTTAAATAATTTACTCTTTAAAAACACTAATTTTATAATATATCATATTTTTAAAAAGATTGATATTTTAGAAAAAAATATTATTTATAAACATTTGTTTATTTAGAAATAGCATTAACAAAAATCTTTTTTTTAATTTATAAAAAGTATTTTAATCTAAAAAATGTTAAATAGCATTATTAATAATTAAGGTAATTATTTAATAGGAGAGAGAGGCGGGAAAATTTTGATGAGGAGAATTATGGTGATGACACATGTCATACCAAGTTACTCTTTTATTATAATAGGTAGATAATATAAAAAATTATATTTTAAATATTGTATATTATACGGATTGAATAAACTCATGTATTACACATTCAAAAATTTGAAGTTAACATATTTGAAATTTAATTATGGATATTATTAATAATAAATAGATATTATAGCATTAATAATTAAGAGCAGAGAGAAGTGAAAAAACCAATTATTAGACGGCATAGAATGGTAACAAGTGACCGGATTTATTTTTATTTATTAGTAAAAGATTATATATAATTTCTATATTTATATGTATATAAATAATTTACTGAGTCGGGGGTCTCTTCGGAAGCAGTCTCTCTATCTCACAAGATAGAGGAAAGACTAGCCGCCACCTACCCCTCGGAAGCTCCAGACCTCAGCTCAGGTTTGACCGGCTGACCGAGTCACTTAGCGCTCAAACGCGCCTTACTGTATGTATTTGTTTGTTTATATGTATATAAATAAATAAGTATGCGTTGTCCTCATGCTGTCATACTCTGTTAACTAAAAACCCATTAAATCTTTAATTTATTTAAATAGAGTAATTGACCGCCACGTTTAGAAGGTTCAGTTGCGTTTATTAATTTATTATATAATTATATATTATATATTATATATATATTATATATAATATAATAATAATATAATTATTATATATTTATCGTCTTTTATTCTTCAATTTTGGTCGTCTGTTTCATCTTAGCTTTCACTCTTTACCTTCAATGGAAACTCACCAAAACTGATCAAAAGTCAAACACCATCTCTCTCTGTGTGTACATCTCCTCTTTGACCTCATATTATTCTCCACACACCTATACTTTTAGAGAGAGAAACAGATACATACAGAGAGATGTATGGAGTTCATCCGCCCAATAGCTCCGGCGACGCCGTCGGCGGCGGTGCCACGGACCTCATCCGTACCTACCAGACTTGGAAAGGAAGCAACGTAAGTTTTCCCACCTCGTTTTGAATCTCACGCGATTGGTGATGTGATCGTGATTAGAATTTAATTTTTTGAGATCGTTGAGTTGAGTTTTGAAATTAGTGTGATCGGATTTGATTGATTGTTGTTGATGCTATGTGTTTTTGGAAGTTAGGGCTGGTTTTTGTAGCTGAATGGATGGATGAAGTTGTTTGAGGCTCTGTTTAGTGTTTTAGGTTCTGGCGTACTGGAATTTAGGGCAGGTTGTGTAGATGTAGTGATACGTGAAATCGAAGACGGTAATTGATGGATGAGATATGATAGATTCAGATTGAGATGATTAGAAGTGTTTGATTTATGCTTGTAGCTAAATATGAAGGGATAAATTTGAAATATTATCATTTTCTCTGTGATGTTGCTAGTTCTGTAGCTGCATAGATGCATGAAACCGAAGACTGTGAATTGATGGATGGAATACAATAGGTTCAAATTGAGGTGATTAGCAGTTTTTGATTTATGCTTGTAGCTAAACATGAAGCAATGAATTTGAATTATCATTATTTTCTCTATGATTTTACTAGTTCTGTAGCTGCATAGAACTGAAGATTGTAAATCAATGGATGAAATTCCATAGATTCAAATTTAGATGATCATCAGTTTTTGATTTATGCTTGTAGATAAACATGAAGCAATGAACTTGAATTATCATCATTTTCTCTATAATTTTCCTAGTTCTGTAGCTGCATAGATTCATGAAACTGAAGACTGTAAATTACTGGATGAAATACAAATATACAATAGATTCCAATTGAGATGATCAGCAGTTCTTGATTTATGCTTGTAGCTAAACATCTAGCAGCGACTCTGAATTATCATCATTTTCTATCTGATGTTGCTATTTTTAATGTGCAGGTATTCTTCCTCGGTGGAAGATTTATATTTGGTCCAGATATACAATCAATCTTCCTATCGATATTCCTTATAGTTACCCCAGTTGTAGTTTTCTGTGTATTTGTTGCCAGGAAGTTGCTTGATGAGTTCAGCCATCATCTTGGTATATTGGTTATGGTCATAGCAATTGTTTTCACAATTTATGTAAGTTTTCTTCATATTGTATTACATTTGTTTTCACGTTCATATTGACATGGAAATGCTGGTTTACAGGTTATAACCCTGCTTCTAGTAACCTCTAGTAGGGATCCGGGAATAGTTCCCCGCAACACCCACCCTCCAGAACCAGAAACAATAGATCAGAGCATAGAAGTCGGGTCAACTCAAACTCCACAGATGCGTTTACCTCGCTTCAAAGAAGTAATGGTCAACGGTTTTACTGTTAAAGTCAAATACTGTGATACCTGCATGCTTTATAGACAACCGCGTTGTTCTCATTGTTCAATATGTGATAACTGTGTGGAGCGGTTTGATCATCATTGCCCATGGGTCGGACAGTGTATTGGATTGGTAAAACAGATTCTTCTATTTCTTTTATCTTCCTTTTTCCCTTGAAAATATACTGGATTTTGATTTTGTTTCTCTTTCTGCAGCGTAACTACCGGTTCTTTTTCATGTTTGTGTCTTCAGCAACTCTGCTTTGTATCTATGTGTTTGCCTTTTGTTGGGTGTATGTGATAAAGATCAAGAACAGTGAGGAAACATCAGTTTGGAGTGCACTAATCAAGACTCCAGCCTCGATTGTGCTAATAATTTATACGTTTATATGTGTATGGTTTGTTGGTGGTCTTACAGTCTTCCATCTTTATCTCATCAGCACGAACCAGGTGAATCACTAATCCTTTGAGCCATTGTACTTGCAAGAAAAGCTTTAAAAAAACTAACATTTTGTTATCTTGCAGTCCACATATGAAAACTTCCGGTACAGATATGATCAAACTGAAAATCCATACAACAGAGGAATAATTCAAAACTTTAAGGAGGTGTTTTGGCGTAAAATTCCTCCTTCCAAGAACAATTTTAGGGCGGTGGTGGTGAGAGAATCAGAAACCATACCTCGGGCTTCTGGGGTTAGTTTTGGAAATTCAACCGTGGAGAAAACTCCAAGTGATATAGAAATGGGTGATAGGAAGGCGACATGGAATAACGGGTCAGGTCGGGCTGATCAATATGATCAAACAGGCCATGGTGAAGGCCGTAGTGATCTGCGGGGGAGTTATCCTCGACGGTCCAGCTGGGGAAGGAGAAGTGGAAGCTGGGAATTACCGAGTGATATTGCTTCAGTTGCATCAGCTATCGGTGACTCGAACAGGACCCTTGGTGGAAGCAGTGGCACCTTGGATGGCGGCAGAGGTGGTCAATTGACAGGTCAAAGTAGGCGATGACAGGTCAGCTTTCATGGTATTGTTTCATAGTTGTGGTTTATTTGACTTTTTTTGTGGTGAAATGGGTTCATTGGTGTTTCAGTTGTGTATAGAATGGAGAATATAAGCTACTCCTTCTGACTTGTGATATATATGTGTGTGGCATTTTGTTTCTTGAGGTTATAGGAATATAAAAACTAGTGTACATAGTTTTGGGCTCTTTCTTTATGTATTGCTTGATTTGATTCTTAGATTTGTTTCATAGAGGATGTATTGGCCTGATGACGACCAACTGGGTTCGTTAACAGGTCAAAAGAGCGTTTGAGATTGATTCACCATGTGGTAACAATAACGTTAAATATTGCGAGCTGGCTCATCATATAAGCATAGACAAAAGATCACACTGCGTCATGATTATCTATCGTGAAGTATGGTAAACTATATCCGTTATGTTGTGCAAAAGTATCAAAATATGTTGTTATGATCCCCTCTTTAGCACCATTAGAAGAAAGGACATCAAGTTAAAACATATTTGAGGCAAACACCTCAACACATTATAATCTACGCCAAAGGGCAAATATAAAAATGAGATATGGTTGCATAAATACCGTTTGGATCACTGATGTTGCATTAGTACATGTTTTAAAAGTATCTAGTGGTTCTTGACTTCTCGTCAATATAAATGCAAGTGATTCACATCAAAATGAGAGATTGTACGAAGGATAAGTAGCATGAGCATGGGATACTAAGAAACGCTTATAAGAACGATGACATTTAGGTAACACACCGGAAATGTTATTGGTTAAAAGAGATCATTGAGGTTTGTAGAAGATCTTCAAAGAATATGTTAATGTTGTGATGCCAGAGTTGGCGGCCATCTAGATTGTGTAACTATATAAAGAAGACTTAGGCCGTATGTCATGTACACTTGTCGAGACTATGGCGAGTAATTAACATCAAGACACCAAGATCTAGCGTTAATCGCATACGCTAAATGATTATTGAAGTATAAAACTAATTTATCGTGACTTATATTGATGAAAGTTATCATCTCGTATGTTTTTCCTATATATCGTGGTTATTTTAAATAACGGGTCCATGAAATATACACTTTCAGGGTTAAAAGAAAACCCGCAAAACGAATCACATTGCATTCAAGAAACTATGAAACAAGAAACCGGTGTCAAAATATGTAGACTAACGCAAAAAGATCAACTTAAAAAATAAAATACATTTATGATCTTATCTACCTTTTGTTGCGAAAAATTGCTTCTTTACTTTTGAATCTTAGATCCATATTTAGACTAATGGAGGAGCGAAAAAAGGCCCGAATGAACTTACGAGAAGATGCCGCGTGTGAATGGGCCCGGTTATGTTTTCTCGTTGATGGCCCATCAATGGTCTCCGGTTCTTTGACTGACTTTGAGGATTTCGAATCAAAAACAAATGAGCTAAATGATCTGCCTTCACGCGTACTGAAAGAAACCGGGCCAATGTTATGTGACAAGTCAAGAGGATGCCCAACAGCTGCATCCCAATGAGGTGGTGGGAATTTTTCGCTCTTGCTTGAGGCATCTGATTGATTTACAACTCTCAATCTCTGCAAAACAAATCAAGAAATGGAACATTTTTAAACTAAGTATTCAAGGAATGGTTGGAAATTAAGTAAAGTTAACGTACGTCTAAGTTGGATTGGATCTCTGCATTTGCCTCTGGAGCTGGAACTGCCCGACCCACACGATCACGACTTCTTGTTTTCTTATTTCCATCAACAACTTGAGATTTTGCGGTTGAACCTCTTCGCCTATGTGGAATTAGAAATAATAATGCAACGTACATCACATAATAGGTAAAACAAAAGAAGATAAGAATAAAGAGGTAAAAAGATGAAAAATGAACTTAAAAACCTTCTGACTTCTTCATCCATCAATTTGACATCCAGTTCTTTACTAGGAGGATATTTTGGTAATTCTGATGGCTCACAGGCATAAGGTTCAGTGGTGAAGAACTGTGTAGACACGGAACACAAGATTTAGAAAAAATATAGGTGAATACAACAACTTTTGTCTTTCTGTCGCTACTGAAATTAGAGTGCGTTCATCCTAGAGGTGGCAAATTGGATAAATTGAACAATGGGGTCATGTCAAAATAGGTACTTTACTGTAATGTGTCACAATGGGACGGGGCGGACTGGGCCAACCCACCAACACCTTAATTTCTTGTCCGTTATTTTTGCTAATTTTTACTAACTAATGAATTTAATGTGTTCGAAAAAAGTATTTTTAATAGTTTACAAGAGAAATTTCTTTGATGAAATAACTTAGGACAATGTAAGCATTAGAGCACACGATAGGCAACTTTTGACCCGTTTCATTTGCAGCTAGTAAGCTATATTAACCCACTTAACCCGGTTCAATATGAATGGATTGAAACTTGAAATTGTCACATCTAATCCATTCATTTAAAAAAGTCTCAAGAGCTAGTATCTTGAGAAAAACATCAGAACTCTGTATATAGATTCAATAATCACACAATGAGCAAGTATTTTTTATACTAAAAGTTAGCAAAACTCACATCACTGTTGAGGGATGCAGCAGCAGAGCCGCGTTCATCAGGATCAATTGCAAGAAGACACTCTAATAAAGGAATAGATGAAGTTGGAAAATCCTTAAAAGTTTCTGCTGTACAACGCTTGTATGGCTGACGTGGCTTAAACAAAGTGGCATTAGGCAAACGATACTTTTTCCAATATTCCTCTGATGGTGAACCACATAATTTAAATATCTTGTGTAGTTGTTCAACCTAAAGTGAAAATATTCCAAATATTAATATATCCACATGATACAAGTACATATCACCTGTTATAGCATCTAAAAGATTTCTACCTCCGTGCGACCTGGCATTATCGGTTTGCCTGCAAGGAGCTCGGCCAAAATGCAGCCAGCACTCCACAGGTCAACACCAACACCATAATAAGTGGCCCCAAAAAGAAGCTCAGGAGGTCGGTACCAGAGAGTAACTACACGGCTAGTCATCGGTTGCTTATTTTGTGGATCATAAAAACAAGCTAATCCAAATCTGCTATTTTAAGAATCCCATCATTGTCAATCAGCAAATTAGACCCCTTGATATCTCTATGCAACACACCATTCTTATGGCAGTGTTCAAGCCCAGAAAGTAACTGTTTCATGAAGCACTTGATCTGCACAACGATTCATTTTAACACATTCTACATCAACAATTATGTAAATATAAGATCAAAAGGTCATCAAACAAAAGAAGAATATCACTAGTGGCACGTTTTCTGACAAAATTAAAAGTGTTTGCAGCTTTTCATACGCAATATCACCAATAACAATCTCTTACAATCTTATCTATTATAATACCAATTAGGAACTATATAAGCATCTGGATTTTGAAAATTACCTGAGGCTCTGTGAATTTGACCCCTTGGAAAGCAGCAAGACCAGAAAGATCATGTTCCATATACTCAAACACAAGGTAAAGACTGGAAGACATTCTCGATGTAACCAATCCTTCAAGCTTTATAACATTGGGATGATTAAGCTTCTTCAATATCAAAATCTCTCTCGCCATAAACTTAACATTCTCAGGCTCTAAAGTATCAATCCTGACCTTCTTCAAAGCAACTATCCTCCCTGTTATCAAATCCCTAGCCTTGTACACATTGCTATACGTCCCTTGCCCAATCTAATCACCATCAACAACCAATTCACAAAATCAGTTCATTATTCATCAACAACTCATTAGATTCACTGAATCATTGATTAGATTAACTGATTCAGATGTTTAATGCACTAACCTTATCAAGCTTCTCAAAGGAATTCACAACTAATTAGATTCACTGAATCAATGATTAGATTCACTGATTCAGATGTTTAACTCATTTACCTTATCAAGCTTCTCAAACGAACTCACAACTAATTAGATTCACTGAATCAGTAATTAAATTAACTATTCAGATGTTTACTTTACTTAACTTATCAAACTTCTCAAACGAACTCGCAACTAATTAGATTCAATGAATCACTGATTCAGATTATAATTCACTTACCTTATCAAGCTTCTCAAACTAACTCACAACTAATTAGATTCACTGAATCACTGATTAGATAAGCTGATTCAAATGTTTAACTTGCTCACCTTATCAAGCTTTTCAAACGAATTCGCAACTAATTAGATTCACTGAATCACTGATTAGATTAACTGATTCACATTTTTAATTCACTCACCTTATCAAGCTTCTCAAACGAATTCGCAACTAATTAGATTCACTGAATCACTTATTAGATTAACTGATTCAGATGCTCAATTTACTTACCTTATTAAGCTTCTCAATGAATTCGCAAGTAATTAGATCCACTAAATCACTGATTAGATTAACTGATTCACATTTTTAATTCACTCACCTTATCAAGCTTCTCAAACGAATTCGCAACTAATTAGATTCACTGAATCAGTGATTAGATTAACTGATTCAGATTTTAATTCACTTACCTTATCAAGCTTCTCAAACTAACCCACAACTAATTAAATTCACTGAATCACTGATTAGATAAACTAATTCAAATATTTAGTTTACTCACCTTATCAAGCTTCTCAAAGGAATTCGCACCTAATTAGATTCACTGAATCACTGATTAGAGTAACTGATTCAATTTTTAATTCACTTACCTTATCAAGCTTCTCAAACGAATTCGCACGACGAGGCGTCCAATCCTTAATAGCATCACCGGCGACGGCGGAGAGCCACTCCGGCCACGCCGGAGCGGTTTGCAAGCTATATTCCGGCTTCATCCTCCTCCGGCCAGACGCTCGAACATCCCCGGCGATTCTCCGTTTATCATCTCCGTCGGTTTTATCATCCCTAACCGCTTCCGATGTAGGCTGTGTTACGTCTTGTGTGGTTTGCGTGTTGGTAGCGGTGGTAGGTATGGTGGATTCTTCGGTGGTCCGGTGACGGGCGTTTGACTTTGACCGGCGATCTGAACCTGCTGTTGTACCGAGCACACAGCCCATGGCTCTCAACCTAGGTCACCATCAACTATAGAATAAGGTATCTAACGTGTGTGATTTGCGAAACAGATAATGATAGTGCTCGTTTTTGCATTAGATTTTGATGAATTGAACGGTGGTGGTGGCGGTGGTGGCGGTGGTGGCGGCGGTGGTGGTGGTGGTGGTCGTGGTCGTGGTCGTGGTCGTGGTGACTTGTGGAGTTGAATTTGTAGTGAAACTGTTGGTGGTGAATGTTGCAGATGGCAGAAAAATAGAGTTAAAAAGGAAGTTGGATTTTAGGGATCTTTTTCTTGTTTAGATTTGGATTTTGATTTGAGTTGTTTTATCAACAGGATTTGATCATGGTTTAATCGATGAACATCCCTTTTTTTATTTTAAAAACTAATTATTTTTAGCTGAAGTAATTGAGGTAAGATATTTTAATACTATATTAAAAAAAGATGTCTTATATTAAAATCTTATTCGTTACATAAAAAGAAAGTTTTAGTTAAGAGTTCCCTCTCATCTATAGTAAGATATTTTTTAAAGTGGTTTTAGGTTATATACTTAATTAATAACAATGATATGATGGATCAGTGGCTCTGGTCTTGTTCAAAGAAAAAAGAAATAAAGTAAAGTCTTTATTCAATTTTTAAAAAACACAAATTTTAAATTTCTAAACTATACATTTAACAAAAGTTTGTTAATTTTAGACATAGTATAATATAAAAATAATTAAAAAAAACTCTCATGAGTTGTTTGTCCTTATTTCATCCATGAATACCCTAATGTACGAATGAGATTTTTACTAAGGGTCTGTTTGTTTTGTTGCTGACCCGGCTGACCAGGCTGACCCGCTGACTCGGTCAGCGGTCAGCCCGTTTGATTTTGGCTTCGAGCCTAGCTGACGGGTCTCCAGTGCTGACCCGGACCTTGAAAAAAATTTGCTGACCGGCTGACCCGCAAGCCCTCTCGCGACCCGCAGGCAGCAGCAGCACCACCGCCCACCGCCCCACCGGCGCGACCACCGACGGCCACCCTCGGCAGCCTGTCACGACCACCGACGGCCATCCCTCGGCAAGCCCTCTCGCGACCCGCAGGCAGCCGCAGCACCATCGCCCACCGCCCCACCGGCGCGACCACCGACGGCCACCCTCGGAGATCATTGAGCAGGTTGTGGTGTCTTGGTTTTGTTTTGGTGGAGTGAAAGAGAAGAGAAGAGGTGATGTACGGTGGTGGTTGTGATGTCTTTTAAGATAAATGTGAATATGAATTGGTTGGATAGTAGATGGGGTATTATTATTATTATTAAGGGTGGGTGTCTTGGGTTTCTTTTATGTGTTAAAATAATTTATGAATGAGGTTATTACATAATATCGGTTAAAATACAAGGGTAATACGGTTATTTTTATCATTCAGCATAGTCAGTCAGATACTGTATCAAACAACCAAGTTCCAGTCAGATGCAGACTCAGTCAGAACTTCTTACTGGGTCAGCTTCTGACTCAGTCAGATCTTACTCATTGAGCACAATCAAACAGCCCCAAAGTCTGTTTGTTTCAAAATGGTAAAATAGAAAAGACCGTACATTTTGATATAATTGTTAACCAGTTTAACTCGGGTGAGAACTTTTGCATTTTATCATTCATTTGGTTGGTCTGTTTCAAAAACACATTGGCCAGTAAAAGTTATTGGTTTTCCATCGATTTTACTCTAAATTTGTATGTTTTGCTCAAACTAAGTTGGTTGATTTATTTGCTATTGATATATTAACTCATATCCAAATCAACAAACTGATTGTTATTAGTAATACACTGTTGTTGAAAAAATATATTTTATTGGATTGTTAGTTGACACATATACGTAAAATTTGAAAATCATTTTTATGTTTTTTTAGATTAGATTTTTAAAACTTGAACAGGTTCAAGTGGGGCCATCATGATCAAGTTTCTAATTTTAAGTGGAAATTATTAATACGAGGCTTTATATATAAAAAACAATACGAGGAAATAATTGTGAGATGATTATTTTAAAACTTAAAATCAAATGAAACCTGTTATGTATTATTTATAAACACTGTATTGGATTTGATGTAAAGAACAACTAATAATTATAATACGAGAGATTGAGATTTAAGATAATAAGATCCGACATAACATGTTACTCTTTAATAATTTACATATTATTGTTATAATTATGATAAAATTTAATCGTTTTGACATCATATATATCTTCCAGATTAATAACAAAAGTAGCTAATAATTGTTAATTTGTTACATATTTTTTATTATTATAAAAAGATAATTACTATATCCAAAGAATAAAGATCATGCCAAAATAAGATATATGTTTTCATGTTATTTGTTAATCATTACTTAAGGGTGTTTGCATGATGTGACGAGTAACAAAACAAACTAATACGAATATTGGTAAATTCCTTGAACAATGAATTGGTGTGTTATATAGATCTAAAGGATACTAAATTAAATTTTATAAAATAAAATAATATAATATAAAAACAATGTTAAGAACTTAGTTAAACTTGAAATTTATTATTGACAAATGAAAATATAAAATGGTCATGAGGAAAAAGTAATTAAACCAGTATCGAATCTGGAAACAAAATCAATTACAAGGAGAAGCAATAATATTTTACATGTACATATTGTTAAAACATGTGATTCCTTATTGATTACAATAAATTTTCATAAAGCATGTTTAAAGTCACAAATATGTTGTGAAATGGTAAATACGATTAGCAAAAATTTGGCTATTAAAAGCAGCAACAACTTGAGCATGTAGTCCATACCCTACTAGCCTTGTGTCATTGATGATTTTCCCTAATAAGTAATAAATTTGGTGCATGTTTAAATCCTTTGAGTGAAAGAATAAGTGATGTTTAGGAGTTAAACAAGTTATAAAAGCAATTATTTAGTTACTAATGATAAGTCTATGGTAGCTGAAATAGTAACTAAGTTACTCTTATTGCGGAAGTTCTTACTAAATTAAGAGAAGTTATTGTCGATGATAACCGAATAGTCGTTAACTATTTTAACCACCAACTAACAACTTATTCACAAAGAGATTGTGTTGTATTAACAGAACTTTGTAGACGGTCAAAGTTTCGTTGTAGACGTTTCATATTAGCAAACACAATTTTTTTTGTTTTAAATATTTTTAAAACAAATGACACTAGTATTTAATGATTTTCTGTAACAGTACAACAAATATAGATAAATTTTTTGGATTGTTGGTGTAGTATATATTAACTTTTAAAGCATAGTCATACTTCAATACACCCCTATACGGAACATAAAAATAAACAAGAAGAGTCCTTTTTATGCAAGAAAAAGAGTCTCACATTATTACTTGCACTTAAAATCAACCCAAAATGATTATTTGCCTTTTTCGCTTTTCCAAATGTCAAGGGTACTTTATACATGTTTTAAAAAGAAGCTAATTAAATGACAATATTTTTCTTTTTATATATCAAATAGAGATAAAACTATTATTTCTAAGTGGAGATAAAATAAAATATAAATAAAAACATTTTGAAAACAAATACATAAGGTGTTGACTTAACAACGTTGTGGTTTCACATTATAAAACATGCTTAGAGATTTGTTTACGTGCAACTATGCAAGACGTGCTTTGGTATATTCTTCTAACCCCAAAATCTTTTACAGGTGCACAAATTTTGTTTTTAAACATATAAAAGTTTTATATTGATGATTTTGATTATAATCTTTGATAACAACTCAAAGAAATATTTTCATATTTATGGGTGGAATTAGAGGCCTTGTGTTGACAGGTTAACAAGACCAATTTTATTAGTAAAAGGATAGACCTTGTTATTTTCCTACCGTCTGATTTTTAAACTGATATTGATAATCAAAGGAAATTTAAAAAAAAAATTGTATTGTAACTAGTTAAATTTTTTAGGTTCGTCCCTATTGTGGTGTTTTGAGTTTTGACTAGAGGTGTACAAACCGGTTTTTCATCAATAATTCTCAAATCGCTCAAATCGGTTGGACCGATTTGTAAACCGATTTTTTCGAAAAACGGTTTTTAGACTGGTTTAACCGTTTTTTTTATTTGAGACCGGTTAATAAAGCGGTTTTTGATGCCGGGTTACAAACCCGTATATAAACCACCGGTTCAGGTTGGATTAACCAAACTGGTTATTTTATCAAACCAGTTCGGGTTTTTTTTTCTAGTTTTTTCCAAGCCGGGTTTTTTTATACCTCTAGTTTTGACCTCCATTGAACAGGTTTCATGGTTGAAATTTCATTTTAATTGTTTTTTAAGGATTACAATTGGGTAGACTATCAAATATGGAAAGAGGTTGTATATAAATAACATTAAATGTAAATTATTACAATACAAAAAGAATAATAAAAATAATCTTGCATACGTTACTATCAAGTATGTTTAGCCCAAAATAAAGAAAGAATAAGAGTCGAAGGAAATGGTCAACGGATGACCGTTTGGTCACAATTAAAAAATGTGGTAATCTAGTAAATGACCAATGCACCTACAAATCTTCTGATTTTCCATACACGCTTTTGAATAACAATACCACATTCATTATTTATATAATCGGGGTTGAAGTTATTCTAGATATTTATTGTTTAAGGGAAGGTTTTTATCATGTTATATGTAAGAAAAAATAGTAAATTCAAAAAAAAATTATACTTTTATAGTTGGATCCACGAGTAATTCTAGTATGTGCTTATGAGGTAATTAAAAGTTTTAAATTGCGCTAATATATAATTGTCCCTAGTTGTTGTGAGAAGTTGTGCTCAAGAATTAAGCACAAGGACTTATGTGTAATTCTTGTAAAGAATGGTTGGCTTCGGAAGTTTGACTTCGGAAGTAAATGTTTGGCTTCGGAAGTACAAGTTTAGCTCGGAAGTAATAAAGCTCAAACTATAAGGGCTAGTTGTGTCAATAGTATGAGTTAGTTTGTTAATGGTTGTTAATCTGTTAATTGAGGGTTAACGGCTAGTTGATGAGCAAGTATAAATGTGATTAATTGCTGTTGATCACAATACTCTTGAATACTCTTTTTTGTAACCTTTGGTAATCGTTTGTAATCGTCTGTTCGATTGAGTTCTTCGTAGTAATCAATTTGAGAAGTCGTTTATGTGTTCATCTGTTTTCTATTATTTCAATTGGTATCAGAGCAAGGCTCTGGATTCGATTATACAGATTGATCGATTGTAATCCGCAGATCATCGTTGATCTTTGATTGATTCACGCTAGGCGTAATTGATTGTGATCCGCTGATCATCGTTAATTGATCAATCAGTGAAAAGAAGATGAATACCAAGTTCGATTTGGAGAAATTCGATGGTAAAAACGATTTCGGTCTATGGAGGGTAAAGATGCGGGCATTACTGGTTCATCAGGGCATAGTTGACGCCCTGAATGGAGGAGATGCAGTGATACCTGCGAATACCCCTCCGGATAGAAAATTGGAGTTAGAAACGAAGTGGAAGAACACGATGGAGAAAGCCCACAGTGCAATTATTCTCAGTTTGGGTGATAGAGTCTTGAGGGAAGTTTCAAAAGAAACCACAGCAGCGGGTCTATGGTCCAAATTGGAGAGTTTGTACATGACTAAATCGCTGGCAAATAGGCTGTATCTCAAGAAAAGGTTGTATACCTTCCAGATGCAACCAGGGAAAACCTTGGAATCTCACATAGATGAGTTCAACAAGATTGTTCTTGATTTGGAGAACATAGATGTTGACATAGAAGATGAAGATAGAGCAGTCATGTTCCTATCTTCCCTACCGAGTTCCTATGAACACTTTGTAGATACATTAATGTTCGGAAGGGAAAGTCTATCTATAGAGGAGGTAGTTGCTGCCATGAACTCAAAGGAGTTGCACAAGAAGGGTGAATACAAAGAAGACAGCGCAGAGGGCCTAGTTGTTAGAGGAAGAAGTGAGTTCCGAAGTAACAAGGGGAAGCAACCTGCAAGATCAAAGTCAAAGGTTAAAAGGAGGTGTTATGTTTGCAATTCTGAGAAGCATTTCAAGAAAGACTGCCCAGAGAGATTCAAGAAGAAGAGGTTTGATGCTAGCCAATCAAAGTCGTCAGGTTCAACATCAGAAAATGTATCAGATGGGTATGACAGTGCTGATGTATTGATGACGGCACACTCATCTGGTGGTGATGAGTGGATCTTGGACTCAGGTTGTTCTTATCATATGACTCCTAACAAGGAGTTGTTTGATAAACTTGAGATGAAGAATCTAGGCAGTGTGAAACTTGGTGATGACAGATCGTGTATCACTGAAGGTATTGGTTCAATCACCATGAATTTGAGTAATGGTTCTAACATCATGCTAAAGAATGTTAAATATATTCCTGAATTGAAAAGAAACCTGATCTCACTGGGTACATTTGAAAGTGAAGGTTATGTGGTCAATCTAAGGGATGGGAAACTCAAGGTGATAAGAGGGTCAATGGTTGTTTTGACTGGAACCAGAAAGAATAACATGACCTATGTGGTTGATGGTTATGTTGGAAAGGCTGTAGCAAGTGTAAGTGAAGACCAAAGCAAAAATGTGGCTGTGGTATGGCATAGACGAATGGGTCATATCAGTGTACCAGGCATGAAAGAGCTGCACAAACAAGGCTTGGTGGAAGAGCTTAATAGCTGTGACATTGGTTTTTGTGAAAACTGCATATTGGGCAAGGCACACAAGGTTAAGTTCAGTAGGAGTGTGCATACCACAAAGGGGAAGCTAGATTATGTGCATGCTGATCTTTGGGGTCCAGCAAGAACTGAATCACTGGGTGGTGCTAAGTATTTCCTGTCCTTAGTGGATGATTACTCAAGGAGAGTGTGGGTATACAGCTTAAAGCACAAGAGTGATGCATTTGAAAAGTTCAAGGAGTGGAAGACTCTGGTGAGACTCAGTCAGAGAGGAAAGTTAAAACTTTAAGAATGACAATGGCTTAGAGTTTTGTAACCGCTTATTCAATGACTACTGCAGGAAGCATGGTATAAAGAGGCATTTGACTGTGGCTTACACACCACAGCAAAATGGGCTTGCAGAAAGAATGAACCGAACATTGTTGAATAAAGTGAGGTGTCTATTGATTGATGCTGGAATGCCAAAGCAGTTCTGGGCTGAGGCAGTTAATACAGCAGCACTGCTGGTCAACATGTCTCCTTCATCTGCAATTCAGATGAAAACACCGTTTGAAATGTGGTCTGGAAAGCCAGGGGATTATAGCCGGTTAAGGGTGTTTGGGTCATTGGCATATGCTCATGTTAGTGAAGGCAAACTGGAACCTAGGGCTATAAAGTGTGTTGTGCTTGGTTACACAGGTGGTGTAAAGGGATATAGACTATGGAGAATGGATGATAAGTCTCCTAAAGTTGTAACAAGTAGAGATGTTGTATTTAGAGAAGATGTGCTATACAAAGATCTACTTAAGAGTATTGACCAGGGTGCACTTGATCTTGAAAGGGGTGTTCAGATTGAGGTGGAGCTGGATGAACAAAATCATGTGCAGAGTGGGACTAATTCAGAAGATGAAAGTTGTGATAAGGCTCCAGGGTCATCAGGTGGTGATGCGGTGGTCCAAAATAGGTCTATTGCACAAGGTAGACCTAGAAGGACTATAGTTACTCCTTTGAGGTATAGAACAAGTGATGATGTGACACTTGTTACAAAGGAGGAGGTATCTGCTTATGTGTTAATGCTGCTGCTATGGAAGCGAGTTGTGATCCTTTGTCATATGAAGAAGCCTTGAATTCTGTTGATAAGGATAAGTGGGTGCAGGCAATGAAAGAAGAGATGAATTCTCTTTATGAGAACAACACATGGGAGATTGTAGACAAGCCCAAAGACAAGAAATTGGTGAGTTGCAAATGGCTATATAAGTTGAAGGATGGGTTAACCGAAAGTGATCTCCAAGATACAAGGCAAGGTTGGTAGCTAAGGGATTCACTCAAAAGCCTGGTGTTGACTACACAGAGATATTCTCTCCTGTGGTTAAACACTCATCTATTAGAGTGGTCCTAAACCTTGTAGCTATTCATAATTTGGAGTTGGAGCAAATGGATGTGAAGACTGCATTTTTGAATGGAAGTCTTGAAGAGATGATTTATATGAAGCAACCCACTGGTTTTAAGATAAAGGTCAGGAAGATAAGTGTGCTTGTTGAAAAGGTCATTGTATGGACTGAAGCAGTCTCGAGGCAGTGGAATAAGAGGTTCAATGATTTCATTATCTCTAAAGGGTTCAGTAAGAGTAGCTATGATCCATGTGTGTATTACAAGGAAGATGGTGCTGGTGGTTACATCTATTTGTTGTTATATGTAGATGATATGTTAATAGCCTAAGTCAAAACAGATGTAGATGCTACTAAGTCAATCTTGAGTGAAGAGTTTGACATGAAGGATCTAGGGGCTGCAAGAAAGATATTGGGCATGGAGATTGAAAGAGATCGTGGTGCTGGTATATTGAAGCTCAGGCAGTCAAGTTACATCAAGAAAGTACTTAGTACTTATTCTATGGATCAGTGTAAACATGTAAGTACTCCTCTGGCAGCTCATTTTAAGTTGTCTAGTAGGGATAGTCCTTGTACAGAAGAAGAGCAGGCTAAGATGTCACGAATTCCGTATGCAAATGCAGTGGGGAGTTTGATGTACCTGATGGTTTGCACTAGGCCTGACTTGGGGTATGCAGTCAGCTTAGTGAGTGGTAAGTGCTCCTGGTATTAAACATTGGGAAGGTGTGAAGTGGATACTCAGGTATAAAGGGCACTAGTCATGTGGGATTAGTGTTGGTGGGACTGATGAAACCAAACATGTAGTGACTGGATATGTTGATGCTGATTATGCAAAGGATTGGGACTCAGGGAGGTCAGTGACTGGGTATGGTTTTACAGTTTATGGTGGACTAGTGAGTTGGAAGTCTTCTTTGCAGAGAGTTGTGGCATTGTCATCAACTGAATCTGAGTACATTGCACTCACAGAAGCTGCTAAGGAAGCACTATGGTTAAAGGGATTTGTTTCTGAACTAGGAGTTGATGTTCAGGAAACAATGATATGGTGTGATAATATGAGTGCTTTACAGCTTTCTAAGAATCCGGTGTATCATGAAAGGACTAAGCATGTGGATGTTCGGTTGCATTTCATAAGGGATGTTGTGAGGACAAGGCAGTTAAGTGTTGAGTATGTTGATACTCATAATAACCCTGCTGATATGATGACTAAAGCAGTTGGTGGAGTAAATTTCGATTTTGTTGTGACAAGTGGAATGTGACTTAATCTTGGCACAAAGGTGGAGTTTGTGAGAAGTTGTGCTCAAGAATTAAGCACAAGGATTATGTGTAATTCTTGTAAAGAATGGTTGGCTTCGGAAGTTTGACTTCGGAAGTAAATGTTTGGCTTCGGAAGTACAAGTTTAGCTTCGGAAGTAATAAAGCTCAAACTATAAGGGCTAGTTGTGTCAATAGTATGAGTTAGTTTGTTAATGGTTGTTAATCTGTTAATTGAGGGTTAACGGCTAGTTGATGAGCAAGTATAAATGTGATTAATTGCTGTTGATCACAATACTCTTGAATACTCTTTTTTGTAACCTTTGGTAATCGTTTGTAATCGTCTGTTCGATTGAGTTCTTCGTAGTAATCAATTTGAGAAGTCGTTTATGTGTCATCTGTTTTCTATTATTTCAGTTGTCTTCGAGACGATTGTAATGTGGTGGTATGAGACTGCTATTCATATTTTTAGTCACGTGTCTGGTTATAAAAAGTACATGTTGCAATCCTCATGATTCAAAATCTAATATTAAACTCATCCTAAAAACCGAATTAAAATGTAAAAAATTCAACTATATTTCTATTAGCTCTATACTTTTATTAATATCAAGTTTGTAACAATTTAAATATACCATCTATTATGTTTTCTAAGATATATTTTTTCTTATACTTGGTTTCAATGAGGGTAAACGAATTAAGTAATCAAGCGATTATCACCTAATACCATACTCCATTCAAACTCGTAATGTTTTGAAACTAATCTCATACATAGTCGTGTTATCTCGTCCCAAATGTTTCGAGTTTCAGGTTTTCACAATAAATTCTAGTTCATTTTTCATTCTTAAATCAGGTTCCATGCCCTAATTCCCGCCCAAACCACGTTCCGCTATCGGGATCTCGATTACAAATATGGTTTACTTGAAATGAAACGGGTAGTGAAGGGAATGGTACCAGACCGTAAATAGAGTCGGTTTAATCATAGTTTCTTAACATATCAGGTCAAGTTTGTGTGGGAATTCATCCATGGTGCTTTGTCCAGATAGCAAACTATATGAAATGCATGACAAATGACTACCAATCAGGGCCCTCGTTGTCGTTATCGCAGACAGTTATACTTATACTAAGCCCCACTCTCTTTCAACAGCAACATGTATAAGTATTGACGACGAGAGGTAATTCGATTCATTTACTTTCACAATACTTTATCTTTCACATATGATATATCTTTGATCATACGCATACCTTACAATGTGGCAAGCCTTACAATATTCTGTTTTACATATAATTCCGGTTGTAACGCTTAGAGTTCTAGAGAAGCTTTCACTAGTATTTACATATAGGCGGAATCGGTCTTTGCTTAATTTACTAAGAGTCAATCTTCTTCTTATGAAATCGATATGACAATAATTACTTTTATTGTTTAGTATAAAAACAATTTTGTTTTTTGACCCACAGAACTAAAAAAGAAAAAGTTTTAAGTTTTGAGTACGATGTTTGTTTAGGCAAGTCTATGGTTTTATAGTCAAAACGTCAAATCTTGATGTTATGTCCATAGTTGACTAGAATTTTGAATACAAACTCAAAATATAAATATATATACAAGTTTGAAATATATTTACCATATGAGTAAACCTAAAACTGAATTAAGATAGAAGTTTATCTTCAACAATGTCATTTTCACACAAGAAAAACGAGAGCAAACAATCAAACATTTAAATCACATGCATGACCGCAAAACTTGCAAATCAAACTAAAGAACATGTTTGACCACTTGAAAAGAGAGAGGGGCTAAGTGCACATATGAAATAAGATTAACACAACTTTGTTCGTGATATGAAACAAAAGATATACAACTAACGTAACAACTTGAAAAGAAAAAAATGCAACAAGTAAATTGAAAGACCTACATTTAGCACATCCTTTTTAAACATAGAATTAAGGAGCAACCCAATCAATTATTGTGAAACTAATATATTGTAAGATAAATAGAACTTCTTAATTTAATAGACTAGTTGTAAAGATGCACCTTGACTTGTACTTATTGAGTAGTTGACTCTAATCAGTTGGTTTCATGTTCGTGTAGTTTGGCCTAATTACTATTTTATAGTAGCTAAATTTAAATAATAATGCTCTTTTATAATGATTTTAAAACTAATGCCATCTTTTATACTTATGGAATGTGTAGTAACAATACTTGAAATGACAAATCTTTTTAGTTTTATTACTTTCGTTATCGAGCCAGGGGTATTTTCGAAAGCAGTCTCTCTATCTCCCAAAATAAAGGAAAGACTCGCCACCACCTAACCCTCCCAGACCCTACTCTCGCGTGGGAGTTACTGGGTACGTTTGTTTGTTTGTTTGTAAAGTGTAATTTAGTTTTTCTCTATTCAGTGCTTAATATTTACTATAAAATTCTTATTCAAATTTTCAAATATCCAAGTATTTTGAGGTAATTTATATTAAAGTTTAGGTAAAAAATACAAAAACTGCATATTTAAACTTGCATTAGAGGTGAGATAGTATTAGTATAAACAAAACTACATCTTAAATAAAAATACTATATCATCATTCAAAATGTGTAAAGAAAAAAACTCCAGTTGAACGAATATAAAATAAATAATAAAAAATATATATTAAGGCGTTTGGATCAAAACTTCTTGACCAATTTAATTAGTTGCAAAAGCTCAGAAATCATTTTTGTTGCATCAAACTTTAATCTGCTTTTAAACTTTCCTTAAGCCCTTAATTGTCAGGGAATCAAAACCCAATCTGATTCCATTAACAATGTGAGCTATTAATTTGTTCATCAAGATCAGATTTAACCAGCATCATAAACTCGCGACCAGAATGATCGCCTGCAACCCATGTCCAAAACCAACAATTTCATTTCATATTTATCATCTGGTTATAAAGTTTAGTTCTTCCTATATCGATTTAAAGAAAAAAAAAATTTTCAAGTCTTAACAAAACGATTATAATTAACCGGAAAGAGCCTCTCCAAAGCCAAGTTTTCATCACCACCAACAGCTTCCAGAGCACTCCTAACCATGTCTTCAGGGAATCCCATCTCCACAAGCTTTTGTACCTATTAGAACAAAAAACATGTTGTCAGAACATTTGGTCGCCCATCGATTGATAATAATCCATACTGCCAATTTGACCAATGACCCTTCTAATTTTCGCTAGTCAAAGGACGATCACAGTAGCATAATAATATATCATAGATTTACACTAGATTTGCATTTAATTTCCACTTGATTTCATTTGTTAGTTTTTCAATTTCATTCATAATCATCAGTGTGAGCAAAATCAAGTGTAATATATGATGATTATAGCCCTTGGCAAGTAAAAGTTAAGAGTGTTTTGGTCAAAATGTTAGTATGTATTATTATCAACCAAATGATAATAGTTTAGATTATTAAAATAAAATTTGTCACTTATAAATAAATAGATCGATTAAATTGTGTTTTAATTATGGAAACAGGTCAAACGAGTTGAATGTTATTTAGGCATTAAGCGCATCGAGTGAAAGTTACCCAACCTCTAGTTTTGACATGTTACCCAACCCGCCCATTTTAGTCATCTATACTATCTACTTATGGAAAGTTTTGGTCATACTCATAAGATAATGTAGAATATACCAACCTTCTCTTCAACTCCAAGAGACGATGTCTTTGCAAATGATTCTGTCCAATAACGAGCGGTGCTTGCAAAAAGTTCATAGTTTTTTAGATACTGAAATAAGAAAATAAATAGAAAACATATTAGAGAGATTTAACGGTACACAAATTTAATAATGTGACTACATCTGTAATTTTATGTCAATCTTTCAAGCAAAAAAAGGTATGTTGCTCCATGAAAACTATTGAAAATTTTATACATTTTAATATCAAAGGCGAAACAAAACACAAGCGCTAGATTATAATATATAGAAATACTAACAAGATGTTTTATTTTCAAATATAAACATAAGTCAATTATGGATTAAGAAAATGAAATGCTTGACGAATGTTATACCTGCTGTGCCACCACAGCATCTTGTGGATCATCAGGTTCAGGGGTTGAGAGTAAGGCCTGTATAGAAAGAAGAGCCGTCTTCAGAGTAAGGGCTGGGCTCCACTGATCCTTCAAAATGTCCAAACAAATGGCTCCACTTTGGCTGCTAATATTCGGGTGCCTTCAACAACGAATGAACAATAAGGATTACAATGACGCAAGCAAATAACCTAAATCAGATAACCTACCAATCCTAGATATCATAATCTATACAATCCTCACTTACAACTAAAAAGTTAATGGCCTTCATCCCTAATAGAACTATTACACTAATCCAATATCAGTAACATAACAATGATCCACTTTCCATTAATAAAGAGAATATAGTAAGTGTTATAGAGATTTCCCTGAATATTTTAACTAAAGACGATCATATAAAATGTGAAACATAAGATTCAGAATGTAAGAGAAACTCACACGTTAAAGATCTGGTACTCACGTATCCAAAAAACAGCAAAAAAATGGATACAGATACAATTACCAAAAAAGAACATAACTCCATTTTTATGTGCACTGCATTAACACATTGAACGATTGTCCCAATGCTAGTTGGACATAAAACTATACAAGCCATCATCTTTTCAACCTTATTTAAACCCAAACAACAAATAATAAGTGAAGTAAGATGTGTTCACTAATGCATGCTTAAAACCATACGTTATTCACACAAGTTATACACATTACAAGTTTATAACCGTCACTGATGTTCAAATTGTACTAGTCTATCGCCACGTGTGGGATATAAAGTATGTAACCTCTTCTACTTATAGCAACTTTGGCTATCAACCGACATAAAGAAGCCGATTTAAACACAGGTGCAGCCGTGCAGCAACATTATGCTTATTTCCTGACAACCCTAAAAGTACTTATACGGTTATACCAAACAATTGCATCTTCTACAGTGTGTTTATACATAAGATACTCAGATAGAATAGCTAATCGCATATTAATAAAAATATAACATCCTTACAAACTTGGTTGCAAACTTCATCCTTGGTGGCTCAAAAGGGTAAGCATCTGCAATTTAAAAAGAAGTACACAACATTAATCACATAATATACTTTATCCCCAAAAATCAACACTAATAAGTAATAATCATTAATACAATCATCCATCAACCAAATCAACACTTCCAAATTTGACAATCGAACAGAACTGTTTCATGGTAACAACTAATACGCCATTACCAATGATCCCAAGCATAAATCACAAATTGAACATTTGAAATTGAACATCAAACATACAACACTCGATTGAATACTAAAACCCCTAAATTGAGTTACTTACAGATATATCGAACTATACCAGGCAATCGATATCGATCTTGAAGGTGCCGCCTTCGTAGGGAGTACCAACCGGACCGGGGATTGTGCCGATCAAATTGATGAGATTGTCGGATTTAGGGTTTACACTGATACCAAACAGATAAACGTCTTTGTTGCATTCTTGAAGCTCCTTTTGCACTCTACCAAAATCCAACATCTTCTTCTGAATAGTGATTTTCACCTTCGAAAACACACAGTAGTATTAGGGTTTATGTATAGACGTCGATTCGGTGGGATTTGGGAGAATGTTCTAAGAGTACACGCAAAGTGAAGAAGTGAGGTGCTTCCACTTGTAAATGGTCATCCATTTTGATATTATATTTTACTTTCTTTTTTTTTTCTAAGCTCTGGTTAATTACATGATAGAGGTTTTTTTATCGTTTGTAATGGGGTCTGTCGAATCTTAAAAATTGTGATGTGAAAGAGGGTATGTAAAAGAGGGTACGTAAAAGAGAGAGGGTGTCTGGTTCGTGTCCTGACATGTAATTCTTGCGGAAGAAAGGGTTGTCTGTGAGTGGGGTGAAAGAGAAACGTTAGGAATTCGTGAACGAGAAGAGTGAACGCACAATGTTTTTGAGAGAGGGTGTGTTCGTATAGTGATGTGAGCAAGGACTGAATGTGTTGTGGGTGCTTTAAGATGCAACGGTTTAAGATCTGTTAATTCTTTCTTGTTCTTCTCACATTGGAATTGATTGTGACGTGAGCTTTCTTTAAGGAGAAAGATATCGTGAATTTTTTAGTTATGAAAAAGTATTTTAGTTCTATTTATGAACTAAAACAAATAAAACAGTTAAATTTATTGAATAGTTATCAAACATTGCATGCACGTGTTATTTGTACATAAATGCATCGTTATATGAGCATAAGCTTATGAACATGATAACGTTTTCAATTATATGTATGTCGTACTGTGATCATACGACAACATATAAATTAATATCACATGTTTGGATCACGTTATTGGTTCAATAGTAATCAAATAAAATTTTTATTGGTAAAGTGCTTGGATGTATGTTTTAATAATAAATTATAAAAAACCTAAAATATAATATCTACTTATCAGAGTTAATTCTTATTAGATAATTTAATTACATGAAAATTAGATTTTAATAATTCAAACTATTATTTATTTGGCGGTAATGATCCATTTATTAATTTAGCCGTAATATCCCAACTTTCATTTTTATTACTAATAACAGTCTCATTAACATAATCATTAAATATTTACGCTTAGTTAGCACTCGATCTCGTTTACAATTATGGTTTGAATGAAATGAAAAAACATACAAGCTAAATCGAGCCTAATAAATACAGATTGAGTGTAAAATATGATAATTATACTACTGAGATTACCATCAGTAACAAAGATGAAACTTTGGTTTTACTGGCAAATTAATAGTATATTAGAGTATTAAAATCTAATTTGCTTTAATTTTATAATCAGGTTACTTATTCCTACTCGGCTTTATTTGTTAAAATATGCTTATTTTCACACTAATAATTAAAATAAATCAAAGGCACTATATGTTTTGTAATTCATAATGATGTTGTGCAGGTATACCCATTATGCTATCAAGAGATCCTCTACTTTTTATTTCTCTCAATATGTACACATATATGAGAAAGATATAAAAGAGAGGATGTTTCTAATAACACATATGTATGGGTGCAAACAAATCGAGCTGATCCCAAGCTGATATAGGCACAAGCTTTGCTTGTTTGGGCTTAAGAGAGCTCGAGCTGTGCTCGTCAAATACTTTTCAAGCTCGACATCGGCTCGTTTGTTGTTTAGTTTTTTTTTTAAAATTTTTAATTTTACTTTATAAAGTTATAATTATATATTTTACATATAACATTATACATATTATGTAATTCTTTTTAACATAATTTTATGTAGCATATAAGGAAAAAGCCCGATTAGGCTCTAGCGTTGGCTCGATCTCAATATGTACAGTTCGGGTTCAGCTTGAATAATCAAATGAGCTTTTTCTCAGGCTTGGCTCGATAAGGCTCAACTTGTTTCGAGCTTTTTGTCGCTCTGATCTCAAGTAGTTCGCGGCATCTCGACTCGTTTGCACCCATACACATATGTATATGGGTGTTTAACGCATCACTTCAATACTTCAAAACATAACTTCAACTATTTATTACTTTGATTTAAACATTTTGTTTTTTATTTTCATACAAGTAACAAGAATATGCAGACCTACCCACGACTCCACGAGGCCCAAGAATCTAAAAAGTTAATTCCAATTCGCGTAAAAAGAAAATTAATAAAGTGGGCTTTCAAGCCCATTTCCTAAATCGCTTAATGGGCCTCGTTTAAGAGTAGAGGCTGTTTGTTTAGCTTTATTGGCTTGGTCAGATGCTCAAGTCTGACTCGATCAGATATATAGTATTTGGTTGCATTCCTCTGATTAAAAAAGAGGCTCTTATTTGCCTCTTATTAGGTCAGATATGAAACTAATCTGACCAAATTCATCCCCTGCGCTGCTCAAGTCTGTCGCTCCACCCCCTTCCCTGCGCTGCAACATCTCGCCTCCGTCCACCACCGCTCGGCCTCCGTCCACCACCGCTCGGCCTCCGACCACCACCGCTCGGTCTCCGTCTTCAGTTTCGCCCTTCATTTGCACCGCTCGGCCTCCGTCTTCAGTTTCGCCCTTCATCTACCACCTACTCATCGGAAACAGATCGGAGGGGGCGGAGTCGGCGGAGCCACGGCGGAGGTGCGGTGGCGGAGATTACGACGTTTTGATCTGAATCGTAATCAATCAGTGTATCGACTAAATTGATGATACTGGAGATGTTGATTGATGGAATCGTGAGGTGAATTTGAGGTGTTTTTGGTGATGATGAATGGATCAACGACGATGAATTGAAGATGAAAGTAGGTCAGCTGCAAAGAGTAGAAGAAGTAGGTTTGAATTGAAGTTTGAAAGGGTGTCTGTGTATAAGTGATGAAGTGCTTTTTGTGTTTCCTCCTCGAGTAACAATCTAGAAAGTTGTCAACGAATAAAGTGAAAGGAAACAATAGTGAGAATTATGAATATTATTGTCATCTTATTGGAAGGTTACATCTTACAAATATGGTTTGTAATTGTATTTTATGTTTAATTTGGATGTTCTAATATGGTTTGTACGCAAATTAGTAAGTTTTTAAGAAGGATTTATGTATTTTTGAATTTTTTATTATGGTTTGTATTTTTTTAATAATTATTCAATATTAGGAGTTATAACCAAACAGATATCCAACCAAACAGACTTAATCTGGTTCAGCACTTATTGGTTCAGACCTCTTATTGGTTCAGACCTCTTATTGATTCAGCACTTACACATTCAGAAGTTGCCAAACAGCCCCGTAGTCATAATAATAAAAAAACCTACTTTAATTTTCATTAAACGGGGGGTGGGGGGTTGTGAAGGGATGCTATGTCGTCTTGAGTGGGGCCCGACGCAACTGCTGGGATTCATAGACAGTTTTCAGTTTCTTTTCACAGACCCCTTCGTATATACTTGAGAGGCACTCATCGACAGTGAGAGAAAGGATAAGAAAATCGAATATTTGACGACTGGCAAGAACATAAAGCTTAGAGCTTCAACGGAGGTAATTAAAACATGTTAAATATGTCATCTAGTTGACTAAATGAATATGAGTAGTCTTAAAATATCATTAAGTAAATAAGTGTGATGATATGTGACTAGCCACGTGAAACACTACCTATGTAAGCACTTAGCACCTGTCTAATCTCATCTGTATGCTGGGTTATCTCACATTCTAGTCTGTTTATGTATTTTTTTTATATTTGTTTAAAGCATTCCTTGTATTTAGTTTTTAGTTGTGAGTTAATGTATCCATGTCAGGTAGTTATTTGTAAGCCTTAAATAGGCATCATCAATGTTTTAGGAGATCATCAAAAATTGAATCAAAAGCTTGTGTTTATTTCTTCTTGTTCTATTAAAGCCTAACCCACTCAATGGGTTTATCATTTGGGATATTGATCATCTTCAATCGAACAATATCACCCATTTTGACCCGACTTGATTTTAGTTGACCCGTTTTTACCCAACTTGATTTAAGCCCATCTATATTCTTAGCCCCTCTCATAAAAAAACTCTGGAACAGCCACTGAAACTAACCTTTATTTCTCAAGTCTCAAACCAATTGTTCACTTTGTATAGTGATGAAAAACTTTAAACAAACTAGCCCCCACTTTTCGACCTAGTCACTAGCGACTCGACACACACTCAACTCAACCGACCCACATTTAACTTTCTAGATCTAGTTTTGACGGGGATTCTTGATGGTGTGGCATGAAAAGAAGGGGTTGTGGTTACGCTCTCGACATGGTTGGCAAATTTCACTTGTCAAAGGAACGTGGCTAAAACATTGTCACATGTAACATTATGATCTTGTGACCACCTCATAATCCATTACCCGTATTGATCTTTTCTTTTCTTATTGATATTTCTTTAAAAGTTTTTGTTGTGTTTAATTATGACTTGATTTTCATGTATACCGTTTGTAAGTGCTTGTCCTCATTTAGAATACATGTGATATTTGTACTTAAAAAAATATTGGAAACATTATTCAAGCTTTTTAGGTCAATTTTGATCATCAGTGTAAATTTTTTATAATATAACGAGTACGCCCAAAAAAATTCGTTGGTTTGAAACTCCATTTACACATCGAGTATCGTTACCCATCAAACCCAAAGTACTTTGACATTAATAACTAACAGTCTTTCAGTTGCATCTTCTTTTATTACAATAATCCATATTCTTTTGTGCATATTCTTCCAAATGAAAGCACATTTATCTATATTATCCTGTGACAACAACAACAACAAAAAATAAAAATAAATAAATAAACTGATATGTAGATTTTAATGTACAAGCTAGAATATCCATTCAAATATTGTCACCAGATGTAAAATCTGTACATCCTTTCGTTAAAATAAATCAAAATAACATAATTTAATAGATTGGTGAATCTTAAATATTTGTTTAGAGTTTTAACTTTAGGGTCCTAATAAATAGACACCCACATTTATAAATCGACACCCCTCTATACGCCGCGTATGGGTCCATACGCGGCCCATGCCCGGCGTATAGGGTACGACCATTAATGCGACATTAATGACTGACAACCGACGTCACATCAGTTTACCTATACGGGGCGTATAGGCCCGTACGCCACGTATAGGTCGGTGTCGATTTAAAAAAGAATATAAGCTATACGCCGCGTATGGACCCATACGCGGCGTATAGATGCTCGGTACACTATATCTTTCAGATTTTCTCATTTTTTACACACACTTAAAAAAAAACACTCTCGTATAGCACTATACTACACGTATTGATCTTCGATTTTTCAACATCCAGGTACGTATTATTGTTGATACATCATTATTATGTTAATCGTTCATTGATTTAAACGTTAAAGTAGTGTTTTATGCCCCATAATGCGTGATTTAAAAAACTGGTATAAAGAACTATACGCTGGTACGCCCCGCGTATAGGGCTATACGCAGCGTATAGTTCTTTGGTTGGGGACGAAGTCACATAGGTGTGTACCCTATACGCGGCGTATAGATATATACGCGGCGTATAGGGTGTTGCAATACGCGA
The DNA here is from genome assembly GCA_024085815.1 of Flaveria linearis. Lineage (NCBI taxonomy): Eukaryota > Viridiplantae > Streptophyta > Magnoliopsida > Asterales > Asteraceae > Flaveria > Flaveria linearis. The sequence goes on from CM044016.1 coordinate 54,602,739, forward strand.
CTTGTGGACCATACGTGGGTCCCCCTATACGCCGCGTATAGTCCTATACGCGGCGTATAGGGTCGGATTCGACCTATACGTTGCCCTGTGACCCATACGCTGCTACCCTATACGCGGCGTATAGCCCCTATACGCGCGATAGGGTAAATATATATATACATACATATATATTATATATACACGCATATACATATACATATACAATACAATATACATATACATATACATATACATATACATATACATATACATATACATATACATATACATATCCATATACATATACATATACATATACATATACATATACATATACATATACCTATACATATACATATACATATACATATACATAAAATATACATATACATAGACATATACCTATACATATACATATACATATACATATCACATATACATATACATATACATATACATATACATATACATATACATATACATATACATATACATATACATATACATATACATATACATATACATATACATATACATATACATATACATATACATATACATATACATATACATATACATATACATATACATATACACATATACATATACATATACAATATACATATACATATACATATACATATACATATACCATATCATACATATACATATACATATACATATAAATATACATATACAATATACATATACATTACATCACATATACATATACATATACATATACATATACCTATACATATACATATACATATACATATACATATACATATACATATCATATACATATACATATACATAAACAATACATATACAATACATATACATATACATATACATATAATATATACATATACATATACATCTACATATACATATACATATACATATACATATACATTGTCACACCCCAACCTTGACGGCGGAATCGTCGAGGCGTGAGAGTTAAGATTGTTCACAGCCACATAACGCTATTGCCTGAAACATGTTAAAAATAACAGGTCAACATATTGTTGGTGAGCATTCTATAGTTTTAAATATATAAGTATATAAAAGATGGCAATTCATGTTGTAAATTAGAGGAAAGGTAACTAGGGATGTAAGACAGAATGCACAATCAAACCTTGACAAAGTTTTACAAGTCTCAAACGTTTACAAGTATATACGATTAGCTAAGTGTACTTGGATCAACCAAGCAGGCTTGTCAGGCCCATAGATCTATGACGTCGCCAGGCTAGCAATAGTTAATGATTGTACATATATTCGACATTACATGGTAGCTACATGATTCGACTAATCATAATATACAAGTAAATTGCCATAAGTTTACAAGATTCAACGTGTTTACAAGTGTAACGTTTATACGGTAACATGTTTCACCCAAAAGTGTGTGAAATAACAAAATGGGTATAGAAATACTCACATGGCGATTAAGTATAATTTGGATGATTAATAAGAAATAATAACGCGTGTCGTTTCAACGAATCCCTCTATAAGGTACCTAGAAATACATATTAAGATTTATAATAAGATTAACGGTTTAATGTGAATTAGAGTCTTAGATGGAATTTGGGGTTTTTGACAGGTAATGAATATTACTTGTATTTCGATTTATTCAAAGAAATACGTATTTTAAGTATTTTTAAATCCTAGAAGTGAAATTAGGTTTAATATCTGATAATGTCCAAATATATCTTATATATATTCTCGTTAATAATATCATTATGATAACGTATTACCCGATAACAATTTATTAATCCGAATTAATTGTTAAAGTATATTTATACGAAGTGACTTATAATTACGTTTGTAAATAATCGTGAAATTAATTATGAAACGCATATAATTTTTACGAGAAATTCATGATTACTTAACATCGTGATCAATAATAATTTGATATTTTAAACTATTATTTAAAGTCATGTTTTTATAAAAATAAACCAATTATATTATTTGTTATTGGCTATTTTATACAAAATTAAAGTGTTTTCAAAGAAATAATTTTACAGAAATTATTGGATAACTTTTAAAATAATTAGAGTTTATAAAATAAATTTTTAAAATTTTTCAGAATTTTTTTATGATTTTTAAAGGCTTAAAAGCCAATTAAAAAATAATGGGGGTGCCCGGGGTCGAACCCGGGACCTCCTGTCTATACACACATGCACCAAACCAGTGAACCAAGGCCGCAGCCGCGGTTAAGAATAGGTTTTAATCTTTTAAACACCCTTTCAGAAACTCCCCCAAATCAATATAAACCCTAATTCGATTTCCCTCCAATTGAACCCCGATTCGATGTTATTACCCATCGAATTTATGGGGCTTTTGTTCCCCTTGTAAAATCGAGCAGATTGATGCTTTCAATTACCTGATTGGGTACTTAATTTGATAAGAACAGATGAAGAACAGTTCGTAGTCGTTTTGAAATCAGATGATGATCAAGCCTCGATGGAAATCAAATTAACTTTGCAGATAGTTTCTCTTGATGATAGTGGTCAAAAGCCCTCTGTTAATTTGGGTTGAGAGGATCTTCCGATGTTCGATAGAGTTGCAGGTCCGACAGAGAATGAGGATCGATGGGGTGTTTTGTGTTGATTTTTGTGAAATTGAAAACTGAGATCGATTGGGTATTTACATAGGACCGTGTAGGTAACTTTAATTTGTTTATTATCATCGTTTGAGTGTATTAATGAGCTGGATTAGAATCCGAGATTAAAGTGGAATTAAAGCCGTTTGATTGACTAATTCAACACGTTTTATGTTGGATTCAATCCGAATTGGATCCAAGGAAGCTTTCGGTGAGATTGTGGGGTTCAAAATCGGATAATTTGACTGATTTGGTCGGGAATTTAGTGAACTTCGATGTGGAAGCTTTGGATCCGAATATTTCGATGTTTAAACGTGTATAATGGGTACATTAGGTTCGAAACTTGTCCACTAATACATTGGAACCGGTTTTGTAGGTTAAAATGGAGTAATTTTATCGATTTGGCCTCGCCGGAGTTCGGCCGGAGACCGGCCGGAGCCTCGCCGGAGAATCGAGGGGGAAGCAGTTGGTTTTTTTTGAAATTTTACACAAATGGTCCCTGCGGTTTCTAAGTTATCATTTTATGTTATAAACTTGTTTATTAAGTTTCATAATTTACAAGACTGCCCCCTGAACTTTTGTTATTTATTATTATTATTATTATTATTATTATTATTATTATTTATTATTATTATATTATTTATTATTATTATTATTTATTATTATTATTGTTATTATTATCATTATTATTATTATTATTATTATAAATTTTATTATTATTATAAGAGGTAAAACGCAGAAATGCGAGATGTTACAGTCTCCCCTACTTTAAGAAATTTCGTCCCGAAATTTGTTTCCGAGGAGGCTGTGACGACAAGATGAGGACACTTGGAGGACTTTCAGGTTTTGATGAAGAAGAAAATTCATCATCGATTAAGCTGAACGCTTTAGTGTTTACTTTATGTGCAATGGCAGACCATTAGAGAGTCTAAAGTGTGTGTCTTCCAATTAGTCTCATAAGCTTTTGAATGTTAATTATCGTATAAATACAAAGTGTTACTGTCTCCCCTACTTTAAAGAATTTCATTCAGAATTTAAAAATGAACTAAACAAACAAATACGGGTATCTCTGCTTCATATGATCCTCCCGCTCCCACGTGAACTCAGCTCCACACTTGTTCTCCCAACGAACCTTGACAATTGGAGTTGTTGTGGTTCTAGTCTTCTTCATGATGCGATCCATAATTTCGACAGGTTTCTCTATGAAATGCAATGACTCGTCGATCTGAATGTCTTCCAGTGGAACATGCAGACTCTCGTCGGCCAAACACTTTCTCAGATTTGAGACATGAAACACAGGATGAACTCCACTAAGGTCAGAAGGTAGTTCCAGTTTATAAGCCACTTTCCCGATCCTTTTCAGGATTTTGAATGGTCCTACAAATCTTGGAGCTAGTTTGCTATTCTTTCCAAAGCGAATAACGCCTTTCCATGGTGAAACCTTAAGAAGAACCATATCACCAACTTGAAGCTCCAACAGTTTACGATGCTTATCGGCATAGCTCTTTTGTCGACTTCTTGCCACTTCAAGGTTCTTGCGGATTGTAGCGACTTTATCGGTCGTTTCTTGTATAAGTTTAGGACCAGTGATAAAGTTTTCACCAATGTCGGTCCAACAGATCGGTGATCGGCATTTACGACCATAAAGTGCTTCGAACGGTGCCATCTTGATACTCGAGTGATAACTATTGTTATACGAAAATTCCGCGAGCGGTAAATGCGTATCCCAATTACCACCAAAGTCAAGGACACATAGTCGTAGCAAATCCTCGAGGGTTTGGATTGTTCGTTCGGTTTGGCCATCAGGTTGAGGATGGTAAGCCGTACTTAAATCCAATTGAGTACCCAAGAGTTCTTGCATAGATGACCAAAAGTGTGAAGTGAAACGAGCATCTCGATCAGAAATGATGTGCAACGGTACGCCATGACGACTAACAATTTCAACAATGTATATGCGAGCTAGTCTTGAAACCTTGTAAGTGTCTCGTATAGGTATGAAATGTGCCGTCTTGGTCAAACGATCCACAATCACCCATATACTATCATGACCACGAGGAGTACGTGGTAACTTGGTTATGAAATCCATAGATACGTGTTCCCATTTCTACATAGGGATTTCAGGTTGTTCAAGTAAACCACTTGGTCGTTGATGCGCGGCTTTGACTTTTGCACACGTGAGACATTTGGAGACATGAACCGCGATATCTTTCTTCATTCCAGGCCACCAATATTGACCACGCAAGTCCATGTACATTTTATCGGAGCCAGGATGAATAGAATATCGGGTGTGATGAGCTTCGTTCAAAATGATGTGTCGAAGGTTATCACGATTTGGGATCCAAAGTCGATTGAGAAAGTACCATAGACCGTTTGGTTTTTCCTCCAGTTGTGATCGAACGTTAGACACCAAATCCTCATTACTTCCTTCGTCGGTTATTGCCGCTTGTTGAGCCTTGCGAATGCATAACTCGAGATCACTATCAATTCTTATGTTTTGGAGCATGATAGTAGCCTCGTTAATATCCACACGAACCTCGGTATCAAATTCTCTTAACGTGTGAAACCACTGTCTTCGATCTCGGATTCCTTGTAGTGAGACGGTTTTGTTATGGACCTTGCGACTTAGCGCGTCGGCTACAACATTCGCCTTTCCAGATGATAGCGAATGTCACAGTCGTAGTCGCTGATTAACTCGATCCAACGTCTTTGTCTCATGTTGAGATCTTTTGGTTGAACACATGTTGGAGACTTTTGTGATCGGTGTAGACTATGCATTTCGTCCCATAAAGATAATGTCGCCAGATCTTCAAAGCGAAAACCACAGCACCGAGTTCAAGATCATGAGTCGTGTAATTCACCTCGTGAACCTTCAATTGTCTTGATGCATAAGCTATCACCTTTCCTCGTTGCATAAGAACACAACCAAGACCTTGTTTTGAAGCATCACAATATACGGTGAAATCATCGTTTCCATCGGGTAGGGTCAAGATAGGAGCATTGCTTAGTTTGTGTTTTAATGTTTCAAAAGCTTCCTCTTGCTCGGGCCCCCACTCGAATGGTTTATTCTTTTGTGTTAAGGAAGTGAGCGGCTTCGCGATCCTCGAAAAGTTAGCGATAAATCGCCGATAATAACCAGCAAGACCAAGGAAAGAACGAATCTCGGTCGGTGTCGTGGGAACACACCAATTCTTCACAGCTTCCACCTTTGCGGGTCAACGTGAATTCCTTGGCTATTCACCACGTGTCCTAGAAATTGAACTTCCTTGAGCCAGAAATCACACTTCGAGAACTTTGCGTACAATTGCTCTTTCTTCAACAATTCAAGAACTTGTCGCAAATGCAGTTCATGCTCGGCGTTGGTTTTGGAGTAGATGAGAATATCATCAATGAAGACGATCACAAACTTATCTAATAAGGCTTGCATACTCGATTCATGAGATCCATAAAAACAGCAGGAGCATTAGTCAAGCCAAAAGGCATCACTGTAAACTCATAGTGCCCATAACGAGTACGAAACGCGGTCTTTGGGATGTCATCATCATGGACACGTAATTGGTGATATCCAGAACGTAGATCAATCTTCGAGAATATAGTAGCTCCTTGAAGTTGATCAAACAGATCGTCGATACGAGGAAGAGGATACCGGTTTTTGATGGTCAACTTGTTGAGCTCTCGGTAATCGTACACATACGGAATGACCCATCTTTCTTCTTCACAAATAAGACAGGTGCACCCCAAGGAGAAGAACTAGGGTGGATAAACCCTTTTTCGGATAATTCCTGGAGTTGGCTAGAGAGTTCTTGCAATTCCGATGTGCAAGCCGATACGGTGACTTAGCCACGGGTTGTGCTCCCGGTATCAAATCAATTTTAAATTCAACTTCACGCACGGGAGGTAAACCACTAAGGTCATCGGGAAATACTTCAGGAAAGTCTCGTACAATAGGGACATCCTTAAGTTCTTTCTCTTTGGCTTTTGTGTTGACCACGTAAGCCAAGAAGGCTATATACTTCTTGTTTAAGCACTTTCGGGCTTGAGTGCAAGACATGAGTTTGAGTCCTTGTGATGATTTCTCGCCGAACACTTTCAAAGTATCCCCGGATGGTAATGGTATTCGAATACACTTCTCAAAACAAACGATCTCGGCATGATGTTTGGCTAGCCAATCCATTCCAATGATGACGTCAAAGCTTCCGAGTTTCATAGGAATAAGATCAATAGAGAATTCGTGCTCGTCAACGCTTATGATGCAATCACGTATTATGACGTCAACGACAATAGGTTTTCCATCGGCGACTTCGACCGTGTAGGGTCTTTCCAGATTAATACGTGATTTAGAAAGTATGGGCTCGAATTCTAACGACACGAAACTCTTATCCGCACCCGAATCAAATAATACAGATGCATAATGATCATTTACAAGATACATACCTGTTCGGTAAAAAAAATTTTATTATTGATACGATGATTACAAAGATGGAAAACATCAATAATACAAGAAATGATTCAAACGGGGTTCTTCGTCGTACCATTCATAACGTCATTGCTGACTTGTGCTTGGTTGGCGTTGATATTGAAAGCCCTTCCACGAGCTGGTGGCACGTTGCCCGCATTGCGAGGGCATTGCGGACGGAAATGACCAGGCTCGCCACAGTTGTAGCAGGTTCGGTTGGCAAGCATTGCGGCGTTGTTTGGTGCACGAAGACAAGTAGTCACCAAGTGGCCATACTTTCCACACAACGAGCAGATTCGGCATGGAACGTTACCCGCATGATGGTACTTGCACGTGTTACACATTGGCAGAGGACCCGCATAAGCTTTAGCCATGGGAGCTTGATTTGCAACCACCATTTGTTTTTTAGGAGCATTTGGAGTGGTCACAGTGTAGTTGCGTGTTGGTGTGAACTTGCGCTTCTTATTGTTGTTGTTGTTGTGAGACGGTTCAGCTTTAGTCTCCTTAACGACTTCAGTAGCCGTCTTTTCCACCTTCTTTGCACCCTTCACCGGCATGGTGCCCGCTCTTATATGATTCTCGGTAAGTTGAGCGGTGATAGTGATGGCTTCCTCCAAGGTGTTGGGTCGGCTGCCCACTACAGCATCTTGAATTTGGGGTGGTACACCCTTTATGAACTTCTCAATGTTGCGGGGGACAGTGTCGACCATATGGGGTAGTAGTAAACTCAACTCGTGATGCCTAGTTGAGTAGGCCAAATGGTCACCACCATCTTGCTTCAAGTTCCAGAACTCTTCCTCCAACTTTTGCAGTTCGCTTCTTGGGCAGAATTTTGCGATGGCGATGTTTTTGAACTCTTCCCAAGTAAGTGCCAGAATAGCCTCGGCTCCTCGATTCCTCTTCTCGCTATTCCACCAAGTAAGTGCTCTTTGTTGGAGCATACTAGTGGCATAACAAACCTTGAGTGCTTCGGGACACTCACAGTTGGCGAAGGTGTTCTCCATGCTCTCGAACCACTCAAGAAGACCAGTGGCTCCTTCCTTGCCACTAAAACTAGTGGGCTTGCAAGAGCTAAAGTGCTTGAAAGTGCAAGTTTGGTTGTTACGGCCTTGGGTTGCACTAGTTTCCCCTTGGCCGTTGTTGTGGTTTGCGATGTTGGCAATCATGGTGCTGCTGAGTTCAGCCACCATATTTGGGATGACAGCAGCCATTTCTTGAGCAATACTGGCGGCTAGCTTATGGCTGGAACTTCCACGCCTTGCAAGTTGACGAGACATGCTGGACATACTAAAAGTGAGTTAGTTACGGGAATGAAGATAACAAAGGATATTAGTTTAGACAAAGGTAAGCTAAAGGTTGTAAGGTACACGGAATGATTCCATTTGGTAACGCATTACCATTTGGAACCGTGGACACGTCAAGGTAAATTGACTCATTTGCCTTAGAGATTTGTGTATTTTGACCATAGTTTATCACTCATCCTAGAAATCCCCAGGTAAGCGTAACTGGTCCCGTAGAATATATGCGAAACGCTTGCCTTAGCCGAAGGCTTTTTGCCAGGAAATCCAGAATACAGGTGTCTATGTGTCACACAATATTTCTTAGGTTCATGAAATCAAAACCTTGATGAGATTTATATAGATTAGACATAACGTCTAAAGATCCAAGTCATAAGCATAAGTGTACGATTCCACGTGTCGTCGAGAATAAGATTGAGAGGTTTCATGTTCGGGAAGAGTCAAAGATAAGTTTAGGGAGACAAGTAACTAAGTTTAGGCAATCCTATGCTAAGGCATCAAATTGCACATAAGAAGGCATAGCATTATGTAATATGCAAACCATGTATTTACAAGATAAAAATACTATAAGGTGCATGCATAAGCTATAGTCTAGGTCATCATTAATAACCTAAATCCCTATAGTTATGGGCTCTGATACCAATCTGTCACACCCCAACCTTGACGGCGGAATCGTCGAGGCGTGAGAGTTAAGATTGTTCACAGCCACATAACGCTATTGCCTGAAACATGTTAAAAATAACAGGTCAACATATTGTTGGTGAGCATTCTATAGTTTTAAATATATAAGTATATAAAAGATGGCAATTCATGTTGTAAATTAGAGGAAAAGGTAACTAGGGATGTAAGACAGAATGCACAATCAAACCTTGACAAAGTTTTACAAGTCTCAAACGTTTACAAGTATATACGATTAGCTAAGTGTACTTGGATCAACCAAGCAGGCTTGTCAGGCCCATAGATCTATGACGTCGCCAGGCTAGCAATAGTTAATGATTGTACATATATTCGACATTACATGGTAGCTACATGATTCGACTAATCATAATATACAAGTAAATTGCCATAAGTTTACAAGATTCAACGTGTTTACAAGTGTAACGTTTATACGGTAACATGTTTCACCCAAAAGTGTGTGAAATAACAAAATGGGTATAGAAATACTCACATGGCGATTAAGTATAATTTGGATGATTAATAAGAAATAATAACGCGTGTCGTTTCAACGAATCCCTCTATAAGGTACCTAAAATACATATTAAGATTTATAATAAGATTAACGGTTTAATGTGAATTAGAGTCTTAGATGGAATTTGGGGTTTTTACAGGTAATGAATATTACTTGTATTTCGATTTATTCAAAGGAAATACGTATTTTAAGTATTTTTAAATCCTAGAAGTGAAATTAGGTTTAATATCTGATAATGTCCAAATATATCTTATATATATTCTCGTTAATAATATCATTATGATAACGTATTACCCGATAACAATTTATTAATCCGAATTAATTGTTAAAGTATATTTTATACGAAGTGACTTATAATTACGTTTGTAAATAATCGTGAAATTATTATGAAACGCATATAATTTTTACGAGAAATTCATGATTACTTAACATCGTGATCAATAATAATTTGATATTTTAAACTATTATTTAAAGTCATGTTTTTATAAAAATAAACCAATTATATTATTTGTTATTGGATATTTTATATAAAAATTAAAGTGTTTTCAAAGAAATAATTTTACAGAAATTATTGGATAACTTTTAAAATAATTAGAGTTTATAAAATAAATTTTTAAAATTTTTCAGAATT